>CM053029.1:199342521-199765299 GCA_028564925.1 Lithobates sylvaticus
CCTTGTCTGGGGGACTGGTACACCAAGCAGCCACTATCACATCCACCTAGGCAGAGTGATCTGCACACCCAGATGCAGGCAGAGCACAGAGCTTGTACTGCACTCTCCCTATGTCATTCAGCAGCCCCAGGCTCAGGAAGAAGGCAGGGAGAAGGAGCACTAAGGAGGAGAGAAGGGGGGTGTGGAGAGGAGAGGAGAGGGGAGTTCTATAAAACAGAGCACCTATTGTCTGCAAAACCCCAGCATATGGTATATTTCATACATATTGAAGGCATTAGGCGGCTATATTTATAGATAAGTAAGGAACTAGACTTGGATGCAGAAGCAGAGCATGGAGTGGAGTTAGTGAAAGTCTGCTAAAGTGAAGGCTTATTACTTCAGAGTTCTGAGTCCATAGATCACAGAGCTACCAGCTGAGCCAGGTTATGCTGGCCATACACATGGGCAGTTTTATTGAAGTATTAGCCAGCTTTCAACTGCAAAAGCGATCAAACAACTTACGAAGCTCTCCGCCATATAAATATACAGGGGCTGGTTTGCTAAAGGAGTGGAGAATGTGCACATTAAAAAAAAAAAAAAATAAGGGCTTGTTAACACCAGTGGCCATGTTTTATCGCAGCTGCTGGTGTGTGCTATGAAGAGAGCAGTGCGGATGTGCTGTAAATGATGCAGCTTATGGTTGACATTTCATTTCGCTTTATGCCCCACAGTGAGTTGAAATGCAATGTAGTGCATCACAACAACTGCGCACCATTGCAGCGCAGCGCAGCGCAGCCATGTGAACTGAAATCAGAGGGCTCACGGCAAATTGCCTTGTCAATGCACTGATGCACCCCCAACACATATGGGGGGTTACTTACGAAAGGCAAATCCACTTTGCACTACAAGTGCAAAGTGCACTTGAAACTGCACTGAAAGTGCACTTGGAAGTTCAGTCGCTGTAAATCTGAGGGGTAGATCTGAAATGAGGGGAAGCTCTGCTGATTTTATCATCCAATCATGTGCAAGCTAAAATGCTGTTTTTTATTTTCCTTGCATGTCTTCCTCGGATCTACAGCAACTGCACTTCCATTTGCACTTTTAGTGCAATTTCAAGTGCACTTTGCACTTGTAGTGCAAAGTGGATTTGCCTTTAGTAAATAACCCCCATGGTGCGAATAGGCCCTTAGCGCCGGCGCCTCCCAGCCCTTTAAGAGGTTTCAAACAGGCGGAGGCGGCCATGATTAGCTGTCACATGATCAGCAAGCTCCCAATCACAAGTAGCAATCAGGAGCTTTCCGTTATCCACTTGTAACAGCATTGTTTACATTTTGGTATTATGCAATATTTTGCGGCCTCTCATCGTTAAGGCCAACCCGTCGAAAGGCCGCATATATGCATGCGACCAGCATGAAGAGGTTAAACTGCATTCACTTTGAATAACCAATCATGTGTAAGGGAAATGAAAAACACAGCCTGCTTAATGGTACATTATTGGCTGAGCACACCTTATTCTCTAACGTTTGGCCTCATTCACACTTGCGGCTGAGGGTTGCAAAAATAGTCAGGGCGGTACACATGAAGCGATCGTAATGCTGTGCAGCAAAAATGATACCCCATGTTGCGTTTAGTGGCAGTATCACCAGCAAACATGACCTATTCTAGTGTAATGCACGTGGTTGCGACACGGTTGTGCAGGTTTTTCTGCATTAAAACAGGTGGTGAGGAGGCAGCATATCACCTCCCAGCTGCCTAAAAAAAATGTTCAACAAGGGATCTCTTTTCAGAGCGGCGGCGAGAGCTGCCGCAAGTGTGAATGAGCCCTATGTGAACATTTAGTTTGTATAGTGTCTTGACTCAAATTTGAACCAAGGACTCCAGTGCTGCGAGGAAGAAAGGCTAACTTCTGTACCACCCCATTGTCCTGACCCTGTTTGTTGAATAAGCCTGAAAATATAAACATTTTTTATGAATATTACATTAAAATTGAAGCCCCTGCTAGGCTAATGTCGGAAAGTTTGAGAGCCAGATCTTTTGTGCGACGGAAATTCTGATGGAAACTGTCCGATGGAGCCTACACAAGGTCGGACTTTCCGACGTAAAATGTGCGATCGGAGCTTTTTATTGGAAATTCCGACCATGTGTAGGCTCCATCGGACAGTTTCCATTGGAATTTCCGTTGCACAAAATTTGAGATCTGGTTCTCAAAGTTTCCGACAACAAAATCCGTTTGCGTAAATTCCGATCGTGTGTACACAATTCCGACGCACAAAGTGCCACGCATGCTCAGAATCAAGCAGAAGAGCCGCACTGGCTATTGAACTTCATTTTTTTCGGCTCGTCGTAGATGTTGTACGTCACCGCATTCTTGACGTTCGGAATTTCCGACAAGATTTGTGTGACCACGTGTATGCAAGACAAGTTTGAGGCAACATCCGTTGGAAAAAATCCATGGATTTTGTTGTTGGAATGTCCAATCGTGTGTACGGGGCATTAGTCCTGCCAAAAAAGCGATCCACAGTTACCGGTAATTGGTTTTCGGAGGCATTTGACAAGGTAGTGAGGACATACCTCCCAATTTTTTGAGATGGGAATGAGGGACACCTATCAGCAAAAGTATGCTGGCATAGGACACACCACATGCCATGCCCCCTTAAAAGAACATTGTACAAAAAAACTAAATTGGTTAAAACCACATGTGCTTTTTTTTACCACTACTATTCCTTCATATTTTTGGAATTTACAAATGCAGCAATTTAGAAATCAGATTTTAGCACTGGGAAACACTTTTTGACAGATAAAAAGTGCATTTTATATACATCTATATAGATCAGACCAAAATGAGGGACAAATGAGGAGGAAAGAGGGACAGAGGGACATTGCTCCAAATCAGGGACAGTCCTTCCAAATCAAGGACAGTTGGGAGGTATGAGTGAGGAGGTGCTATGCCATCTCTGCACTGCCTGTTTTAACCCTGTAAAATCGGCACTACTGCGCCGCACTCACATGCATTGTAGGCTGTTGTAGCGTGGCCTCATTCACTTGAATGGCTAGCGGTAGGTGGCAATACTGTCCACCACACGTAACAGGGGGTATAATGTTTGCTGCATCATGTGTAAGATCTAGTCTGGCTGTCTTGGCAGCTTAAGGGGGGGGGGGGGGGGGGCAACTGGGAGCGCATCTGCCTATTTTTACCATCCTCTGACTGCAACTGTAAACGAGCCCTAGTGTTCCCTGGTCTTTTTGAACCAACATTCATATAAAAATAAAAAAATAAACATATGAAATGCATGTAATATAAATATAATCATAGAAGAGGAGACTGTGACTGAGATGTAAAAAAGAAAACTGTACATATTGAGATAAGGTCTACATCTGAGTCGCCAAGTGTCCCTCACAGATACTATAAAATGTCGGCGGTGACAATCCCAAAGAAATATCCCTTTTACTTACTGCTCGCAGTCCAGAAGAGAAAGTACTTGCTTAGTGCAGGATTACACACACCCACATGCTGTTAAATGGCTCCGAAAATGTAATCACAGCTGTAAGGGAGGACTATGTACTCAGTTATTGCTGCAGGTCAGAGGGCAGCACAGACAGACACCACACTCTCAGATCTGACAAAAACAACGTAAAGGCACTGATGGAAGGTAGATAGAGATAACTGCTGTTATCTGTCATACCATGTTCTGTACAGCCAATGCCATACATACCTGGAGTTATCATTCTTTGTAGATGGCAAACTTCTAGAAACAGGGCCTCTCACCTTATAAACATCTGACCTTTGCATTGAACATAATCATTTATGTTATAACCTCTAAGGCTATGTATGTAAAACCCTCTATTGGGAGGGGGATTAATGACAAATGGCCCTTCCCAAACAGGATAGTGCGCTAAACCTGAAGGTAAATAAGAAAACCAGAACCTTCGCTAAGTGGAAGAGTAGATTTGATAATAAAATCGCCAGTGCCTCTACCTAGGACAGGGCGTCTGTGAACAGAGGAGATTCCCTTCCTGGGAAATTAACCAGTAATTTAATCAGAGTAACTGGGCGCAGAGGAACTACTGCAACCAGCATATAACATAAAGTTTATAGATGTGTAGCGGTCACACTTCAACAAGTGTGCGCTATAAATGGAAATTAATTTTTTTCCTTAGAACTGGAGTTCTGGGGGTTAATTGTGCAGGTTTACTTCGGCATTAGGCTGGGCCAGGCTAAGGTTCTGCCTGGTCATAGGTGCAGTGAGGCACCCATGACAGGCCGAGAAACCAGGCCTGGTTGGACGTTTTGGGTACCAATCTTTCCCGGAGCCAATCAGTGGGCACGTCTGGCCCTGCTGCATAGTCTAGGAAGGGGTACTTAAGGTGCTGAAGTCACGTATTTGGGGTTCGGCCGTAGCCTGGTTCTGGTCCCGGGGGCAGCCCCGCGAGGGGTCCCTGGCCTAGAAGCATTTGCCGTCCCGCAAGCATGGTCAATCCGACCAACCTCAGATACCCTCATGGTCTGGGGCAGGGATCCGTCTGTTCCTGAGTCTCGGAGCTGGCTGGTCCGAGGCCCAGTAACTGAAGGAGTATTCAAAGGCGTCCCAGTGTGCTCTCGGTATTGGAGGGACACGGCAACTCATACAAGTGACCAGGGGAGGACTCTTCAGAGGAGGGCTCTTACTCAGTAAGAGCCTGGAAGCTGAGTTGTATGGACACTAAAGAATCCACACTTCCACAGTGCCGCCAAGGAGACAGAGAATGTTCCAGGTACTGTGGGAAAGGTTCCTATTCATCTTCAGTTACACCTTAGTCAGGGGCAGAGACTTTTGCAAAGTTTCCGGATCACATGTTGGCTGCTAGATCTCTGGCTAGAGGTTTATTCGGCAGTGAAGCACCCAGCTGCGAGTGGCTACTCTCTGGGTTTATTAGAGACATTCAGTGGATGTCAGCAGTTCAAAGCGCCTGAGTTTATCACCCGTGCCCTCTATTCCCATCAGAGACTGTGTTATGTTGGATGTTACCACTGCAAATAAAAACCTTGAAAAGGACTTTTATGTGTCAGCATCTGAAGTCGTTGGGTACTAACCCTGGGAACCCCTAGACCAGGGTTTCTCAACCAGGGTTCCGGGGAACCCTAGGGTTCCTCCAATGGTTGCTAGGGGTTCCTTGAGGAATGACCAATTTTTGCCTCCAATATAAGTTCCCACTGACACCAATGATCTTTTTAGCTATCTGTAGGGGGGAAATTCTTTCCCAATACCACAGATGTAAGGAACACTTCCACTGACTATCACACCAATGTATCATGAGTTGTAGATATAGCCATTTTTATAGTTCCCTGAGACTGAAAGGTTATTTCAAGGGTTCCTCCGTGTTGAAAAGGTTGAGAAAGTCTGTCCTAGACAGTCGCTGACAAGCCGTGAGGTAACTGGTAAGCCCAAGAAATCAAGGCCGCCCCTCAAGGGGTTATGGCCGCTACAGATGCACACCAGTATGGAATTAATACAAGGTTTATATAAGAAAAGATTAAAAAAGGCATACGTATACCCAACTATTTGAGATGAAACAAGGGACACCTATTAGCAAAAATATGTAGGCATAGGACACACACCCTGCCACGCCCCCTTAATCACTTGCTGACCGCACTATAGCCGAATGACGGTTACAGCTCGGCCAGCTAGTTCTGGGACGTGCCATGACCGTGCCCACCATGCGCCCGCTGTGGGAAGTGGGCAGCGCTCTCTGTGATTGCAGTGTCTAGAGGACACTGCTGATCACATATTGAGGTAAAGAGCCAATAAGCAGCTCTTTACCACGTAATCAGCTGTGTCCAATCACAGCTGATCGCAGATGTCAACAGAAGCCGGTTATTGGCACTCCTTTCCTCATGCTGACAGCATGAGGAGGGGAGAAGAGAGCCGATAACCGGCTTCTCTAAAAGGGACATCTACACAGCCTCATCAGTGTCTATCAGTGCAGCCTATCAGTGCCTGTCAGTGCAGCCTCATCAGCGCACATCAGTGAATGAGGAAAATTACCTGTTTGCAAAATTTTATAACAAACTATGAAAACGCTTTTTTTTTTCTTTTCATAATTTTCAGTCCTTATTTATTTATTTTGCAAAAAAAAATAAAAAATCCAGTGGTGATTAAATACCACCAACAGAAAGCTCTATTTGTGTGAACAAAATGATAAAGATGTCATATGGGTACAGTGTTGCATTGCCCGCGCAATTATCATTCAAAATGCGACAGCTGAAAATTGGCCTGGGCAGGAAGGGGTATGTTATAACCTCTAAGGCTATGTATGTAAAACCCTCTGTTGGGAGGGGGATTAATGACAAATGGCCCTTCCCAAACAGGATAGTGCGCTAAACCTGAAGGTAAATAAGAAAACCAGAACCTTCGCTAAGTGGAAGAGTAGATTTGATAATAAAATCGCCAGTGCCTCTACCTAGGACAGGGCGTCTGTGAACAGAGGAGATTCCCTTCCTGGGAAATTAACCAGTAATTTAATCAGAGTAACTGGGCGCAGAGGAACTACTGCAACCAGCATATAACATAAAGTTTATAGATGTGTAGCGGTCACACTTCAACAAGTGTGCGCTATAAATGGAAATTAATTTTTTTCCTTAGAACTGGAGTTCTGGGGGTTAATTGTGCAGGTTTACTTCGGCATTAGGCTGGGCCAGGCTAAGGTTCTGCCTGGTCATAGGTGCAGTGAGGCACCCATGACAGGCCGAGAAACCAGGCCTGGTTGGACGTTTTGGGTACCAATCTTTCCCGGAGCCAATCAGTGGGCACGTCTGGCCCTGCTGCATAGTCTAGGAAGGGGTACTTAAGGTGCTGAAGTCACGTATTTGGGGTTCGGCCGTAGCCTGGTTCTGGTCCCGGGGGCAGCCCCGCGAGGGGTCCCTGGCCTAGAAGCATTTGCCGTCCCGCAAGCATGGTCAATCCGACCAACCTCAGATACCCTCATGGTCTGGGGCAGGGATCCGTCTGTTCCTGAGTCTCGGAGCTGGCTGGTCCGAGGCCCAGTAACTGAAGGAGTATTCAAAGGCGTCCCAGTGTGCTCTCGGTATTGGAGGGACACGGCAACTCATACAAGTGACCAGGGGAGGACTCTTCAGAGGAGGGCTCTTACTCAGTAAGAGCCTGGAAGCTGAGTTGTATGGACACTAAAGAATCCACACTTCCACAGTGCCGCCAAGGAGACAGAGAATGTTCCAGGTACTGTGGAAAAGGTTCCTATTCATCTTCAGTTACACCTTAGTCAGGGGCAGAGACTTTTGCAAAGTTTCCGGATCACATGTTGGCTGCTAGATCTCTGGCTAGAGGTTTATTCGGCAGTGAAGCACCCAGCTGCGAGTGGCTACTCTCTGGGTTTATTAGAGACATTCAGTGGATGTCAGCAGTTCAAAGCGCCTGAGTTTATCACCCGTGCCCTCTATTCCCATCAGAGACTGTGTTATGTTGGATGTTACCACTGCAAATAAAAACCTTGAAAAGGACTTTTATGTGTCAGCATCTGAAGTCGTTGGGTACTAACCCTGGGAACCCCTAGACCAGGGTTTCTCAACCAGGGTTCCGGGGAACCCTAGGGTTCCTCCAATGGTTGCTAGGGGTTCCTTGAGGAATGACCAATTTTTGCCTCCAATATAAGTTCCCACTGACACCAATGATCTTTTTAGCTATCTGTAGGGGGGAAATTCTTTCCCAATACCACAGGTGTAAGGAACACTTCCACTGACTATCACACCAATGTATCATGAGTTGTAGATATAGCCATTTTTATAGTTCCCTGAGACTGAAAGGTTATTTCAAGGGTTCCTCCGTGTTGAAAAGGTTGAGAAAGTCTGTCCTAGACAGTCGCTGACAAGCCGTGAGGTAACTGGTAAGCCCAAGAAATCAAGGCCGCCCCTCAAGGGGTTATGGCCGCTACAGATGCACACCAGTATGGAATTAATACAAGGTTTATATAAGAAAAGATTAAAAAAGGCATACGTATACCCAACTATTTGAGATGAAACAAGGGACACCTATTAGCAAAAATATGTAGGCATAGGACACACACCCTGCCACGCCCCCTTAATCACTTGCTGACCGCACTATAGCCGAATGACGGTTACAGCTCGGCCAGCTAGTTCTGGGACGTGCCATGACCGTGCCCACCATGCGCCCGCTGTGGGAAGTGGGCAGCGCTCTCTGTGATTGCAGTGTCTAGAGGACACTGCTGATCACATATTGAGGTAAAGAGCCAATAAGCAGCTCTTTACCACGTAATCAGCTGTGTCCAATCACAGCTGATCGCAGATGTCAACAGAAGCCGGTTATTGGCACTCCTTTCCTCATGCTGACAGCATGAGGAGGGGAGAAGAGAGCCGATAACCGGCTTCTCTAAAAGGGACATCTACACAGCCTCATCAGTGTCTATCAGTGCAGCCTATCAGTGCCTGTCAGTGCAGCCTCATCAGCGCACATCAGTGAATGAGGAAAATTACCTGTTTGCAAAATTTTATAACAAACTATGAAAACGCTTTTTTTTTTCTTTTCATAATTTTCAGTCCTTATTTATTTATTTTGCAAAAAAAAATAAAAAATCCAGTGGTGATTAAATACCACCAACAGAAAGCTCTATTTGTGTGAACAAAATGATAAAGATGTCATATGGGTACAGTGTTGCATTGCCCGCGCAATTATCATTGAAAATGCGACAGCTGAAAATTGGCCTGGGCAGGAAGGGGTAAAAGTGCCTAGTAGGCAAGTGGTTAAAGAAGAATTATTCAAAAAAATTATTAGTTAAACCCACAAGTGCTTTTTTTTTTTTACCACTGCTATTCCTTTATACTGGCTGTTGAAATTTACAAATGCAGGAATTTAGAAATTGGATTAAAGATTTAGCACTGTAAAACACTTTTTGAAAGATAAAAAGTGCATTTTATATACAACTATATAGATCAGACCAAAATAAACGACAAATGAGAAGGAAAAAGTGACAGAGGGGCTTTGTTCCAAATGAGGGACAGTGCCTCGAATTCAGGGACAGTTTGGAGCTATGATAATAGTACATATACCCAATGTACAAACAGGTATTATCAGTGTAGCACCCTGGGGTTTAGTCACTAAATTCCTTGTCAGGAGTAGTTACTGTAGTTAATTACTAGGGATCCATTGACTTGACATTGAGTCTGACCTGGTTGTACTTTGCTCTTCTACCACCAGGTGGCCGGGAACTTGGAGGTATTAGATTGAGAAGGACAGCTCAAGGTCAGGTTATGGGTATATGGGGTATCTCAGCCAATGGACAGGGATTTTGTTGAATCCCTTGGCCTGCTGGGAGAGCCTATAAATTCGGGTGAGGTCAGGTGATCCAGGTTCTTGTGTGCCACCCAGACCGCCGTCTGGGTGAATGTGTGTCGTACGGCCCGGGCTGCTAGGCTGGAGATTGGGCCTATCCTGGGGGCATCAGGCTGACATGGCTGTGTGAGGTATTATCCAGAAGTAAGAGGGCAGCACAGGGTTGGAACTGCGGCTTGCAGTGCAACCAAAAGTGACGGTTCTGCTAGCCGGAGAATCTGTCAGTGGTCGGAGGTAGAAGGGAAGCTGTCGCCATGAAGGGACCAATCGCCTTTACCAGGGACCACCGTGAGTAACTGAAGCAAGTACCAGAGCAGTTTTCTCACTGAACTGGCACGGTTGAGAATCAGGAAACTTCAGGCGGTGATCAAATCGGGGACCCAACCAGCGGAGGTGACACTTGCAGAGCAGCCTTGTGTGTCAAGCCAGGGACCGAGCTGGTCAGCAGGGGTGAAGCTTGAAGGTATCCTAAATGCCAAGCTAGTGACCCAGCAGGGAAGCATGGGTGACGCTTGAGGGAGATAACACTGCAGAAACCTTAAGGAGCTTACAGGATTCAGAGTTAGTGAATCAGAGGGTCCAGTGAGAAACCAGGAGCTCAAGGGGCTGAAGAACTACAAGGAGAAGCTGTAGTACAGCTGTAGTACAGCTGAGAGAACTGTTACTTTGAGTTATGAACTGTTTAAGTACTATTACCATAGGAGACAGCAATCTTGCAAGTGCAGAAGTGGCACCTTGCTGGGGTCTTTCCTTGTACGGCTGTTCTCCTATTGAAGTCTTGGAGTCTGTCATTTGAAATTGCAACTACTTAAGGGTGTCCTGGCCCTAACCCTCTTTCCCCTACAAAATATAAAAAGGACTGTCAAATAAATAAAACCTCTTTTAGATCCAAGAAGTGTCTGGTGCCCAATGACTTTTACCACCTTTGCACCCACTATGCCTCACAGCCCATCAGCCTGGAACGCAGCTATCAGCCTATCTACACTGCACTTTAGTTCCTCCCTAGTTGTCTCTAATGTGTCATGCAATTGGACCTCCAACTACCAGAAGTGTCCATCGGATGCCTAACCTGGCTTTCTAAATGTGTATGATCCCCTGCGCTGCTATGTGCAGTACCAAACCTATAAATATGCATGGGTTTAATAATAAATGTCAAATCAAGTGTAAAAAATGATAACACTTCACAAAGATATCAATAAAACCAAAACATTCCAATTAATGGTGAATAGTGCAACAAAGTCTAAATCAGGTGGAAAATCTGTGCAAATCCTAAAACAGGTACTCTTTCTTAGATTTTGTGTGCTCAATAAGCACCTCCACCAGTCTGTGTGTGCGCTCACCTCACTTATAGACCTGACCCAGGTCTATATAAGCCTTCCCCTCAGGAGTTAATATCCCTTGGCTAGCAGTTCTCCTCCTGTGGTGGGGCATCTTGCTTCAGGTGTGCAGCAACCCTCAGATTGGTAATGCTCAAAGAGTATAGAGGACCAACATAGTGTTGAACTGTATAAGTCAATCTTTATTAAAATATTAAAATTCTAACTCACAATTATATGTGCACATCCTCCAGTGCACTTGGGTAAACCGCTCAGAAAATTTGGGGTGTATTTCCCTTTAAAAAATGAATCTAGGTGTCCACAATGGCTCAGTCCCGAAGATACCATTCAAACTTCCTGTTGCGGCCTGTTAACGTCACTAACTCCGTCCCAATACGTTTTGTCACTCATTACGTGACTTCCTCCCAGAAGTTTGAATGATATCTCCTGGAACTGAGCCGCTGAGGACACCTAGATTAACTTTTAAGGGGATATACTCCCCAAATTACATAAAAATCTGGATCAGGAGTACAGATTAAATTGGTTCTAAAGGCAGAAGGTTTTTCATCATAATGCATTCTATACATTAAGATAAAAAACCTTCTGTGTGCAGCAGCCCCTCTCAGCCCCCTAATACTTACCTGAGTCGATCCAGTGATGTTGCAATAGAGACTCGGCTGTCCAGGACTCTCCCTCCTAATTGGCCGAGACACAGCGGCAGGGCGCAATTGGCACCTGCTGCTGTCAATTAAAGTCATTAAGCCAATGAGGAGAGAGAGGGAGCAGGGCCGAGCCACGGCTCTGTATCTGAATGGACACACAGAGAAGCAGCTGCTTGCTGTGGGGGCACTTGGCAGGAGGGAGAGACTAGGAGCACAGACGAGGGACCCGAGAAGAGGAAGATCTGGGCTGCTCTGTGCAAAACCACTGCACAGAGCAGGTAAGTATAACATGTTTGATATTTTTAAACAAAAATAACAAGACTTTAGTATCATTTTAACTAGGGATGGGCCGAGCGGACCTCTGTTCAGTTTGCCCATTTTGAAGGCTTATATGCAAATAATTGGGCATACAATGGTTATAGGGATCCGTGTTCTGGCCTGGGGGACATGTCTCAATAAAAAAAAATTTGTGAAAAACATAATTTTTAAATGCAGTGATTTTTTGATTTTTAAAGTGAAAGCATAAAAATGAAAAATTCCTTCCAATATAGTCCCTCTGGGTCCCCTTATGCCGCGTACACACGAAGGGACTATCCCGCGGGATTGTCCGCTGGACTCGAGTCCACCGGACAATCCCCTCGTGTGTGGGCGCCGGTGGACTTTTTGGCGCCAAAAGTCCGGCGGACTAGGTTTTAAGTTTTGTTTTAAAATTATCCGCTGGACTTGGCAGTCCGGCGGACAATCCCTCCGTTAGTAGGCTAGTCCGCCGGACTTTTGAAATGAATGGACTTGCCGCTCATCGGAAAGTCCGTTAATTTAGCACGTGACTTCAGGAAGACGGAGCTAGCGAAGGCAGTGAATGCCGCCGCACTAGCCCCGTCACCTGGCATGGATTTAAAGGGAATCCCCACGCCGAAAAAACGGCGTGGGGGTCCCCCCAAATCCATCTCAGACCCTTATCCGAGCACGCAGCCCGGCAGGCCAGGAAAGGGGTGGGGACGAGCGAGCGCCCCCCCCTCCTGAGCCATACCAGGTCACGTGCCCTCAACATGGGGGGTGCCCTGGGGAAAGGGGGGCCATGCGGCCCCCCCACCCCAAAGCACCTTGTCCCCATGTTGATGAGGACAAGGGCCTCTTCCCGACAACCCTGGCCATTGGTTGTCGGGGTCTGCGGGCGGGGGGCTTATCGGAATCCGGGAGCCCCCTTTAATAAGGGGGCCCCCAGATCCCGGCCCCCCACCCTATGTGAATGAGTATGGGGTATGATGTACCCCTACCCATTCACCTAAGGTGTAAAATGTAAAGAAAAAAAACACACAATTTTGAAAAAATATTTTATTGCACTGCTCCGGGGGTCTTCTTCCGTCTTGGGGGGTCTTCTTGCCGGACTCCTCTGCCATTTACCTAGCTCTTTTATTGAGCAGAGGAGGCCGGCTACCTTCTTCGTCGTCTGCGCCGTCGTCTGGGGGTCTCGATCCGCCTTCGGGGTTCTTCCGGGGTTTCTTCTCTTCTGTCTCTTCTGTTCTTGCCGCGGTCGTCGTTTTCCGCGCCGCCGGCGCCGCCTTCTTCTTCTTCTTCTTCCAATGTTGACCCGTCGCTGTCTCTGGCCGGAATGCCAGAGCCGCGCTGTGCTGGGACTTATATAGGGACAAGGGGACAGGGTCACATTCTCATGTCACGGCGTCGACGACGAAGAAGGTAGCCGGCCTCCTCTGCTCGGTAAAAGAGCTAGGTAAATGGCGGAGGAGTCCGGCGAGAAGACCCCCCAAGACGGAAGAAGACCCCCGGAGCAGTGCAATAAAATATTTTTCCAAAATTGTGTGTTTTTTCTTTACATTTTACACCTTAGGTGAATGGGTAGGGGTACATCGTACCCCATACTCATTCACATAGGGTGGGGGCCGGGATCTGGGGGCCCCCTTATTAAAGGAGGCTCCCGGATTCCGATAAGCCCCCCGCCCGCAGACCCCGAAACCAACGGCCAGGGTTGTCGGGAAGAGGCCCTTGTCCTCATCAACATGGGGACAAGGTGCTTTGGGGTGGGGGGGCCGCACGGCCCCCCTTTCCCCAGGGCACCCCCCATGTTGAGGGCACGCAGCCTGTTATGGCTCAGGAGGGGGGGCGCTCGCTCGTCCCCACCCCTTTCCTGGCCTGCCGGGCTGCGTGCTCGGATAAGGGTTTGAGATGGATTTAGGGGGGACCCCCACGCTGTTTTTTCTGCGTGGGGATTCCCTTTAAATCCATGCCAGGTGACTGGGCTAGCGCGGCGGCATTCACTGCCTTCACTAGCCCCGTCTACCTGCAGTTACGTTCTAAATGAACGGACTGCTCCGTGTGTGGGCAAGTCCGTTCATTTTCAAAAGTCCCACGGACTTTTTCCAGCTGATTGTCCGCCGGAGAAGTCCAGGCGTGTGTGGGCAAGTCACACGCTCGGAAGTCCGGGCGTGTGTGGGCAAGTCCCCCCTCGGAAAGTCCGGCGGTCCAAATGTGTGTACGCGGCATTAGTCTACCTGTAAAGTGACAGATCTGTAGCATGTCTGGAATCTGCTGCAGCAATAATTGCATTTATAAAGCCCAAAAAAAGGAAATTTTCCCTGCAACATGCCTTTATTTTGCTCAGTAACAGCTGGGCAGCCAGTGTATATGATGAGGCCACAATGTGGTGCACTGGGAATTAGATTAGAGATTTGCATAAAAATTGCAATAATATGCAACTGTCTAACAGGTGCTGAAAAAATGGTCTTTGGGTGTTAATTGTGCCCATGAAACCTATACCAAAAACATTCTTCCAGATGAAATAATTGAACTCCCTCAAAGCTAGGCAGCCTCAAAGTCCTGCAGAGATTCCACATCCCAAAAATACTTAATCAGTGACATCGGCATCAGGGGCTTCATAGCTGGTAATCCAGGACTGATTCATTTTTGTAAAAGTCAATTGGTCCACGGAGTCTGTGGACAGACGTGTTCTATGATCAGTAATGAAACCTCCTGCAGCACTGAATGCCCGTTCTGAAAGCACGCTGGATGCAGGACAGCCCAACAACTCAATAGCACACTGGGCAAGTTCTGGCCAGTGGTCTATTCTCATGACCCAGTAACTCAGTGGATCGTCAGCTGGAAAGCTCTCCATCTCTGTATTGGCCCGAGGTAATTGTCCACCATGTGATGCAGACACTACCGATGGGATGTGGAAGCTGACAGCCCTGGGCGGCGAGGACTAAAATAATTCCGAAATGCCTCACTTAGGCGGATGCCTTCTCTCTTGACCAACAAAAGACTCAAAACTATGTTTTCCATGACACTGTAACCTACTGGAGTCAGGAAAAATGTTCAATAAAATCCTCTTTAAGATTTCCTCAAGAGATTTTATCTTCTGCACTCTCTGTGGGGACGGGATGAGTTCTGAGACCTTCCCCTTATAACGGTGGTCAAGGAGGGTTGCCAACCAGTAATCTTCCTTTTCCTTTATGCCACATATTCTTGGTCCTTTCGCAGGCTTTGAAGCATGAGGTTGCTCATGCGCCTCAAATTTGCAGAGGCTTGAGAAGCAGACTCCTCTGGGTCACTCAGGATGACAGCATCTGGAAATTCCTCCTCCCAGCCACAAACTACTCCGTCCTGGGGTTGGAAAGCCATCGCTTACAGATTGATTCATGTCTTCCTCTTCTTCGAAGCCTATGAAAGTGCCAGGATCCTCCTCCTCATCCTCCTCCCCTATCTCCTCCTGTGTGTTCTGTGACATAGGAATGATGGTATCTGGATAAAGTGGGCCTTGAGAGGAAAGGAAGTCCTCCTCTTCCTCCTGCTGCTCTGCCTCCAGTGCCCTGTTCATAATGCCACACAGAGTCTTCTCCAGCAGGAACACAACAGGGATTGTGTCACTGATACATGCACTGTCACGGCTCACCATCCTTGTGACCTCCTCAAATGGTGACAATACATTGTATACATCCTTAATGATCAGCCATTGACGTGGAGAAAAAAAAGCTGAGGCAGCCTGAGCCTGTCGTCACGCCGTACTCACAGAGATACTCGTTGATGGCGCTCTGCTGCATGTATAGCCACTGCAGCATTGACAAGGTCGAGTTCCACCTGGTGGGCATTTCACAAATCAGGCGGTTTATGGGCAGGTGGAATTCCTGCTGAATTTCAGCCAACCAAGCACTGGCTGTGTATGACCACCTGAAATGGCTACAGACTCTTTGGTCAGCTTTAGCACATCTTGCAACCCTGGGTACGTATTTAGGAAATGCTGCACCACCAAATTGAGGACATGTGCCAGGCATGGCACATGTGTCAACTTTCCCTGTCTAAGGGCGGACAGGAGGTTTGAGCCATTATCGCACACCACCATTCCTGGCTCCAGCTGGCATGGTGTGAACCACCTCTGGGCCTGTCCCTGCAGAGCTGCAAGAATCTCTGCTCCGGTGTGGTTCCTGTCCCCTAAACACACCAGCTGAAGCACCGCATGGCACCTTTTAGCCTGACTCATGGAATAGTCCTTTGAACACTTAGGGGGTACCTGATGTTCATAGGACAATTCTGCAGAAGAGGGCATGGAGGTGGCAGAGGAGGAGGAGAAGGAGGAAGCTGTAGAGCTCACAGGTCTGGCATCATCACCACCAGCTGTATGGAGATGTGGGGGCAGGGCCGGTGCTACCACTAGGCAGACTAGGCAGCCGCATAGGGCGCACTGCCGCCTAGGGTGCCCCGGCCGCTTGTGACCCTCTTCCCTCTCTCTGTGGTCAGTAACAGTCAGTCTCAACACAACAGGCAGCCACTCCCCTGTCCCTCTGTACAGTGTCAGAGGCGCATCAGCAGCGAAGTGTGTCCCGACTGGAGGAAGGAAAGGAAATCCGCTGCGCCTCTGATCATCACAGTGCCAGACTGCCAGACTGCTAGTGACCTGTTTCACCGTCCCCACCAGTCTCTGATCATGTACTACAGCCAGCTCTGCCACTCTCTCTGCCCAGTTCCCATACACCACATGGTCCGTTCTCCCCCCACAACTCCGCCTCTTCCCCTCCCTCAGCCTTTCCAGCGATGTCCAGGGCTCGGTGCTTTTAGCCTCCGCTGTGCGGGCACTCTGTGGGGTCAGAGCGCTCTCCTACCGGCACAACACTGCCAACATCCCCTCTGCTGGTAAGCGACTTCATCCCCAGCCCAGCCTGCCTTTTGTATGAGTCTTCAGACAATTGTACAGCCCCTGCGGTAGTGAGAACAGGAAAGGAGAGGAGAGAGAGCCGAGACAAAACCCCTCCTCCTTCCCCCCAGGTAATCTAAGAGCTCTGCTGCTGTTTCTCCTCAGTGAGACTGATCACCTGTAGTGGAGCCTGGAGAACAGGCACATGTCCCGCATGATGCTGCAGCCCAGTCAGAAGAAATTAGCTGAAACACATGTCACCAGGCAAACCATGTGTACTGTACTGGGTCTGAGCCAGGAAACAGGACACCAGGGGTGGCTGGGGATCTGCACATACAGAAATCCTGACAGTCTGTGTAGTGGGATTGAGCAGCAGACTATAGCTGTCCTGTCACTGCTTCAGAACCCTGGCAGGCATGCAGATGC
The DNA here is from genome assembly GCA_028564925.1 of Lithobates sylvaticus. Taxonomy (NCBI): domain Eukaryota; kingdom Metazoa; phylum Chordata; class Amphibia; order Anura; family Ranidae; genus Lithobates; species Lithobates sylvaticus. The sequence continues at coordinate 199,359,389 of CM053029.1, forward strand.
ACACAGGTTGGGTGAGACACAACCAGACTGATGGTAGTATTGCTCATAGCATCATATAATACTGACTGAACTGCACCCCACACATGTGTCAAATATAGTATGTCCTGCAATGGTTGACAGACCTATGCTGCTTGCTGCCTCCTGTTCTAATATGGAAGGATTTATATATTGAAGGATTTATGTGTGCTTTACACTGCTTGCAACTTTCCATTGTCCACTTTGCTGCCAAACACAGACTGAGATCATGGATCCACTGCATCCACTTAAAATCCCTTCCAGAAAGTATAAATAAAATTGGACATCTCAGTGATTGTAGGGTTAGGTGAGTAGTTTATACAGATGTGACTTCCCCAGCCTACATACAATAAGTGTGTTTTTTAGTGGCTCATTGCGTGTTAAGACAACATTGTCTTGAGTGGCAGTGTAGAATATTTGATATTTAATATTTATTCTTCTTAGCCATTGTGACACATTGTTTTTTTAGATGGATTTTAATAAATGTATTATATTTTTATATTGTGGTCCATTCATGCTACATATCACAAGGTAACTTATTTTATTAGCAGCAGCAATTCTTTATTGCTGCTACATTTTTTTGTATTTTGGAGGGGGAAATCCTCCATAATTGTACAAATCACTGTTCAGCCATCTCTGATCTGATCTGATCTACCATCCCTGATCACTGGCCAGGCCTGGAGTACACAGAGAGGAGTCCAAGGATCTGTCCTGTCCATCCTGCCTGGTGATTGCTGGCATATACATTTTGGTCCTCACACACCAGACACTTAGCCCCAGTTCACCCTAGAACGTGGTGTAGGAAAACCACCATCCTTGTGCATTTCCCACACCGCATTCAAATTGCATTGCTCTTGCAATTTGCAGTGGGTGTCAGTGCATTGTTAATAAGACCCCACATGCAGGTCACAAACGCAGTGCATTTGCCTGCACCTGATCACATGGTACAAATGGACCATGCAATCCGGCTGCAGTGCAGTTCCAAAATAGATGCTGCACAACTTTTGTGCAATGTGGCACAATTTGAGCCCATTCAAAATGAATGGGATCAAATCACACCACACAAAATCTCATGTGAATTATATGCAATTTAAAGTGTGAATTGAGGCTAAGTATACCTGTCACATCTGTGTAGTAATGGGTGTCATGGATCTGGGAGTGTCAGCGATGATAGGAGACTGTACTGCACAATCAGAAATCTGAACTCAGGGGGGGCGGCAAAATGAGGTTTCGCCTAGGGTGTCAAATATCCTTGCACCAGCCCTGCGTGGGGGCACAACAAGCTGCAGCACTGAGCCCTGTCCTGCATCCTTTTGAGTTGCAAGAAGCGTTACCCAGTGTGCTGTGAACGAAATATATCGTCCCTGCCCATGCTTGCTGGACCACGTGTCAGCAGTAAGGTGGATTTTATGGCTGACTGCCTGGCCCAACGATGCCAGAACATTACCATCCATGTGATGGTAGAGAGATGTAACAGCCTTAAGTGAAAAGTAGCAGGGACTGGGAACCTACCATTGTGGTACAGCACATTGTGCGAATTCATGGAAGGGGGCAGAATCCACCAGGCTGAAAGGCAGAAGTTGGAGAGCCAACAACTTTGACAAGTTTGCATTTAGACGCTAGGAATGTTGGTGGCAGGGACTGTATTTTTTTTCCCGCTGCAGCAGATGGGGCAGAGGAATTTGCCGGATACAGTCTACAGCTGCTGGTGTGCTGCTGACAGATGTGCTGCTAGGACCTGGTACACCCTGTGCTATACCATCATCCCTGTCAGTGGAGGCTAATGACATGGTATAGCAGGGGCAGACTGAAGTGGGTAAGGAGGAGGAGGAACAGATTTGTGCCCCTTTTGTGTGGCTTTTAGGTGCTCTTGCCAATGGGCTGAGTGGTTGGACGTTAAATGCCTTGTTAAGCATGTGGTACCCAAATGGTTGGTGTTTTTGCCACAGTATAGCACACTAACTAATAGCACCGTACAGAGCCCTGTTCTATCTCTCTCTACGCCGAAATCACACTGAAAATGGCTGCCATTGAAAGAATACTTATATACTCTGGTGGGACGGGAATAAGCCATGATTGGATAAAGTCATGATGACAGTGTCCATTCATGACTCTGACAGTGGTCTGTGCCCTGATTGGCTGAAGCATTCATTGCTTCAGCCAATCAGGGCTTGCAATGCACTGTTCAGCGCCGCAATGCATTGTGGTCAGTTCGGGGGGCGAACAAGCGGTCGAACGAAAGTTCAGCCTGAACTTATGCTTGGGCTGAACCATTCGCCTATCCCTAATTTTAACACCCTCGCATCCAGCAATCACAGAGAGGAATTATTGTCCACATGCAGAAATTATATCCTGTGTCACTCTTTGGTGCATCGCATTTGTAACAATCTATCACTGAAAGTGGGTGGAGAATTGAGGAGTGGGTGGGAGGAGTTGCCCAAGATAGAATATTCCTAGAAGGGTAGCCTCTTCTCTGACACTGTTGTTAAAGACACCAACTCCAACCAACAACATCACTGGCCTTGCGGATCAGTTTATTGAGTCTGTTGGTGTCGGCCACCCTAAGTCTGCTTCTCCAGCATGCCACCGCATACAGGAGAGCACTAGCCACCACAGACTCATAAAACAGCTTCAGAATTGTCTGGCAGACATTGAAAGACTGCAGCCTCCTCAAAAAAATAGAGTCAGCTCTGGCTGTTTCTGTAGTGAACTTCAGTGTTCATACGCCTGTCTAGTTTATTATTTACGTGCACTTCCAAATACTTGTACTACATACACACCAACTCCTTGGATGAAAACAGGGGTTACTGGTGCTTTCCTCCTTCTCAAATCCACAACCAGTGTCTTTGTCTTAGTTAGATTTAGATACAGATGATTAGGGATGAGCCGAACACCCCCGGGTTCGGTTCGCACCAGAACCTTCGAACCGACCGAAAGTTCGCGCGAATTTTCGAACCCTATACGTTATAATGGACGCGAACGTTCGAAATCAAAAGTGCTAATTACAACGGCCAATATGCATGTTAATGTCATAAAACAGGTTTGGGGACCCGGGTCCTGCCCCAGGGGACATATATCAATGCAAAAAGAACTTTTAAAAACTAACGTTTTTTCGGGAGCAGTCATTTTAATGATGCATAAAGTGAAAAAAAAAAAAGTGAAATTTTCCTTTAAATATGGTACCTGGGGGGTGTCTAAAGTATGCCTGTGAAGTGGCATGTGTTTCCCGTGTTTAGAACTGTCCTTGCACAAAATGACATTTTTAAAGGAAAAAAAGAAGCCATTTAAAACCACTTGCGGCTTTAGGTTTGTTCTTAAGTAGAATCTGAACAGGTACATTATGAAGTGTAGCTCCATCCCAAAAAAATCTATTTTTAAGCTTTTTGGAGAACATAGGGAGGGGTTATCACCCCTGTAACATTTGCTGTCTTTGCACATCTGTTCAGAACATGTCACCTCACTTTCCGTCCCAATGACAAATGTTTTTGGAAAAAGTGGGGTTTTAATTGAAACAAGGATTGGTGATAAAGTATCAGTAGAGAGGAGATACCTTTTTCCCAAATTAAATCTAACAGGATAGAATTTCCCTTCCTAGGGGTAGATTTCCTCTCACTTCCTGTTTTATCTTTCCATTTGCAAGTAGGAGTCGTTTGTAAGTTGGATGTTTGAAAGTAGGGGCCTGGCGTATATACTCTGCAGAAATTTGCCCTATTAGATGTTGGTGTAGCCACAAGACTGGTGGGCACAGGAATGGGCCCTGCTGTGAGTTAATAGATCAAGATTTGTAATTGCATGCACCTGTTGAACAGGGCAGAAAAATTGGGGTGGTGGTGGTGGTGGACGGTGTTGCCACAAGACTGTAAGCTCTCACAGTTACTCTTGGTGGGCGCAGGAATGGGCCCTACTGTGAGTTATTAGATCAAGATTTGTAATTGCAAGCACCTGATGAACAGGGCAGAAAAATTGGGCCTTTGGCGGTGGTGGTGGACGGTGTTGCCACAAGACTGTAAGCTCTCACAGTTACTCTTGGTGGGCGCAAGAATGGGCCCTGCTGTGAGTTATTAGATCAAGATTTGTAATTGCAAGCACCTGATGAACAGGGCAGAAAAATTGGGCCTTTGGCGGTGGTGGTGGACGGTGTTGCCACAAGACTGTAAGCTCTCACAGTTACTCTTGGTGGGCGCAAGAATGGGCCCTGCTGTGAGTTATTAGATCAAGATTTGTAATTGCAAGCACCTGATGAACAGGGCAGAAAAATTGGGCCTTTGGCGGTGGTGGTGGACGGTGTTGTCACAAGACTGTAAGCTCTCACAGTTACTCTTGGTGGGCGCAGGAATGGGCCCTGCTGTGTGTTATTAGATCAAGATTTGTAATTGCAAGCACCTGATGAACTGGGCAGAAAAATTGGGCCTTTGGCGGTGGTGGTGGACGGTGTTGCCACAAGACTGTAGGCCCTCATAGTTACTCTTGGTGGGCGCAGGAATGGGCCCTGCTGTGAACTATTAGATCAAGATTTGTAATTACCCGCCCCTGTTAAACAGGGGCTGAAAAATTGTGCCTTAGGCACTGGTGCTGGTGCCACAACACTGCAACCCCTCACAGATACTGTACTTGGAGCACAGCAGTCACACGTGTTGCAAAGCATTTTTTTAAAAAATTGTAATTACCCGCCCCTGTTAAACAGGGGCTGAAAAATTGTGCCTTAGGCACTGGTGCTGGTGCCACAACACTGCAACCCCTCACAGATACTGTACTTGGAGCACAGCAGTCACACGTGTTGCGAAGCATTTTTTTAAAAAATTGTAATTACCCGCCCCTGTTAAACAGGGGCTGAAAAATTGTGCCTTAGGCACTGGTGCTGGTGCCACAACACTGCAACCCCTCACAGATACTGTACTTGGAGCACAGCAGTCACACGTGTTGCGAAGCATTTTTTAAAAAAATTGTAATTACCCGCCCCTGTTAAACAGGGGCTGAAAAATTGTGCCTTAGGCACTGGTGCTGGTGCCACAACACTGCAACCCCTCACAGATACTGTACTTGGAGCACAGCAGTCACACATGTTGCGAAGCATTTTTTTTAAAAAATTGTAATTACCCGCCCCTGTTAAACAGGGGCTGAAAAATTGTGCCTTAGGCACTGGTGCTGGTGCCACAACACTGCAACCCCTCACAGATACTGTACTTGGAGCACAGCAGTCACACGTGTTGCGAAGCATTTTTTTAAAAAATTGTAATTACCCGCCCCTGTTAAACAGGGGCTGAAAAATTGTGCCTTAGGCACTGGTGCTGGTGCCACAACACTGCAACCCCTCACAGATACTGTACTTGGAGCACAGCAGTCACACGTGTTGCGAAGCATTTTTTAAAAAAAAATTAAGTACACGCCCCTGTTAAACAGGGGCTGAAAAATTGTGCCTTAGGCACTGGTGCTGGTGCCACAACACTGCAACCCCTCACAGATACTGTACTTGGAGCACAGCAGTCACACGTGTTGCGAAGCATTTTTTTATAAAAATTGTATGTACACGCTCCTGTTAAACAGGGGCTGAAAAATTGTGCCTTAGGCACTGGTGTGGTGGCATGGATCATTGAGGAGGAGGAAGAGGATAGTCAGTGAACATAAGAGGACAGTCACTCAGCATCAGCATAGGCAGTCTTGAAGGGATGTGATATTAAAAATTATTCGGTTATATCCGCCTCAGGTGCCTGGTAGCTGGTGGTGATCCAAGACTGATTCATTTTGATGAAGGTCAGTCGATCAACCGAGGCGGTGGACAGGCGCACCCTATGATCGGTGACAAATCCTCCAGCAGCACTGAATGTGCGTTCGGAAAGAACGCTGGAGGCAGGACAGGCCAGTAGCTCAATTGCATACTGTGCAAGCTCTGGCCAGTGATCCATCCTCAGGACCCAGTAAGCCAGAGGATTTTCGGTGGGAAAGGTGTCCAAGTCTGACCTTGCCCCAAGGTATTCCTGCACCATGTATATCAGACGCTGGCGATGGTTGCTGGAACCGATCATACCTTGGGGCTGCGGACTAAAAAATTGTCTGAACGCATCGGTCAGACGTCCACCTTCCCCACCGCTCCTTCTGCTACTGACCGAAGCCTCAGCAACTCGTCGCCCCAGGACCAGGAGTTTGTAGCCTCCCAGTTTCTGGGAACGCGTTGCACAGACCTTTCTGCAAGGCCTCCCTGAGATGTCTCATCCTCTGCTCCCTCTGCGACGGCAAGATAAGGTCCGCAACCTTACCCTTGTACCGCGGATCAAGGAGAGTGGCCAGCCAGTAATGGTCCCTCTCCTTGATCCGAAGAACATGAGGATCCTTCCGCAGGCTTTGCAGGATCAGGGAGGCCATGCAGCGTAGGTTAGCTGAGGCATTCGGTCCGGAGTCTTCTGGGTCACTGAGGATGACATGATCGCCAGCCACCTCCTCCCAGCCACGTACAAGTCCACTGGTTTGTTGGGACTGTACATCATCCCTAAAAGACTGCTGCTGCTGATGCTGAGTGCCAGGCTCCACCTCCATGCTCACACAATCCTCCTCCTCCTCCTCCTCCTCATCCTCTTCCTGTGTGATGGGTGGGACAGAAGGAACACTGTCCGGATAAAGGGGGCCTTGAGAGGCAAGGAAGTCCTCCTCTTCCTGCCTCTGTTCTGCCTCAAGTGCCCTGTCCATTATCCCACGCAGCGTATGCTCCAACAGGTGGACAAGAGGGACAGTGTCACTGATGCATGCACTGTCACTGCTCACCATCCTCGTGGCCTCCTCAAATGGTGAGAGGACAGTGCATGCATCCCTGATCATGCTCCACTGACGTGGGGAAAAAAAACCAAGCTCCCCTGACCCTGTCCTGGTGCCATAGTCGCAAAGGTACTCATTGATGGCCCTCTGCTGCGTGTGCAGTCGCTGCAGCATGGCCAACGTTGAGTTCCACCTGGTGGGCATGTCACATATTAGGCGGTTCTTGGGCAGGTTCAGCTCCTTTTGCAGCTCAGTCAGCCGAGCACTGGCATTATAAGATCGGCGGAAATGCACACAGACTTTCCTGGCCTGCCTCAGGACATCCTGTAAGCCTGGGAACCTGCCCAAGAACCGCTGCACCACCAGGTTGAGGACGTGAGCCATGCAGGGCACATGGGTGAGCTGCCCCTGTCGCAGGGCGGAGAGGAGGTTGGTGCCATTGTCAGAAACGACCATTCCTGGCTTAAGCTGACGTGGCGTCAACCACCTCTCGGCCTGCCCCTGCAGAGCTGCCAGAACCTCTGGCCCAGTGTGGCTCCTGTCCCCCAAACACACCAGCGCAAGCACGGCATGGCATCTTTTTGCCTGCGTACTTGCGTAGCCCCTTGTACGCCTACGGAGCACCGCTGGTTCCAAGGACAGAGCACTGGAGGAAGAAGAAGAGGAGGGGGTGGAGGAGAGAGGTGTGTCACAACCAGTAGCAGTAGTAGCGTTTTGGAGGCGTGGTGGCGGAACAACCTCCAACACTACTGCACCTTGTCCTGCATCCCTCCCAGCTGCCAATAGAGTGACCCAATGGGCCGTGAAAGAAAGGTACCGTCCATGTCCATGCCTGCTGGACCATGAGTCAGCGGTAATATGCACCTTACCGCTGACCGCCCTGTCCAGCGAGGCATGGACATTGCCCTCCACATGCCGGTAGAGAGAATCGCCTTCCGTGAGAAAAAGTGGCGTTTGGGAACCTGCCACTGAGGAACCGCACATTGAACAAACTCACGGAAGGGGGCCGAGTCTACCAACTGAAAAGGCAGCAGTTGAAGTGCTAGCAATTTAGCCAGGCTAGCATTCAACCGCTGGGCATGTGGATGGCTGGGAGTGTACTTCTTTCTACGGTCCAGCAGCTGGGGCAGGGAAATTTGCCTGCTGCAATCGGACGTCGGTGTACTGCAAGTACTTGGTTGTGACACACCTAATTCTACACCTTCAGTCCTCTCAGAGCAGCTTTCAGAGAGGACTGAAGGTGTAGTGGGGATGGAGATCCCAGCTGAGGAGTAGCAACTAGAGGTCCGCTTAGTTCTTTGGTGTGGGTCTTTTATGTGTGCCTGCCAACGAGCTGCATGGCAGGTCGCCATATGTCTGGTCATGCTTGTGGTGCCCAAGCGGCTGATGTTTTGGCCACGCGAGATACGCTTGAGACAAATATTGCAAATAGCAGTGGTGCGATCTGATGCACTCGTCTCAAAAAAGGCCCACACCAAAGAACTTTTCTGATAACGTGCAGAGGCAGCGCCCTGCACAGGCGGAGCTCTGCGGTGTTGTACAGTTGCTGTGCTGGCCTCTACCTGGCCTCCAGGGGGCATCCTGCCTCGTTGGACATGTGACGCCGCATCCTCCTCCTCCTCGTCCTCCTCCTCATCCTCTCTCCCTTCAGGCACCCACGTGGAGTCAGTGACCTCATCATCCCCTCCCTCTTCACCACTAGAGCAAACCTGGCAGTAAGCTGCAGCTGGTGGAACAGTACTGCCAGATTCCTCAAGCTGGGTATCATCATCCGAGCCTTCGAATCGTTGGGCATCCTCCTGGAGCATGTACCCAACACTGTGCTCAAAGAGTTCGGGGGACTCCTCAGGAGGACATGGTGGGTCTAGGGAAGGGGTGGCTGATGATGCTCTGCCAGTACCCTGAGCCTGGGTGAGAGAGGATGAGGAGGATGAGGAGGGCTTGGTCATCCATTCTACCAAGCCTTCAGCATGATGCGGCTCCACATGTCCAGCTGCCGAAAACAAAGACGCGCGTGTCCCATGGCCATGTGCTGATGACGATGCACGACCACGTCCACGGCCACGGCCACGTCCACTAGAAACAGAGCCTGCCTGCCCTGTGTTCTTGGCTCTGCACGCTCTGCCTCCCCTTGGCGGTCTTCCAGCCATTGTAGTCGGTAGTCCTGTGGGTGCTGCTGAGAAGAATATATAGGAGCTCTGTGTGATGCCACTAACACACTAGAAGTCCTATGGGTGCTTCTGCAAAGAAAATAGAGGAGCTCTGTGTGATGCCACTAACACACTAGAAGTCCTATGGGTGCTGCTGAGAAGAAAATATAGGAGCTCTGTGTGATGCCACTAACACACTAGAAGTCCTATGGGTGCTTCTGCAAAGAAAATAGAGGAGCTCTGTGTGATGCCACTAACACACTAGAAGTCCTGTGGGTGCTTCTGCAAAGAAAATAGAGGAGCTCTGTGTGATGCCACTAACACACTAGAAGTCCTGTGGGTGCTGCTGAGAAGAAAATATAGGAGCTCTGTGTGATGCCACTAACACACTAGAAGTCCTATGGGTGCTTCTGCAAAGAAAATAGAGGAGCTCTGTGTGATGCCACTAACACACTAGAAGTCCTATGGGTGCTTCTGCAAAGAAAATAGAGGAGCTCTGTGTGATGCCACTAACACACTAGAAGTCCTGTGGGTGCTGCTGAGAAGAAAATATAGGAGCTCTGTGTGATGCCACTAACACACTAGAAGTCCTATGGGTGCTTCTGCAAAGAAAATAGAGGAGCTCTGTGTGATGCCACTAACACACTAGAAGTCCTGTGGGTGCTTCTGCAAAGAAAATAGAGGAGCTCTGTGTGATGCCACTAACACACTAGAAGTCCTGTGGGTGCTGCTGAGAAGAAAATATAGGAGCTCTGTGTGATGCCACTAACACACTAGAAGTCCTATGGGTGCTTCTGCAAAGAAAATAGAGGAGCTCTGTGTGATGCCACTAACACACTAGAAGTCCTGTGGGTGCTGCTGAGAAGAAAATATAGGAGCTCTGTGTGATGCCACTAACACACTAGAAGTCCTATGGGTGCTTCTGCAAAGACAATAGAGGAGCTCTGTGTGATGCCACTAACACACTAGAAGTCCTGTGGGTGCTTCTGCAAAGAAAATAGAGGAGCTCTGTGTGATGCCACTAACACACTAGAAGTCCTGTGGGTGCTGCTGAGAAGAAAATATAGGAGCTCTGTGTGATGCCACTAACACACTAGAAGTCCTATGGGTGCTTCTGCAAAGAAAATAGAGGAGCTCTGTGTGATGCCACTAACACACTAGAAGTCCTATGGGTGCTTCTGCAAAGAAAATAGAGGAGCTCTGTGTGATGCCACTAACACACTAGAAGTCCTGTGGGTGCTGCTGAGAAGAAAATAGAGGAGCTCTGTGTGATGCCACTAACACACTAGAAGTCCTGTGGGTGCTGCTGAGAAGAAAATATAGGAGCTCCGTGTGATGCCACTAACACACTAGAAGTCCTATGGGTGCTTCTGCAAAGAAAATAGAGGAGCTCTGTGTGATGCCACTAACACACTAGAAGTCCTGTGGGTGCTTCTGCAAAGAAAATAGAGGAGCTCTGTGTGATGCCACTAACACACTAGAAGTCCTGTGGGTGCTGCTGAGAAGAAAATATAGGAGCTCTGTGTGATGCCACTAACACACTAGAAGTCCTATGGGTGCTTCTGCAAAGAAAATAGAGGAGCTCTGTGTGATGCCACTAACACACTAGAAGTCCTGTGGGTGCTTCTGCAAAGAAAATAGAGGAGCTCTGTGTGATGCCACTAACACACTAGAAGTCCTGTGGGTGCTGCTGAGAAGAAAATAGAGGAGCTCTGTGTGATGCCACTAACACACTAGAAGTCCTATAGGTGCTTCTGGGAAGAAAATATAGGTCTGTGTGATGGGACTAACACACTTCAAGTCCTATAGGTGCTTCTGGGAACAAAATATAGGATCTCTGTGTGATGGGACTAACACACTTCAAGTCCTATGGGTGCTTCTGGGAAGAAAATATAGGTCTGTGTGATGGGACTAACACACTTCAAGTCCTATAGGTGCTTCTGGGAACAAAATATAGGATCTCTGTGTGATGGGACTAACACACTTCAAGTCCTATAGGTGCTTCTGGGAACAAAATATATGATCTCTGTGTGATGGGACTAACACACTTCAAGTCCTATAGGTGCTTCTGGGAACAAAATATATGATCTCTGTGTGATGGGACTAACACACTTCAAGTCCTATGGGTGCTTCTGGGAACAAAATATATGATCTCTGTGTGATGGGACTAACACACTTCAAGTCCTATAGGTGCTTCTGGGAACAAAATATATGATCTCTGTGTGATGGGACTAACACACTTCAAGTCCTATAGGTGCTTCTGGGAACAAAATATATGATCTCTGTGTGATGGGACTAACACACTTCAAGTCCTATAGGTGCTTCTGGGAACAAAATATATGATCTCTGTGTGATGGGACTAACACACTTCAAGTCCTATAGGTGCTTCTGGGAACAAAATATATGATCTCTGTGTGATGGGACTAACACACTTCAAGTCCTATAGGTGCTTCTGGGAACAAAATATATGATCTCTGTGTGATGGGACTAACACACTTCAAGTCCTATAGGTGCTTCTGGGAACAAAATATATGATCTCTGTGTGATGGGACTAACACACTTCAAGTCCTATAGGTGCCTCTGGGAAGAAAATATAGGTCTGTGTGATGGGACTAACACACTTCAAGTCCTATAGGTGCTTCTGGGAACAAAATATATGATCTCTGTGTGATGGGACTAACACACTTCAAGTCCTATAGGTGCTTCTGGGAACAAAATATATGATCTCTGTGTGATGGGACTAACACACTTCAAGTCCTATAGGTGCTTCTGGGAACAAAATATATGATCTCTGTGTGATGGGACTAACACACTTCAAGTCCTATAGGTGCTTCTGGGAACAAAATATATGATCTCTGTGTGATGGGACTAACACACTTCAAGTCCTATAGGTGCTTCTGGGAACAAAATATATGATCTCTGTGTGATGGGACTAACACACTTCAAGTCCTATAGGTGCTTCTGGGAAGAAAATATAGGTCTGTGTGATGGGACTAACACACTTCAAGTCCTATAGGTGCTTCTGGGAACAAAATATAGGATCTCTGTGTGATGGGACTAACACACTTCAAGTCCTATGGGTGCTTCTGGGAAGAAAATGTAGGTCTGTGTGATGGGACTAACACACTTCAAGTCCTATAGGTGCTTCTGGGAACAAAATATATGATCTCTGTGTGATGGGACTAACACACTTCAAGTCCTATAGGTGCTTCTGGGAACAAAATATATGATCTCTGTGTGATGGGACTAACACACTTCAAGTCCTATAGGTGCTTCTGGGAACAAAATATATGATCTCTGTGTGATGGGACTAACACACTTCAAGTCCTATAGGTGCTTCTGGGAAGAAAATATAGGTCTGTGTGATGGGACTAACACACTTCAAGTCCTATAGGTGCTTCTGGGAACAAAATATATGATCTCTGTGTGATGGGACTAACACACTTCAAGTCCTATAGGTGCTTCTGGGAAGAAAATATAGGAGCTCTGCCTGCCTGCCTGCCACGAACACACTACAAGTCCTATAGGTGCTTCTGGGAACAAAATATAGGAGCTCTGCCTGCCTGCCAGGAACACACTACAAGTCCTATAGGTGCTTCTGGGAACAAAATATAGGAGCTCTGCCTGCCTGCCACGAACACACTACAAGTCCTATAGGTGCTTCTGGGAACAAAATATAGGAGCTCTGCCTGCCTGCCACGAACACACTACAAGTCCTATAGGTGCTTCTGGGAACAAAATATAGGAGCTCTGCCTGCCTGCCACGAACACACTACAAGTCCTATAGGTGCTTCTGGGAACAAAATATAGGAGCTCTGCCTGCCTGCCACGAACACACTACAAGCCCCTCTTTCTAAATCAATCTTTGTAAATGAATCTATCTAACTCAATCTCTCTAAGTAAATCTCTCTAACTAACTAAATCCAGCAGAGTGTCACAGATCTATCCTGCTCTATCTACGCCGGAACAGCATGTGACCGGCGCAGACGGCGTGGCGGCCTTTTATAGGGGGGGGGGCGTGTACTAAAGCCCCTGAGCTGTAATTGGTTACAGGCGTCCTGCCTGTAGCCAATTATGGCTCTTCGAGTTTCCGGGGCTGTGATTGGCCAAGCATGCGGGGTCACAGTGCATGCTTGGCCAATCATCAGCCAGCAATGCACTGCGCCGGCCGCGCCGGCCGCAATGCATTGCGGGGCCGCGCGCATCACACGAACGTGATGCGAGCGGCCAAAATAGTTCTGGGCTCGCCGAGCGAGCGAACACCCGGTGCTCGATGCGAACATGGGTTTGCATCGAGCACCGGGCCCATCCCTACAGATGATTATCCTCACACCATGTGACAAAGTTCTCCACCACAGACCTATACTTCTCTTCCCCATCACTGATACATACCACTACTGCAGAGTCATCAGAAAACCTCTGCAGATGGCAAGACTTTGTCTTGTAGTTGAAGTCATACAGTGAAGAGAAAAGAAGAGAGAACTGTCCCTTATTTATGGGGTCCCAGTATTGTTGACCACCCTATCTGACACACATCATTGCAAACACACATACTGTGGACTTTCAGTTAGGTTGACAACAATCCAGTACACAAGGGAGACATCAATCTGCATCACTATTAGCTTGTCAACCAGGAGAGCTGGCCTGATTGTAGCAAAAGCACTGGAGAAGTAAAAAAACATGACCCTCACAGTGCTCGCCAGTATATGATAATATCTCTCCATGTTTGTTGTTCACAGAAAGCACTATACATGTAAGAAACCATACAATTTTAATGTATGTGATTGATGCTTTAAATGTATATATTAGTATTGTAAATAACTGTGGATTATTTGTTGTGGGGTGGATTACCCTCAACAGTCCTCCTGAAGAAGTAGATTATCCATGAAATGCTTTGAGATGTTTTTTGTCCCAATAAAGGTCCACATGTTGTAACTATGCTGTTTGGAGTTCTATAATCATTACAGGATAGGTGTCCCAGGCCAAATTTAAGGGTGGTATCCTTGTATTTTTAGTTTTACGATTACATAGGTATAGTGCCCTATATTATGTGCTTTTTTAATAACTAAAAAAAAAACCTTTTCCTTGTACTGAATAAAAAGTTTGAATTGTAATGTTTCAAATGGCTGCTATTGTCTGTGTACCTAAAAAGTCCTATTGATTGGTTCCTTTTTTCTGTTGAGTCTCAGGAAAGTAAGAAAATAAATGTTCTGCAGGACTGTTATTTTCATTGCCGAAATATTCTTTAGAGATCTTAATGAGTCTCTAGGCACAACAGAAAATACCTCTTAATGGAAACATTGCCAAGCCCTTACCAGGCAGTACTACTACTTAGCACTGCTACTATGGACAGCAACATGATATACATCCTGAAATATTTAAAGCTTTGTTTTACGAGCTGTAGTATTCAGTGAGGAAGCAGCTCATGTGACAACATTCTGCACTGGAGGATTGGATTTTAGTAAACTTTAGTAAATGTACAATCTCTATATTCTATAAAAAGAGAAGTAATACATTCTACACACTCTACTTCATTCAGTTCATATGATAATATTATTTTAGCTTTAGATATAGAAAAGAAAATAAATCTGATTGCCCCATTAAGATTAAATGACTCCTCTAAATTAATCCTAAAATCAATAAACTACACAATCTGATATTAAGCACTGAACAGAGACTGTGCTCCGTATAATAATAATCAAAATATCCGAATTTAAACATCTGAAATTAATTAAACTTGGGCTAGAAAATCGATGTCCCCAATTAAGTAGAGATGGGATAAGCAGTAGTGATTTTTTCCCTTGCATAAATCTAACTAAAACCAAGCATAGCTTGCTGTGGCCTTTATGAGGTAGAATAAAAACCTCTGGTATGATGTAACTTGATGTAAATGTCCAGTGTCATTTACAAAGAGTTTGTAATATAAGGAATCCTTTATCAGACTTGCCGTGTTTTCCACACACACTACAATCTGATTGTGATGCATTCCTTTTATTAAAAGACAAGCTGCTGACAGGTGTAAATAGGAGGCACCTACAGGCCCATACACAATATCTTTATCAGCTTTCAGTGCCTGTCGTCTACCTGACAGCTTGGCCCCTTCACCCCTTTTCTGTACTTTTGTATTGGCTCATTTGATTGGCTACCCCACTGGCCAATAGAAATGTGTTGCAGGCAGGATGTACAGTGCACAGTACCCCCTCTGACAATGCCTTAAAAGGGAAGTATGGGAATCACAAAAAAGAAAACAAAAATCCTACTCACATAGATGGCTGCAGCACCAATACAAGCTGAAGCTTTCCCCTGCTGCCTCCAAGGTTTTTAGCCTACAGAGAGTTGGTGACTGTCAGTCACCGTCTCTCTGCTCTGCCCATCCCACACTCACTGGAGCGCTAGGCTGTGGAGGGAGTGTGAGCTGCTTGCTCAGGCTCTCAGCAGTTTGCTTAGAGGCTGAACCAGCTGCCGGTCCCGCCTTCTGGGCAGATCCCGACTATATGTTCTTGATCTTTTTAGAGCCTGGACCAGGTCTGTGACATCAGCCAACAGCTGGCTTTATCCTGCTGCCGACTGAAAACGGGTTAACAGGAGTTTACAAACTGTGACCCGCAGTAGAATAATAGACAAAAAAAGCTTTGGCCATACTTCTTTTTTTGATCTGGTTTTCTCTCCAGAATGATGGTTCCATTTTTTGTTCAGGCATCATCTTGGTAGGGTCATCACTTCATTCTTGGACTGAGCTGCTGGTTCAGAGATGATACAGTAATTAGATCAGACAAGTGGCGGCTGGTGAAGTTTTAGGATGGGGGCGCCAGACTTGCCCTTCCTTTTTGACCCTTCCTAGTTCTCATAAGCCCCACCCCTTATATAATCCACCCGCTCCTTCCCCTGCATTCCACTTGCTTCCACCCATAGTGTCAGGAGTATACAGCTCAGCATCACAGGACAGAGTATATGACTCAGCCTTAGAGATCAGGGTGTACAGATAAAGGTATACAGATCAGGGTATACTACAGATCAGGGAATACAGGGTGCTTTGAGGGTTAGATGCCAAGGGAGGCTGCAAGGACTGTAATTGCTTTTACAAAGTCTCAGATAGACTGGACCTCTACCACCAACAATATTTAGGGCTGCTGCTGAAGGATTTTTGCTTGAGAATCTGTCTTCCTGTACCTGCTTGTATTTTTGGAGTATCTTACACCCTTTTTCCTCTCTACTGTTCAAGTACTGCAATAAAACAACAATAAAGCTAACTCCTAGACTGAGCCTGTGTTTGTCAGTGTGCTCTGGAACTGGTACGTGGGCTGGCAGCCTCTGGTATAGGAGACCTCTGTATTTCCAACGGTGAGCACTACATGCATACAGTGTAAGAACCTGAATTTGACCTGGTATCACCCTATTGCAGTCCCTGTATAGCAGAGATAGTGTGTGAGTGGAAGAAGCAGCACAGGGACCCAGTCAGTTCATGTGCTGACAAGAAGCATACCGATATTAGCAGAGAGAATAGTGACAAAAAGATAAGCATCCTTTACTGTCCACTCATAGGGGAGGGTAGGGCCAAGACAGCCTAGGCTCAGAGGAAGTGGGTTGAATGATGCTGCTGACCATCAAACTGAGGGAATCCTGAGGCAATATAAATCACTGCAGGGGAAATCTCTAAACTGAAAGTGAATATTGCAACAAATATTGGTTATGTTATGCTATATTTGAATGTGATATTAATTTTTGTCTTGTAATTTTAAGCTGGAGATCCATTTTAAAGTGGACTAGGGAAATTAACCCATCAGTCATGACACCTCACAAAGATAAATGGTAAAAAATACAAAAACTGGTCTTAAAAAATACTGGCCTCAACAGCAGGCAAAGATCCAAAAAAAGCATGACGGGACAGATAAGTATTGATACTCTGCTTTTGCCTTATGTATTTTTAAAATTCAGTGACAAAGTTGCTTAATGTACCTGGCTTCCATGGCTGGCCCCCTGCCGATTGCATACAGAGCTGTGGGTGATGTAAATGCAACACTATCTACATAGACGTTGCGTAGTTAAAGGCACACAATCTTCTTGAAAAAAATGACTCCATTATATTGACATTCTGTCAGCACATCATCTGTCTAATGCTGGAACAGAATTTTTGGGGAAAGTATGCTTATCCATTATATTGCTTATAAGGCATGTACAATAGCAAAAACAGATGGTCTAAACCGTTTTATGTAAGAGTTGAAATTCTACGTTTGGTATTACTGTGTACAAATCACATATATGTCAGGTTTGTGCTGTTTTGTGCCATATCTATAAATCCCAGCAGTTATTTCTAAATGTCTTCCCTTGTTTTCTACGATTGGATCCACCAACCTTCTGTTATCAGATTGTGCTTCACAAATAATGTTGGAGACAGCATACTTCAGTTTATTGAGGGATGTTTTGTGGTTCAGCCAAGCAAGTGCATCAAAATTCTGACATTTTTTCTTAGTTGATTTATTTCATCCATTTATACCGTGCCAATTTACTTCACAGCGCTTTACGGAGAACACTGAGCCAATCCATCCCTAACCTGAAGATGATTAGTCAAATTAACCTACCAAATCCTGCACGTATACATGTTAATACCAGTTTGGATAAAAGCCAGTTGACCTACCAACATGTTTTGGTTTGTTTTACAAAGAGTTCATATGGCTTTTTAGATTTTCCAAGACAGTATATAAATAAATACAATAACGGTACAAAAAGATAAAACAGCTATGTGTACAGAAGTGCTACAATTCACAAAATGTACCAAAGGACAGCAATATAAACGCAAAGGGTAGGCATCAAAACTGTAACGTGAAAGATTCTGTGGTTAGTACAAAATGTAAAGGTGATGGTGCTGGTATGCTGGTATGATGGTGCTGGATGCTCCTTGGTACCAGTTACAGACACCTCTACAGAAGTTTGTGTGTGTGTGGGGGGGGGGGGGGAGTGCCAAGGAAGCTAAAGCACTGGGATGGGGAAATAGAAGCCGGGGAAGCAAGTGCACACTGGAAAAAATACAAGTGAAGGAGGGAGATGTGAGAGAGGAGAGGTGCTTACCTGGTGTAGACAGGGAAGGTCAGAAAATGTGAGGAGAGAGGGGAGGTTGGGGAAATAGTCTCATGTGGGCCAACGGTCCAAAGGAAAGAGGTTGCTGTGACTGGCTTTAGACCAACAGTAGGGTCAATGTTCAGGTGGGAATTATAGGATAAAAGGGTTGGATAATATTGCGCTGAGTATAGGAATTTATAGAAAAGCTGCAAACATTGCCGGTAGACTGACGGTAAATGTAAATTGAAAGGGGTATATATGTTGCGCTCGAGTGCTGATGTGCGTGGGTATAAGGTTAATCCATAAATTTAAATTGATCACATAAATATGAATATATTATGTATAAAAATATATAAAATAAATCATAGGGAATTATAGGATATCCAAGGGTCCCAGATCTTCAGAAATTTAGCATGGGAGACCTCGAGAATAGAAATGAGCTTCTTGTGAACCTTTGTTGAACCTCAGCAAAATTGTGAAATGGTAGTTTCCAGGCTCTGGCTAACGTCTGCCAGAAAGTTGAACCCCGCCAGCTACTTTTGATAAGTGTAATATGTTTTGTTTTTTGGCAAGAAAAAGTTAGCCCACACAAACTCCATACAGAAATGTCTTGGGTTTGAAAATTACCTCTAAATTTCATACTAGCAGTGGCATAGCGGCATAGCGTTAGTTGTTTACCCCTTTTAAAGTTTCTGTGTCCAAGGCCAGTGGATATTTATAGTGCAGCAGATTCTGTGGACAGTGATACCATGTCTTGTGCTGGATGGTGTTGATTGTTGGCTAACCTATCTGCTACTGGCATATATGGAATGTGTACCAGTAATATGGATTTCGTGTCTGCTGCTCTGGTAAATGTATGGTCTTGGATGATTGGTGGATCTAGACTGAGCAGCTCTCCTTGCCATGCTGCTGAGCCTGCTTGTCTTCATACTCTTTGCCTAGCAGACATTAACACCTGCTGCCAATGCCACACAGGATCTTGTCAGGCTGGTCCTCTATGGTGTCTCAATGACAAAATATACATAAACAGTTGGGGTTTATTGGAGAACTGTGGTTTGCTTTGTCAGTTAATATGTTTGGTTTGTGTAAACTGTTAAACTACTACCATATTAGGCCACACACACCAGCTGGCAGGGATTGTTGCCCCATAGCCTGTTGTGGCTTTAAACCCCTTGTTCCATTTCCCTCGTGAAAAACATTTTCAACATACATGTTAAAATTAGCATTTTTAGACCGGAGAAATTACTTGTGTACTAGTGTACTGTATGTAAACACTAACATTAAAGCCTCCAATCTGACTCTACTTGTCCTCCTCCTTTGCTTGTGCCTTAACAGCCGTTTAATTTATTGAGAATCTATATATTGGAATGTCATGATACATGATTGTCCAGTTGTAATACCCCACCAATTGTAGAAGTTATATGAGTATAGGGGTGGGTGGCGCTGCCCGTTACCTGAAGGGTAATCCTCCACAGTGAATCACTCTTTAAAGAATAAGTAGTGGGTGCTAAACTCAAAATAAAATAGATATCCTGATGGGTGTTCTTACCCTGTGTTTAAGGTAAGTTTATATAGATAAACCCCTAATAATAGTGCTGATTGCAAACTGGTGTATCAGCTTGCAATGAAAGTGTATGTGCTTAGTGCAATAAAGAGTGTTCTCACTTCTCACCCAGTCAGCAATTATAACTGAATTTCATCCTAAGCAGTTCATCTCAACAGCTATATCATAAGCGAACAGCATGAGTTAATTATGTCCAAATCATTAGTAAACAAAAATAAGTGCATTAACATATTCTGTTGAAAATAATTTTTAAATGAAAAAAAAAAAATATATATAAAAACTGATTATAAGTTTAGTCTTTTAGTAGTGCAAAAAATAGCAGGGTTTCAAGTGACTTTGTGCTTGTCCAAAAGTGACTCGTGCCTATGTAGCAATTTAGGTGACTTCCATGCTCCCCTTCAGTTCCCCACACACCAGATTCCTGCACCCCTGCAGGGGTAAATCGCATGCAGTGAGTGTGTTAGCAGTCCTCAGGGCAATCACCTCCTCCTTAGCTCAGCATGTAATGGGGTATCCCGATCCTTGAGCCTCTCCGGGGGAAGCCGTTCCCACTAGATTCGATTTTAGTAGTTACCTCCTCCATGGTAAACCACAGGTTACCCTCATGGACAAAAGAGATGGGTACTCGTAGTTTAAATCCGGATGATTTTATTAAAATGTAAAGTTTAAAAACACCACTTAGCATATTCAAGTGTGTACGCTAGCATAGCTTAGTTATAATATAGGAGCTTCAAACCAGCGTGCGTTCCACTGACCGGAGCTCTGCAACCGGAAAAGAGTGCGTACCAAGCTCCATCTTACGCGTTTTGTCAAAAAAGGTGCCATATTGGTACACCTCACGCCTATTATAATGAGCGGTCATCCACCCCCCCCTCCTGTAGGCGGGTTTGCAAATCAGGAAATTTAGTTGCCATGTGTGTATTATGTAACCCCTGTGTCGGATTATAATGCACATCCCATAGCATGGCTTTATAGATCCCAGAGAGGACTGTTTTGCCGCATTTCCTCAAACAGTCCACTCTCCATAGAGATCTATGTATGCTCGAGTTTTATTCCCCCCGGTAGTCAAATTTGTTATTTACGCCCTGAAGTTGCGCTCTCTATTACAATACAGATATTAACAAGTAAAATTCAAAAAACTTCTGAAAGTTCAAAGTCATTCTAAAATCACGAAGTACCCAAGTCAAAAGGAAAGAGTGTTATTGCTGATGGTCCTATTGTTATAATTCTATATGCATTAGCCTTACCAGACAGCTGAGTGGAACATATCCTACTTTTATTATTACCACACAGACATTGTCAGGCAGGGCCAGCAATATGCTAGTGACCTACATAAAGGGAAAGTTACAACTCCTTCAGAGGGAAAAAAAGGACATGTGTGTGTTTATACATGTATCTCATTGGTTAATGGCTCGATTATTATTACTATATATATATATATATATATATATATATATATATATATATATAGTAGATATTTTAATGGTGCGTGTTTCACGTATAAAATAAGAGTCTACAAATGGCAAGTGGACATCGAGGAACCAACAGAACAGGTGAATGACACATCGATGGAGGAGAGCTCAAGTGAAGGAATGTGGGAACTGGACCTACAAGAATGGGCTTATACACCCCAGTTAAGTTTGGGATGTAGGGGAACACCTAGACCATCAATTTACCAGCCAGGAAGACCTGATATGAGGAGCAACAATCAATATGAAACCACCTATCCTGGGACACCAACCATTCCAAGATATAACATCCCTACAAATAATAGGTTCTCCCCCTGGGGAGGGGGGGTCAGCACACCCCCTACTGCAACTTCCAACAGAGGAGAGAATTTAGGGAGGAAATGGATTTTCACAGGGGAGGACAATGAGGGAGACCCCAAGGAAGATGGAATGCGCACGTCCCATACATGACCCCAAGGTGGAGGGGACGATATAGGAACAGAGGAGGTGCTCAGAGATGGGAAGAACCATCCAGGGATATGGAAAGAGACCAAGGACCCTTAGGATACCACAGACATCCACCTATCAGAGACAGGAGACAGGCATGAGGAATGTATGGATCAACAATCAAGAGATAGAGATGCGCCAAACACAAAGAAATATGGAAAAAAGAAAAAGAGGAGGGAAGAAGAAAAAGGCGACGAGAATATTAGGAAAGAGAACATATAATTTGAGCAGTGCCCATTTCACAGACAAAGAAATGCAACTTCTGGATCTGGACTTGAAATTTGCACCTGCCAAAACATTAGACAAATTTTAAGCATACATCGACCTTCAGAAGTTCATGAGAAAATTGAACATAAAGAAACATTTTGCACTGCATGGAGACACAAAATTAGCGGAAGATTCATCAAGATTAGTTCAAATTACACTTAGGGTTGAAAATAGATTTATTCCTAAGACCCATGGGAGTCAATGTCTTGGAGCCTTTAAAAATATGGTAGAAGATGAGCTGAAGAAACTGGAAAGGAGGGGATCTGAAAACATGAATATCTGGAAAACCATTAAAGAAATAGGGAAAAAGAAGGAAGTGGTGATACGCCTGGCCGACGGAGGGCGGAGGATTAGTCATATTAAATAAAAAAGACTATGCAGAAGAAATGCAGAATCTACTCAAAGTGGAGAACACGTATAAGAAACTAAAAGGGATTCCCAAACTATGCTACAAAAAGAAGTTGAAAGCATATATAAAAAAGGGGAAGGATAAGGGAATATTAAGCAAGAAAGAAGCCAACTACTTACTATAAGAATCCACAAAGACCTCCGTAATATATTACGTGACGAAAATCCATAAGAGGGTAAACAAGCCACTAGGAAGGCTGATTATTAGCAGAATTAACTCACTCTTCTCCCGGTTAGGGGAATACCTTGATCAATTCCTAAAACCATTGGTACTAAAAGGGAAATCATACCTCAGAGATAGAACACAATTATTAACGGAACTACAAAATATAAAAGGTGCTGAGAACTGCTTACTTGCCACAATAGATGTCAGCTCATTATATACCAGTATTGTATAAAAAGATGGCTTAGAAGGAGTAGAGAAGGCATTACATGAAAACACAAAACTGAGGCAAGAACAAATAGGTTTCATCATTGAAGGTCTCCAATTAGCCATGGAAAGTAACTATTTCTGGTATAGGAGAAATTATTACGTTCCGACTAAAGGTGTGGCTATGGGGGCACATTATGCCCCCAGTGTAGCCAACCTTTTTATGAACATGTGGGAAGAAAAATACATCTATTACAGGAAAATACCCCAAATGAAATTGTATCGAAGATACATAGATGATCTAATTATCTTATGGAAGGAACAGTGGAGTCATATGAGGAGTTCCTCAGGGGAATTAACCATAACAAGTATGGGATCTCTTTCACTGGGAAATAGGACTACCAACAGATCGATTACTTAGACGTACAGATTTTCAAGAGAGGGGATCAGCTGTATACAAAGACATTTTTCAAAACAACAGATCACAATTGATATATACCATCTTCAAGTTGCCACCACCCCAAGTGGAAGGGAAACATCCCCAAAGGCCAACTGCTGAGACTGCGACGGAACTGTCAGAAACCATCTAGTCCATAATGAGATCGCCCCCCGAAAACCTGTCAAAATATTCTACAGATACCAAAAATGCCTTCCATGTAGAGTGAGCAAGAACCAACTGCGGAAAACAGAGTCATTTAAATCTAGAGTTTCCAACAAAGAATACCAAATAAGGGAGCTGATTACATGCAACAGCACCCATGTCACATACGTCATTGAATGTCCGTGTCACCTTCAATATGTAGGTAGGACTACTCAGCCCTTATGTATGAGAATTGGGGAACACTTTAACAACATAAGGAAGGGGTTCCCAAAACACAGCCTTTGCAGACATTTCAAAGAAGTACATAAGAGGGACCCCACAGGATTGATATTCTATGGAATAGATCAAATCAAAGATCACTGGAGAGGGGGTAATAAGAAAATCCTGGTTTCACAGAACAAGACTACGTGGATATATAGATTGGGATCTCTGGCGCCTGGGGATCTCAACCTCGACATAGACCTCAATTGTTTTATATCCAACTTCTAAATATGAATCCTACCACAGTCCCTAACCAGCACTCACTATCATTTATTATTATTATTTTTCTTCTCAGAGGAAAAAAATGGATATGACAGAGCCTATTTTATATAACTATGAATCATACTTTATAAATGATAAATAGAAGTGCATGAGGTGACTGGAGGATTCAATTAGGGCATCTAGTCACAATACAAGTAGAGGGACCAGCTGTTGGGTACTTATATGTGAAACACGTACCGTTACAATATCTACGAGGGGTGTTGTATATATAATAATAATAATAGAGCCATCAACCAATGAGATACATGTATAAACACACACATGTCCTTTTTTTCCCTCTGAAGGAATTGTACCTTTCCCTTTATGTAGGTCACTAGCATATTGCTGGCCCTGCCTGACATTGTCTGTGTGGTAATAATAAAAGTAGGATATGTTCCACTCAGCTGTCTGGTAAGGCTAATGCATATAGAATTATAACTATAGGACCATCAGTAATAACACTCTTTCCTTTTGAATTGGGTACATTGTGATTTTAGAATGATTTTGAACTTTTAGAAGGTTTTTTAATTTTACTTGTTAATATTTGTATTGTAATATTCAAAAGTGCAACTGCAGGGCGTAAATACCAAACTCGACCACCGGGGGTGCATAACTTGTGCATACATAGATCTCTATGGAGAGTGGACTGTTTGAGGAGATGCGGCAAAACAGTGCTCCCTGGGCTGTATAAGGCCATGCTATGGGATGTGCATGATAATCCGACACAGGGGTTGCATAATACACACATGGCAACTAAATATCCCAATTTGCGAACCCGTCTATGGGGGGGGGGGTGGATCCTGCATGACCGCTCACTATAACAGAAGTGAGGTGTACCAAGATGGCACCGCCTCAGATGACATCCTACGGCGAAATGCGTAAGTCAGAGCTTGGTACACACTCACGTAATTTCCGGTTGCGGAGCTCTGGCCAGTGGAATGCACGCTGGTTTGAAGCTCCTGTACTGCAACCAAGCTATGCTAGCTTACACACTTAAATATGCTAAGTGGTGTTTTTAAACTTTAAATTTTAATAAGAGCATCCAGCTTTACACTACGAGTACCCGTCTCTTTTGTCCATGAGGGTAACCTGTGGTTTACCACAGAAGAGGTAACTACTAAAATCAAATCTATTGGGAACGGCTTACCCACGGAGAGGCTCAAGGATCTGGATTCCCCCGTTACGTACTGAGCTAAGAAGGAGGTGATTGCCCTGAAGACTGCTAACACAGTCACTGCATGCGATTTACCCCTGCAGGGGTGCAGGGATCTGGTGAGTGGGGAACTGAAGGGGAGCGGATGGAAGTCACCTAAATTGCTACATAGGCACAAGTCACTTTTGGACAAGTCACTTGACAAGTCACTTGAAACCCTGCTATTTTTTGCACTACTAAAAGACGGAATCAATTTATATATATATATATATATATATATTTTTTTTTTTTTTTATCGAAAAATTTATTTCAACAGAATATGTATATGCACTTATTTTTGTTTACTATTGATTTAGATATGATTAACTCATGCTGTACGTTTATGATATAGCTATTGAGATGAACTGTTTAGGATGAAATTAGGTTATAATTGCTGACTGGGTGAGAACACTCATTATTGCACTAAGCACATTCACTTTCACATTGCAAGCTGATACACCAGTTTGCAATCAGCACAATTATTAGGGCTTTATCTGTATAAACTTGCCTTAAACACAGGGTGAGAACACAGCCAGGATATCTATTTTATTTTGAGTTTAGCACCCAGCACTTGTTCTTTAAAGAGTGATTCGCTGTGGAGGATTACCCTTCAGGTGATGGCAGTGTTTTTTCACCCATTTTATATTCACCTGGAAAGAGTCACCCATTGCGGAGGAGCACTCTTCAGGTGAAGCGCAGCGCCACCCACCCCTATACTCATATAAATTCTTTTATTGGTACTCCGGTTTGAGCTTCTTGGGGGAGGCAGCAGCCCAGCATACACCTAAGTGGGGGACAGAACAAATATTATACCCCACCAATTGTGTTGGCTTCTTGCATATAGTTTACATTTATTTATTATTGGTATTTGCATTGCTCCAACAAATTGCACGGCACTTTTACATATACAGTATATTTTACATTCATATAGCCTGACAACTGTTTGTAGCCATTCCTTTTTTTTTTCAATAATATGTTTTATTATGTAATGTATATTGTTTCATAATAAGGTATAATTAGGCAAAAAAAAACTAACTTTGAGCTCCCGGTCACACTGGTGCAACTTGTCATGTGATTTAATAGTTTCAAACTGCATGACAAGTCGCACCCATTATCCACATGGGAAGTGGTTAAAACGGTGTGACTTCGACTCCATCAGAGTCGCAATGATTTTGAAAGTAGTTCTTGCACTACGTTTTGCAAGTTTAGGTACGACTTGCATAGACAACTGTGCATGAAATCATAGATGTCTTCCAGGTAGCACCTGAAGTGGTACTACTTTGAAATCATGCCACTTCAAGTGAAGTAACATGATTTCAATGTCGTGTTTGTTGTGGGCGAGGGCTGAAAGCATTTTGTTTTACTTATTTATTACATTTTAATTAATACCTGTTGATCGATCCTACCAGAAATCCTGTGAGCTGGTACATTCCTGTGCTGTGTGCTTGTGGTGTGTGCTCTTTGGCACGCTATAGGAGCGGTATATTTACCGCTCCTATAGCGCCCGGTCCCATTGAAAACAATAGGGGAGCGCGCTGAACCCGCCCGCAAAACGCTGCTGCAGCGGCGGTTTGCGGGCGGTATTGTCCCTTTTTCGGACGCTTGCGGGGGGTAAAACCCCCCCGCTAGCGGCCGAAATGCGCCGCTAAAACACCGGGAAGGCTGCTTTCACACTGGAGCGGTGGGGGCGCTGGCGGTAAAGCGGCGCTATATTTAGCGCCGCTTTACCGGCGTTTTAGCGGCGCATTTCGGCCGCTAGCGGGCGAAAAAGGGTCAATACCGCCCGCAAACCGCCGATGCAGCGGCGTTTTGCGGGCGGGTTCGGCGCGCTCCCCCATTGTTTTCAATGGGACCGGGCGCTATAGGAGCGGTAAATATACCGCTCCTATAGCGTGCCAAAGATGCGGCTTGCAGGACATTTTTGAGCGTCCTGCAAGCGCACCGCTTCAGTGTGAAAGCCCTCGGGCTTTCACACTGAAGGAACAGCAACAGCTGTTTCGGGTCGGTTTGCAGGTGCTATTCTTAGCGCAATAACGCCTGCAAACCGCCCCAGTGTGAAAGCAGCCTTAAGCGGCGCTAAATATAGCGCCGCTTTACCGCCAGCGCCCCCACCGCTCCAGTGTGAAAGCAGCCTAAAGACAACAGAACTGCACCCCTCTATGTTATTGACAATAGTCCTGATACAGAAAGGCAACTGAGTGTTGTCTTCTTGGGTCAGGAAGCTTGTTACTGGCAGAGTCACTAAGTGAGAATAAAGGGAAAGAATTTCAAAAAATTAAAACTAATGCAGACAAGATTTCTAAAGACTGGTAAACTGTAATCTGTTAGAATTATGTTTGTGATTTTAGATACACTTTGAAACTCAAAAACATATACGTCTGAAAGCAGAGAACCCAGGGCTTTTTTTCTCATAGAATGGGTGCAGGAACTCCTCCCTTCTGAGTCACCCCTTGACTCCACCCTCTACCCACCTCCGAGCACCATTCCTTTGTTCCACACCTTACCCACCTCCCAGTACCACCACTTTTAGATAATAAGGAACCAAGTATTGTTTTTTGGTGCTAAGTATTTTGTATGGAATTTGTTAACCACTTCCCACCCGGCCAATGTACATATACGGCCGGGTGGGAGCCGTCTACTTCTGAATGGACGTACCGGAACGTCCTTCAGAAGTAGAGGGATCGCGGGTGCGTGTGCGCGCGCAGCGGCACGATCCCGATGCGGCCGTGTAACCCGGACACGGCGCATCTCGGATCGGCAGGAGGGCTCGTGATTGGCCCTCCTGATCACATGACGGCCGTGTCGAATCACAGCCGTCATGTGATGTAAACAAACAGCCGGTTGCTAGGCAATCAGCCCTCCTCTCCTCACACGGAAGTCGTCGGTGAGGAGAGTAGAGTGGATCGCTGCAGCCGGCTGGTGATCAGTGAGTATTAACTGTTTTTTTTTACAGTTTTTTACTCACTGATCACCAGTGTAGTGTCCCCACAGTAAAACACACATGTCCCCACAGTAAAACACACATGTCCCCAAATAATAAAAACACATGTCCCTCACATATGTCCCAGTAAAATAACATGTGCCAATGATTATCTGCACACATATGTCCGTGATCACCTGCACACCCCTTTTACATGATCATTTGCGTACATATGTCCGTGATCACGCAAACCAATTATTATACACTTAACGGAATTTTTTTTACAAAAAACATGTAGCAGAATACATTTTGGCTTTAATTTATGACAAAATTTGATTTTATTGGATTTCTTTTAAAAAAGAAAGGAGAAAATATAGTTTTTTTTCAAAATTTCCGCTATGTTTTCACTTATATCACAAAAAATAAAAAATGGAGTCGCGAATAAATACCACCAAACTAAAGCTCTATTTGTGCAAACAAAATTATAAAAAATTAATTTGGTTACAGCATTGCATGACCGCGCAATTGTCACTGAAAGTGCGAGAGCACTGAAAGCTGAAAATTGGTCTGGGCAGGAAGGGTGTTTAAGTGCACAGTAAGCAAGTGGTTAATGGTAACAAGAAAGGCAGTAAAATAGTAATCTAGCAACAATGGATACCCCAGCGACAATAGATCCACCCCAGCAGCAATGGACTCCCAACAGCCAGCATCAATAGACCCTCCAAAAGCCAGCAACATTAAACCCCTAATTCAACAGTAGAGCGCTCCTAGCAATGAATGACTCCCTGCAACATAATACCCACCCTAAGCAACAATAGACCTCCCCAACAACAATAGACCCCCCTGCAAAAATAGATTCCCTCCAGAAACTATAGATTTCCCAGCAGCCAGCATCAATAGACCTTCCCTTAACAGTAGATCCCTCCCAGCAACGACATACCCCCATCAATAGAAGACCCACCCCAGCCACAATAGACCCCCCTTCCTCTGCAAAAACAGATCCTCTCAGCATCAATAGACCCTCCAGCACACCCCAGCACCCCTTGCCATTACATACATTCAGTTCTGCGTTCCCCCACGTTCCTGCTAAAAAAAGCCCTGAGAGAACCCATACAATAAAACAAAGGCAGCTGCAAATTTATAAATCTGTTAGAACCCGGATGTCTCCCCTGCACTGCATCCCTAGAAATTGAATGTAGACGTTGCGTGTTTCTGATCACAGAAGGCCAGTATATGAAAGTTGTGAAACCAGAAGTGCCCAGAGCAGAGTGCTTCCAGGTTCACAACACAAGGGAGAATCTGTAAACAGATGTGACTTTTACATAGAATTTCTAGCCTGAGTACCTCTTGGGGTTAATGCCAGGTAGGGTAAAAAATTAGATCCCTGGATGTCACCAAGGGCAGTGAGCCTGTGCACTCTAAGGTCAGGTTCACACTGGTACAAATTGACTGTTGTAGTACTGTCATCCTGCGACATCGTTCCTATCCATTGTTTAGTCCAACTTGTCCTTTGACCAATCAAAACAATCCCAGTGTGACATAAATTCCTTATCCTGCTGCTGTAATCACCAAATCAGATGGTTAGGAGGAGGATCCGACTTTGATCCGACTTCAGTGATATTGAATGGGCTGAAAACGGATCAAAGTCAGACCAAAGTAGCGCAGGAACCTTTACTAAAGTCAGACCAACTTGTGTCAGACCAGTTAAGATGGCTCTCATAAGGAACCATTGATTTGTACAGGTAATGCGATATGTGCTCCCAAAGTCGGCGCGCGCGTCGCACAAGTGTGAACCGAGCCTAAGTCAATGATTTTTCTTGCCACGATTCTAAATAAACAACATTTTCTGTATTTTCCATGACAGATAATTTTTGGTAAACTTCTTCTGAAGTAGAAAGTGCTTAACACTTCTGTAACAAAATATTAACAGTTTCACAGTCTGTTGACAAAGAGTACAGACTCCATGGAAAAAGAGGGGAAAAGTATACAAAGAACCAACATTTGTTCCAGTTGCTTGTTCTGAGAAGGAATATTCAGCCCTTATAAATGAGGGTTCTTCCACACTTTGTTTTAACTCTATTAAATATAAAAAAGTGCAGAAACGTTTTAAAGACCCCTTGTATGTTCGGTTTGTTTTTGTAAAATGCTAATGCTGGACCTTGAGCCCAAGCAGAGCGTATATTGCACAGCGCAAAGGGGTACATTTTAGTGCTTGGGATCCCTGGGAGCCTCATACCTTACCGCACAGGATAACAGATATAGGTATTGTATGGCGATTCCTTTTCTCTGGGGGGCTTCCTCTGTTTCCTTATGTCCCGCTGATTAAAAACACACGTGCTATTCTATGAAAGGGTTTATTAACCCATAGTTGAGAAATATGAAATTACTTTTTTCTCTCTTGTCATATAATTCCTGTTGTCTGTCGGTGTTTGAGGCTCCCAGTTTATAGTTCATCTATTCAAGATTCAAGATACACTTAATTTCAAGTTACCTATTAATCATCTGACAGCATATAATCTTTTCAGCCCTCTCTACAGGTGACCTGGTAATATCTGGTGATTTATGGTTACATGGATGCAGCACGTTGCCGGATCTCATTCATCAATCATTTTCTAGGCCTGTAGAGGCTCCCACACTCAAATCATGAATTGTCGGATTATAGGCTCTAATATTTAAATAAATCATCACGTTATTTCCTGAAGAAGCCATATGGCGAAACATGTAGAAAATATGGACGTGACTACAGTAAATCACTGTGATTTATAGGATGTTTTGCACACATCTTTGGCTATGATTATATTGTATGTACTGTTTTCATGACGTTGCTCTTTAATAAAAATTGTATATGTTTTTTTATACATTTTCGACTCATATTTTGTCGTTTTGCACGTCCCACGTCACCCAAATGTTTCCACTTATATATACGGGATGTTGGTGCCATAACTCATGTAGATGTTGATACTGGTCTCTGCTTACATACTTTATCCTTGTAGGCAATATCTACCCTGGACTATACTGAACTCACTTTCCTGGTTCTGAAGAGGGCGACAATAGAAGTCAACAGCAAGCCGTGGTCTGAACATTGTGCTGCAACAGGAAGTGGTGCACAGCTCCCAACTGCCCCTCATTTGGAAGGAATTTCCTTTTCTAGAACTAAATCCCTCAGTCTGTATTTCACCCTGAAATATCTTCTTTTTTGGTCTGATGTCTAGAAACATTAAAATGTGCTATTTAACTACAAAAATGTGTTCTACTAGATTAAACCTTATTTCCAATTGTATTTAATTATTTTGAACAGCAAGTATCGAGAAAATGTAAAGTAGATTGCTTTAAGAAAGGCCTGGATACTTTTCTAAATGTACATAATATAACTGGGTACTGACATTTATAGGTAAAGTTGATCCAGGGAAAATCCGATTGCCTCTAGGGGGATCAGGAAGGGATTTTTTTTCCCCTGCTGTAGCAGATTGGAGCATGCTCTCTTCGTTTTTTTTTTTTTGCCTTCCTCTGGATCAACTGTGGGTATAGAATGGGGTTTATTGGATTGTACGATATATTTTATTTTTATTTATTATTTCTTTTTTTTTATGGTTGAACTGGATGGACTTGTGTCTTTTTTCGGCCTAGCTAACTATGTAACAGCAAGTATCGAGAAAATGTAGTGGTGAAAAAAAGACTTGTAAGGTTAATTACAAATTTTTGGGTGGTTTGTATTTTTCTGCATAATTGGCCGAGGTGTCCTTTTTCTACTCAATTTATGCTAAAAGGTGTCTCTCTTTCTCATCTCAGAATCTTAACTATTGACAAATGCAGAGTTGCATTGGGTGGCTTTGTATGTATGGACAAAGATCTTTTATTGGACAGATCAGTTGCATGCTTGACAATTGTTTTATGTTTGTAAGCACCTTAAAGTAATTCCAATACCAAAGTAAAATAAAATTAATGACAAACAAAAAAAATTCAGTCATCTAAAAGTATCTGCAGTAGCTTTCAGTCACCCCCCTTCACTTGAATTCCAGGCCTCAAAAGTAACTTCTGTAATTCTCTCATTTTAGGTGGTACATTTTTCCAGCCACACAATTTGGGATAAACCTTTAGAAAATGTCCCTGCTCCATAGTATAGGGAAGACTATTGGATCTTTTAAAAAAAAGTTCCAAATACATTGGTCTGTTATACTCCTAAATTTAAGTGCAGCCTGTCAGAAACCATGAATCAGACCGAGACAGAAGTACAGTTAAATCACACTTGTTTAATAACAAAAATAAATAGAACAAACATAGTCAAACATAGGCAAAGTTCGGTAACCGGAACGGATAGTCAGCCAAGCCAGAAAGTCAGGGATCAGTGAAGTGGAACAGCAAGCAGGATGTGGAGCCAGAAGGCATGTCAGCCAAGCAAGTCTTTAACAGGAATGCAGGAGATAGTCTGTGATGTTGACCAAATCGAAGGCAGAGATTCCCTGGGCTGGACGGCTTTAGTAGGCAGGACTGACAAGCAGGATATCATCAACAGGTGCATAACTGTGGAGAGATAGGAGCTGGCAATTAGCTGACAGATGAGCGGCCATCTCAGAGAAGGAAGGGCTGAGCCCAGTCCTGACAGTACCACCTCCTCAACGACCCTTCCCCCTCGGAGGACCACCAGGCTTGAGGTGAAAACGTCAATGGAAATCACAGAGGAGGACAGGGGCATGTACGTCTGAGGATGAGACCCAAGAGCGTTCTTCTGGACCATACCCCTTCCAATGCACCAGGTACTGCATGCGCCCACGCAACCTACGGGAGTCAACAATGGACTGTACTTCATACTCCTCATGGTTCTCAACCTGCACAGGGTGAGGATGTGGCACCGAGGTGGTAAAGCAGTTACAGACTAATGGTTTTAATAAGGAGACATGAAATACATTTGAGATACGCATCTTAGAAGGAAGGTCTAACGCGTAAGCCACTGGGTTAATCCTGTGAAGAATACGGAAAGGCCAAATAAACCGAGGTGCGAACTTCAGAGAGGGAACACGAAGTTGGAGGTTGCAAGAAGAAAGCCAGACCCTGTCCCCAACCTGGTAGGAAGGCGCAGACAGGCGTCTGCGGTCAGCATGGAGTATGTACTTATCGTCAGCATGTCGCAAAACCTCCTGGACTTGTGCCCAAGTGGAACGAAGACCACGGAGATGCTCCTCTAACGCAGAAATACTCTGCGGAACAAATGAGTCAGGCAACATGTAAGGTTGGAAACCATAGTTCGCCATAAATGGGGACAATCGGGAAGCAGAATTCAAGGCATTATTGTGAGCAAACTCTGCCCACGGTAACAGGTCTGACAAGTTATTATGATGGTCAGAAATATAGCAATGTAGGAATTGCTCCAAGGACTGATTGGCTCGTTCTGCAGCCCCATTAGACTGCGGGTGATACGCAGAGGAGAAAGCAAGCTGAATTCCCAACTGTGCACAAAAGGTTCGCCAGAACCGGGACACAAACTGACTACCCCTGTCTAAGACAATCACCTTGGGTCACCCATGTAAGTGAAAAGATCTCCCGCGCAAAATTGGGAGCCAGTTCCTTAGAAGTGGGCAACTTCTTAAGTGGAATACAATGACACATTTTAGAGAACCGGTCAACCACCATAAGGATAACTGTGTGAAATCCATAGACAGGTGGGTCCAGGGCCTCTCTTCATTGGGTATGGGTTGTAGGAGGCCCACTGGAAGGTGTTGTGAAGTCTTACTCTGAGCACACACAAAACAGGCAGCTACGAAGGCGGTTTCATCAGCGTGTAGACTAGGCCACCAGAATTGTTGGGAAATGGCCCAAAAGAGTTGATTCTTCCCAGGGTGGCCAGCAGCCTTGGGAGAATGGTAAGTCTGGAGCACGGCAGCATGAAGACTCTCTGAGACAAAGCAGAAGTCACAAGGTTTCTCAGGAGGAGCATGAATCTGAGCAGCAAGAATTTTGTCACCCAAAGGAGAAGTGAGACTGGTGCGTACCGTAGCCAGAATACGATCAGGAGGAATCACAGTAACCGGAACGGACTCCATCTTGGAAGTGGAGGAAAATTGCCATGACAAAGCGTCAGCCCTTACATTCTTAGTACCAGGTAAGAATGAGACAATGTAATTGAAACTTGACAAGAAAAGAGCCCATCATGCCCTTTCTGGGATAGAGGAGTTTAGCCTCAGACAAGAATGTGAGATTCTTATTGTCAGTAAGAATGAGAACCGGCACAGTGGTACCTTTGAGGAGATGTCTCCATTCTTTCAGGGTTCAAATGATCGCTGACAGCTCTCTGTCACCAATCTCGTAATTGCACTCCGCAGGTGACAATTTCTTGGAAAAGTAGCCACAAGGATGCATAGCACTCTCATAAGTAGGACGTTGAGGGAGAAGGGCACCAACACCAGTCTCAGAAGCATCAACCTCAAGGATAAAAGGTAACATAGGATCAGGATGTGCCACCACAGGAGCAGAAACAAAGGCAGCCTTGAGACTCTCAAAGGCCTTAATGGACTCTGGAGACCAACTCTGTGGGTTACTGTCCTTTCTGGTCATATCAGTCAGGGGCTTGAGACGAGAAGTTACAAAAAAACTTCTGAAAATAGTTGGCAAAGCCCAGAAAACTTTGCAGAGGACATAAACCCACAGGTCGGGGCCACTGTAGGACTGCTGAAAGTTTCTCTGGGTCCATTGAAAAACCAGCCCAGGAATTTAACCTGTTCACGATGGAATTCACACTTCTCCAATTTACAATAGAGATTGTTCTCTCTAAGTTTCTGAAGCACACGACAGACATCTGTGTGGTGGCTCTCCAGGGACTTGGAAAATATGAGGATATCGTCAAGATAAACCACCACACATAACTGAAACAAATCTCGGAGGACATTGCTAATAAATTTCTGGAAAGCTGCCAAGGCGTTATAAAGGCCAAAAGGCATAACGAAGTACTCATAATGGTCTGTTCTGGTATTAAACGCAGTTTTCCACTCGCTGCCCTCCAGAATCCTCACGAGATTGTATGCCCCTTTCAAATCAAGCTTTGTGAAATCGTTGCTCCTTTGAGGCGGTCAAATAACTCCGTAATCAATGGAATCAGTTAGGCATTTGTGAAATGAAATGATTGAGACCCCTATAATCAATAGAAGGTCTCAGTTCACCACTCTTCTTCTTCACAAAGAAGAAACCAGCACCAGCAGGAGACAAGGATTTGCAGATGAAACCTTGAGAAAGTGCGTCTGCAACATACTTCTCCATGGCTTTATCCTCCAAGACCAACAAAGGGTAAACCCGGCCACGAGGGGGTATGGCACCAGGTTGAAGGTCAATTGCGCAATCATACGACCGGTGTGGGGGCAAACTATCGGCTTGACCTTTGTCAAAGACATCACTAAAATCGCAGTACTCCTCCGGGAGGGAGGAGAGTGAAGAGGTGCACAGGACCTTGGCTACCTTCTGGAAGCATGTCTGAGAGAATCTCAGCATGGAGCCAATCAAAAGAGGGATTGTGCCTCTGTAACCAAGGATAACCAATAATCAGCGGAAACTTAGGTGAGGAAATAACTTGGAATTGTATTATCTCATGGTGAAGAGCCCCTACGGCCATGGACAATGGAACAGTCTCATGAGTCACATGGGCAAGCTGTGTTTCACTATGTATCTTATCCTTGTGGTGATTTGCACTTTATCCTCTTCTGCAGGAGGCAACATAAGCTTATAATTATATATAAAAAAACAAGAGTGTAGTTATTGTAGTTGAAGATCCATCCACCGCTACTCAAGGAAGCCATTGCAAGCTCCAGAGGAACCCTAGAGGTTCACAGAATCCTGGTTGAGAAAGGCTAGCCTACAAAATTGAAAGTCCTGACATCAAACCTATACAGGACTTGCAACCAATTATTATTTTTAGGGGGCTGAGTTGGAGTTCCAGATCTGGCTGTAGGTGGGAACTGGTATACTAAATCATCATTCAGATAAAATGCCACTCTGTTAATAAAGGGTTCATGTAAGGTTACAAAGAGATGTGGAAATTGAAGGTAGGTGTGACCATTCTTTGCTAGCAGTGGAATACGTGTTTTATAAATAGTTTGAATGATCAGTCCACCTCAAAACCCATATTTCAGTTTCATACAGATGCTGCCTGACAATTTCTTATATCTATTTTGATAGATAAGATCAGCAATTGAGTTCCTTAATCTTCACACTTGCAGAAAATTATAAAAAGGTATCACCCTTCGAGCATGATATTTTTAAATGTCATATTATGGAGAATGGAGGTGCTAGAACATCCACACGTAGGCAGGAACACCCAAAATTCTCAGGCAGACATAGATAGAGTCATGAATTATCATAGGAAGGTCCATTTTTAAGTATCTATCCAAGACAATTTAAAAAAAGAGCTGACAGTATCACATTTTTGGGGGTAAACTGGACCTTTAAATAGAATGAATCTTCAAAGTTATTATGGTTTTGGAATATTCAGAGACCATTCTTGAATCATAGAATGGTTTCAGGAATTCAGACGTAACAAAAGTCAAAACACAAAACGAATTAAATTACATTACTGTAACCTGACTATGCTAACATACAGTACAGTACACAAGAAATAAAAAAACATTATATTCTAAAATCAAAACCATAAACGAGACTGAAATCCCCCAGGCTAATTAAACCTATAAACAGAAGCCTCTCCCAGCTCTTAATCAAAACATTAAGTTGCATTTTTAAGACCCACCCGAGTCCATCAATTTTATTCTTTTTCCAATAGAAGTAGAAATCGGGCAGGTCCACTGCAGAATATTTATTACTGGTTAAACAAACACAACATTGGATAAGGAAGTGATTGAGAAAGTATGGGGGTGTCATTTTATATTCCTGCCATGGAAAATAATTCAATCTTAAGGTTTAAAATGGAAACTATGTTAAACTCCTACATGGCTATGGGGAGAATGAAGCTGTATTTTATTACACAGGTTACATTTGACATTTTGAAAGTATTTATTTTCTAAAATGGTAACGTTTGATATTTCCTATTTTACCTTCATCCATGGGTTTAATGGACATTTATAAATATTAACTTTTTCAGCTGAAGATGTTCTAATGGAGTAGGTTTAAGATGAGATTAATAAATTCTCTGAGATCTGATCTGGAAGCAATTAGCTGACTCTAGCCCTGAGATCCATTTTTCAGTGTGGGATAATAATATTCCTTAGGCTATTTTAAAACGAATTGTTAAAAAAATTTGTTTTACTGCAGTTACTCCATACTCCAGCATATTTCGCTGTTTACCCCAAAATGAAGTCTGCGTTTGGAAAATGGTGTAATATGTTAGTGGTTACAAAATCGCCATAATTATACAAGCTGTACAGTTATCAATAAAATAATTGAGCACTCCCCATTAGTGATAACGTAGGAGTTTTTTAAAAAGCAGCAGAATGGCTATACAGCTATTGTAGTGCTGCCTAAAGTTAAAATACGATAGTGTAGGAATGCAAAGACAGGAAAGCACCATAAAAATGAATAGGAAATTGTAAAGAAAAAAGAAAAAAAAAGACTGGGATTTCAGTTTGCTACATTAGGGAAGGAGAACTCTACAGGATATCTCAGGCTGCATACCACTGCCTGCATACTATGAATGTGCAGGTGGTGATAAAGCACTGCAAAGTACAGTGCATCCGGAAAGTATTCACAGCGCTTCACTTTTTGCACATTTTGTTATGCTACAGCCTTATTCCAGAATGGATAAAAACGAAATTCTCCACAAAATTCTACAAACAATACCCCATAATAACAATGTGAAAAAAAATGGTTTCAAATCTTTGCACATTTATTAACCACTTTGCGATTCGGCACTGCGTCATTTTAACTGACAATTGCGCTGTCTTGCGACGTCACACCAAAACAAAATTGACATCCTTTTTTTCCCACAAATAGAGCTTTCTTTTGGTGGTATTTGATCATCTCTGGGGTTTCTATTTTTTGCGCTATAAACAAAAAAAGAGTCACAATTTTGAAAAAAAGCTATATTTTTTTACTGTTTGCTATAATAAATATCCGCAAAAAATATATAAAAAAAATATTTTTTTCCTCAGTTTAGGCCGATATGTATTCTTCTACATATTTTTGGTAAAACAAATCACAATAAGTGTATATTGATTGGTTTGCGCAAAAGTTATAGCGTCTACAAAATAGGGGATAGATTTATGGCTTTTTTTTAATAATTTTTTTTTATTAGTAATGTCGGCGATCTGCGATTTTTATCATGACTGCCACTATTTTGGGACCATTGTCATTTATACAGCGATCAGTGCTATAAAAATGCACCGATTACTGTGTAAATGACACTGGCAGGGAAGGGGTTAAATATTAGGGGGCAATCAAGGGTTTAAGTGTGTCCTAGGGAGTGATTCTAACTGTAAGGGGGATGGGCTCACTACAACATGACAGAGATCACTGCTTCCGATGACAGGGAGCTGTAGATCTCTGTCATGTTGCTAGGCAGAACAGGGAAATGCCTTGTTTACATAGGTATCTCCCCGTTCTGTCGCTCCGTGACACAATCACGGCACACCGGTCACACAGTACGCGGTGGGTGCGTGCCCACTA
Organism: Lithobates sylvaticus; assembly: GCA_028564925.1. Classification (NCBI taxonomy): domain Eukaryota; kingdom Metazoa; phylum Chordata; class Amphibia; order Anura; family Ranidae; genus Lithobates; species Lithobates sylvaticus. The sequence continues at coordinate 199,397,753 of CM053029.1, forward strand.
CCCCGTAAATTAAAGGGAACGTGCCTGTATGCCCATTTCCCCACCGCTGCCAAGTATATCGGCATGCAGCGGCCGCCAAGTGGTTGAAAATAAATAACGAAAAAGATCACATGTACATAGGTATTCACAGCCTTTGCTCAATACTTTGTTGAAGAACCTTAGGCACCAATTGCAGCCTAAATTTTTTTTAGAGTATGATGCTACAAGCTTGGCACACCTATTTTGGGCAGTTTCTCCCATTCTTCTTTGCAGGATGTCTCAAGCTCCATCAGGTTGGATGGGGAGCGTCGGTGTACAGCCATTTTCAGATCTCTACAGAGATGTTCAAACGGATTTCAAGTCTGGGCTCTGGCTGGGCCACTCAAGGACATCCACAGAGTTATCCCATAGCCACTCCTTTGCTATCTTGGCTGTGTGCTTAGGGTTGTTGTCCTGTTGATCCTACACCCCAGTCTGAGGTCCAGAGCGCTCTGGAGCAGGTTTTCATCAATGATGTCTCTGTACATTGCTGCATTCATCTTTCCCTCGATCCTGGCTAGTCTCCCAGTTTCTGCCGCAGAAAAACATCCCCACAGCATGATGCTGCCACCACCATGCTTCACTGTAGGTATGGTATTGGCCAGGTAATGAGGGGTGCCTAATATACTCCAGACATGACGCTTGCCATTCAGGCAAAAGAGTTCAATCTTTGTTTCATAAGACCAGAGAATTTTGTTTCTCATGGTCTGAGAGTCCTTCAGATGCCTTTTGGAAAAGTCCAGGCGGGCTGTCATGTGCCTTTTATGGGGCATTTGCTCGACGGGAAAAAAATTCCTGCAAGCAGCATATTCGGGGTGATGTACAGCTCTCCTACACCACCCCTGCCCATTGAAATGAATGGGCAGTGCTTCTGAATCGCGGCAACATGGGTGCTTTTAACCCCTTGTTAACCCTTTCTTGGGGTTACGCCTCGCTAGTGGACGAAAAGCGCTGCTTAAACAGCGGTAAAGTGCCGCTAGAACTAGCAGCGCTTTACCGCTAACGGACCCACCGCCCCAGTGTGAAAGGGGTCTAAAAGAGAAGTATGGCCAAAGGTGTTCTGGTCATACTTCTCTTGTGGGTCAAGAGAGTGCACTTAGTGCTGGTCCATACCAGTCGGTTTGGTGCGTTCTGACTGAGATCAGTGCAATAATGATGCACTGAGCTTGGTAGAACATAACTGAGCTTGGTGGATCGCATTGTTTCTTTTATTTTTTTAAACACACTTTATAGAGATATGACACAGACATCTCATAAAGTTAAATTGCTGGCTGCACTATGCGAGACAGTGTATTGCCTCCCACTGCACTGTGCTGATAAAAACTACTGCATGCAGTACTTTTTCTCTGCACACTGTGCCCGCACACCACTGCAAAACACTGCAATGCACTGTAACCAGTACCATAGAAGATAAGGCAGTTTGAGACTGCATTGGAACATTCCCCAACGCCGCCCCCACCACATCTGGTGTTAATCTATTCTTACTTGTGCTCTCCTGTGACCCAGAATCAGCTGACAGCAGCTTAAGTCTGTTGTCAGCTGACATCACAGAGCTGCTTCATGCTCTGGAAGTATCCCGACCATATTGTAGAGATCAATTCAGCTGCCTGATTTACAGCTTGCTCTGGCTCTCAGTGAGTGGCTGATAGCTGAAAGCAGCTGGGCCCAACCCCTTTCCAGTCCAGCACTGACAGTCACTTCTCTCTGCTGAGAGCTGACTGAGAACTGAGCATTAAGTAATCATGTGATTGCTCAGTTCTTGGGCTTAGATACACTGAGGGACAGCTTCAGCATCAGATCGATGCTAAAGCATGGAGGTGAGTATAGCTGTTTTTTTTTTTTTTTCTTTTGTAAACCTCAAACTGCTCCAGGTCAGTAAAGTACAGGTCACACAGTGAAGAGATGGCAATAGGAGAGTGCATAGTAAATAGGGGGGGGGGGGGGCAGAGTAGAGACACTGGGATTGATTTACTAAAACTGGAGAGTGCAAAATCTGGTGCAGCTGTACATTGAAACCAATCAGCTTCCACATTTTATTAAGCAAAGCTTGAGTCCCTGTTCACACTCGGGCAACATGACTTACAGCGCGACTTAGCAAGGCAACTTGGAAGCAACTTGGAAGCAACTTCAACGTGACTTTGAGTTATTTACAACACAACTTCAAGTCGCCCCCAGGCCAGGCGACTTTGGCTGTGGCCAATCACAGAATAATCAGCTCTCTGGGAGGGTGGGGTTTGCCTGAGTAAACAAATTTCTTTTCCTGTAAAGTCGCTTCAAAATAGATGGAGATCAGACTTGGAGGCGACTTCCATTGAAATCAATGGGCACAAGTCACCTAAAAGTCGGATTTAAGTAGTACAGGAACCTTTTTTGAAGTCGGAGCGACTTCAGTAGTGTGCATTGAGACGGCTCCATAGATTAACATTACAGCGCGACTTGGGACAACTTGGGGCGTCTCGGGGCGACCTGAAGTCGGATCCTGAGTCGCCCTGGTGTGAACCGGCTCTAATTGAACAAGCTGAAGTTAGAAGCTGATTGATTAGCTGTGTACAGCTGCACCAGATTTTGTACTCTCCAGTTTTAGTAAGTCAACCCCACTGTGTGTAGGTTCTGGTCCAGACTGAGACCCCTACCAGTGACAGACAGGGTCGGGCCAAGTACAGGCCAAGTAAAAACATTTATTCAATTAGGTTGATTTGCTAAAGGAATGGAGCATGTTCCCCTTGCAATGTAAATTTTCACTTTGGAAAGAAACTTTCATTTACCTTGAATGTGGTGAAAATGCAAAGAATGACTAATAACATGCAAGGAATGTTAAAAAGCAAGATTTTGGCACCATTGGATGATTAAAATCAGCAGAACTTCACAACACTAAGATAAGTGAAAATTCCCTTTGTTAAATCCACCTCACTATGTAGGGATTCACAGCTAAAATGAAGTGAGTTATGTCATTGTCTAGGTCTACATGCCAGCAGGAGGGGAAGGGTGCCAGCACCCATCTGACTAACATCTAGTATTATTGTGCCCCTAAGTCCTAAAAGGCCTTTAGGCATCTACAGAGCCTTGAAAAAGTATTCATACCCCTTGACATTTTCCATATTTTGTCATGTTACAACCAAAAATGTAAATGTATTTTATTGGGATTTTATGTGATAGACCAACACAAAGTGGCACATAATTGTGAAGTGAAAGGAAAATGATAAATGGTTTTGCATTTTTTTTACAAATAAATATGTGAAAACTGTGGCGTGCATTTGTATTCAGCCCCTTTACTCTGATAACCCTAACTAAAATCTAGTGCCTTCAAAAGTCACATAATTAGTAAATAGAGTCCACCTATGTGTAAGTTAATCTCAGTATAAATATAGCTGTTCTGTGAAGCCCTCCGATGTTTGTTAGAGAACCTCAGTGAACAAACAGCATCATGGAGGCCAATGAACACATCACACAGGTCAGAGATAAAGTTGTGGGGAAGTTTAAGCAGGGTTAGGTTATAAAAAAATATCCCAAGCTTTGAACATCTCACAAAGCACTGTTCAATCCATCGTCCGAAAATAGAAAGAGTATGGCACAACTGCAAACCTTCCAAGACATGGCCGTCCACCTAAACTGACAGGCCGGGCAAGGAGATCGTTAATCAGAGAAGTAGCCAAGAGGCCCAGGGTAACTCTGGAGGAGCTGCAGAGATCTACAGCTTAGGTGGGAGAATCTGTCCCCAGGACAACTAGTAGCCGTGCACTCCACAAATATGGCCTTTATGAAAGAGTGGCAAGAAGAAAGCCATTGTTGAAAGAAAGCCATAAGAAGTCCCGTTTGCAGTTTGCAAGAAGCCATGTGGGGACACAGCAAACACGTGGAAGAAGGTGCTCTGGTCAGATGAGACCAAAATTTTACTTTTTGGCCTAAAAGCAAAATGCTATGTGTGGCGGAAAACTAACACTGCACATCACCCTGAACACACCATCCCCACCGTGAAACATGGTGGTGGCAGCATCATGTTGTGGGGATGCTTTTCTTTAGAAGGGACAGGGAAACTGGTCAGCGTTGATGGGAAGATGGATGGAGCCAAATACAGGACTTGCGGCTGTAATTGCAGCAAAAGGTGGTTCTACAAAGTGTTGACTCTTCAGGGGGGCTGAATACAAATGCACGCCACACTTTTCACATATTTATTTGTAAAAAAAATTGAAAACCATTTATAATTTTCCTTTCACTTCACAATTATGTGCCACTTTGTGTTGGTCTATCACATAAAATCCCAATAAAATACATTTAAGTTTTTGGTTGTAACATGACAAAATGTGGAAAACTTCAAGGGGTATGAATACTTTTTCAAGGCACTGTACATAATCTGTGCGAATGTTATGTCCGCTCTTGGTCCCTACATACTTATGCTATTGGAATGCAGCCATTGGAATCAGGGTGAAAACATGCTAGTTACCATTGCATTTAGTCCCATTGTAGAATGTTTACCAATGCATATTCCCAGAGGAGGTTGCTCAGCAAGCTATCAGAAGTGGGAATAGTAAAAACAGATATTGATTAATAATGCTGAGCATGAGGACACAGTGCTCCTTCCCACATACGTCAGGGTGTGGTGGGGTGTGAATCCCATATTGGGACATAAACCATTATGCTTACATTGCAGTATGTATGTCTGTGTTATGTCTAATAGTTTTGACAGTTGGTTACATCATTACAAAAGAAAAAGAAAGTCTCTTCAAGCAGCCATAATAGCCACCCCCAAAATGTAATCTCCTTTTTTTGTGTGCGTGCCGCTGTCTCTGTATTATATACCTGCTGTGGAAATGTGACTACATTTAACCAGTTCCATTTGTTTCTTGATATGGAATGGGTCTTCCCTTCTGGTTAATCCCCTAAATTATATATACACAGAGCAAAATTATAAACGCAACACTTTTGTGTTTGCCTCCAATTTATCATCAGCTGAACTTAAAGATCTACGGCCCTTGGGTCTGGTATGGATTTTAAGGGTAATCCCCTATGCTGAGAAAATGGCGTGGGGGTCCCCCCAAAATCCATACCAGACTCTTATCTGAGCACGCAGCCCGGCCGGTCAGGAAGAGGGGTGGAGACGAGCGAGCACCCCCCCTCCTGAACCGTACCAGGCTGCATGCCCTCAACATGGGGGGGTGGGTGCTTCAGGGCAGGGGGGGCGCCCTGCGGCCCCCCCACCCCAAAGCACCTTGTCCCCATGTTGATGAGGACAAGGGTCTCTTTCTGACAACCCTGGCCATTGGTTGTCAGGGTCTGCGGACAGGGGGCTCCTCCGAATCCGGGAGCCCCCTTTAATAAGGGGGCCCCCAGCTCCCCACCCTATGTGAATGAGTATGGGGTACATCGTACCCCTACCCATTCACCTGGGGGACAATTAAACATTAAAGTGTCAATAAAAAAAACACTAGAAAGTTATTAGGCAGCTCCGGGGGTCTTCTTCTGACTTTGGGGTCTCTTCCGACTTCTCCGTGCTCTCCAGTTTTTCTCCCGCTCTCCGGTGCCTTCTGCCGGGCTCCCCCTCTATCTTCTGCTCTTTTGCCCGCTCTTTTGCTAGCGTTGGCCCGGTCTTCTCCGTCGTCTTCTTCCCTCCGGTCTTCTTCCGATGTTGACATGATGCTCTTTCCCGATGTAATGCTGTGTGCGCGGTGCGCAACAACTTATATAGGCATGGGGCGCGGTGACCATGCCCCCATATGACGTCACTGCCAGTGGCATGATGGGGCGGTGACGTCATACAGGGCGTGGTCACGGCTGAAAAAATGGTTGTTTATAACAGTGATCATAGTGTGTACAGAAAAAAATGAAATCCTGATTACCTCCCCAGAGAAGTACAGTGTTGCTATGGTAACACTGTGGTGCTCTAGTCATAGTATGAAAAAATAAATCGTAAAAAAAAGGGGAAAAAATGTAATACATAAGGAAAAAAATTAAAACAATGCTTATATATATATATATATTTTTTTTTTTTTAAACTGTCACCAGTCAGTGTCCCTGACCACCACCACACCAATTATGATGACGCTCTACTGCACTGGTAACAGTGTGAACATTTTTTTTTTTTTTTACATTTCTTGATTTTCAAAAAAATTGTGACAAAAAATTACAACTTCAAAAAACTCGCCATGCCTCATACTAGTAAATACCGTGGACTGTCTACTTTCCAAAAAGTGCAATTTGGAGGGTATTTGTATTGTCCTGGCATTTTTGGGCCTCAAGATTTTCATATATATATATATATATATATATATATATATATATATTGTACAGGACGCCAAGGTTGGGTCCTGGACGGGTGCTATATAGCACCAGTATTTGGGCTGTGGTCCCTTTAAAGGAGTCGCAGCATTGCTCAGGGGGTCACCCAAAATGGGTGAGGGGTTCCGGGAGTAGCCGAGCAGGAGAGGACTGACTCGCAGTCCTCTCTAGGTTAATAATAGTTATTTGGGACCCGGAATTTGGGAGGCTCTGAAGAGATATTCGGGTGGGAAAAGAGCCTCCCTCCCTGACCACAATGATTCAGCGCACAGGGGGTTAAGGGCCTCCAGGAAGACAGCTCAAAAGACAGGAAGTAGGGAAGAGTTGTTGGTGTGAGGAGGAGTAGGTGATTTACACCTGTTAGCTGAGCTGTGTGGATGTCTGGAGGCTGCTAAAAGAACCTGCTGCAAAAACTGTATGTGTTTTCCTTAACTTTGTTTTTGTGCTGAAGATAAGCTGTTTTTTTTGTTATGCTGAAGATAAGCGGACTTTGTTTTTGTACTTTACCTGTGCGCTGAAGAAAGCCTTATTTTGATTTTTCTTTCAAATAAATGTCTTTTATTTTACAACTGACGGTTTATGCACTTAATCCCGTGGAGCTATTGTCCCCAAAGTTCACAACTGGTGTCTTGGATGCTGGCAAAAGTGCATTTGCAGCCGCAAAAACCGTTTAAAACTAAACTGACATTTAAAGAGACAGTGTACAAATGGCATGTCGTGGGTGAAGTCAGCTCAGACGCTGCAAGCAGCAGGTAAAGGCATGGAGGAGGTCATCAGGGCTTTGGCGCAAGCCACCGTGACCCAGCAGCAAGCTTCAGCAGATGCAAACCGTCGCCATGAGGAAGCGATGGCTCAGCAGCAGCAGGCCCTGGCACAGGCTATAGCTGCACAGCAGGAAAACACACGGTTGCTAGCCGCCCAGTTTACTGCTCAGCAGGAGTCCACTCAAGCACAGGTGACTGCCTTACAGGAGGCAGTGCAGCGGCTGGCTCAGGGACGAGAACAATCGGTCGTTGCCGTTGGCAACCAAGTGTCTGTGAGAGCCAGCCATTTCTTACAAAAACTGACACCCAGCGATGACGTAGAGGCCTTTCTCACCACCTTTGAGAGGATAGCAGAGAGAGAGGGGTGGCCCCGTGACCAATGGGCCGGCATTATCTCTCCTTTTCTCACCGGTGACCCGCAAAAGGCCTACTTTGACCTCCCAACTGAACAAATCAGCAACTATGAGCATCTGAAGGCAGAGATCCTGGCCCGCCTAGGAGTGACCATGGCTGTCCGGGCTCAGAGGGTGCATCGCTGGCGGTACAAACCTGACCGACCACCCAGGTCCCAAATGCATGAACTGATACAGCTGGTTAAAAAATGGCTGCAGCCAGAAAAACTGTCAGGCCCACAAATGGTGGAACGGGTGGTGATGGACTGGTACCTGCGGTCCCTGCCAGATGACCTACAGCGCTGGGTAAGCCATGGAGACCCTGCAACCGCTGACCAGCTGGTTGAGTTGGTTGAAAGGTACACCGTGGTGGAGGACCTGCTCGGGCCTGCCAAACGTCGGGAACCCACACCAAGGGCAACAAGACCGGCCACGGCACCTAGGAGAGAAGCCCTGCTAGACGTTGGAACCCGCAACCCTGCACCATCTTCTGCAGAACCTCGAAGGTTGGTTCCTGTCCCTAGGATGGGAGGCCTACAGTGTTGGCGATGTCGGTCCTGGGGGCATACCCGGGCACAATGCCCACTTCAGGAGGAGCCGATGGATTGCGGGACTGGTCGGAGAAGCTCCTTCTATGTGCAAAGAGCGTGTACCACTCATCTTGATCTGGCTGAAGGACGGTTCGAGTGTGAAGTGTGGGTGAACCACCTTCCTGCCAGGGCCCTACTAGACTCCGGGAGCATGGTAACACTGGTACATGCCAGGGTGATTGGGAGACTTGGCCCCGTAAATAAAACTCTGCGCGTAGTGTGTATCCATGGGGATACCAGGGAGTACCCCCTGGTTCCTGTGACGGTTTCTTATGGACGTACCTCAGTGACACAAGAGGTTGGGGTAGTAAATAGTTTAATACATGATATTATAGTGGGGCGGGACTGTCCGCTATTTCTCGAACTGTGGAACCAGGCACAGATGGGGCTGCCAGGAGAACTGGGGACACTGGGCCTGGAAGAGATGGAGTCTGAGGGGTCTAGGCCTGAAACCCCCACAACACACCCCTCTAAAACAGAGATACCTGTCACTAATAAGGATATTGCAGAGAATGTTAATTTGAATGACAATGTTTCTGTTGCAGGCCTCAATACCGAGTTGACTTCTGAGGGGGGGGAAGCCTTCCCATTACAGGTTATGCTGGGGGAGGATGATGAGGAGCTCTCCCCGTTGCAGTTCCCAGTTGAGGAGGGTGAAGGGGAAACGTCCTCAAGGCCAGTGCATCCAGACCTGGACGTACCCAGGGGTGCGTTTGGCACCGCCCAGTTGCAGGATCCTACCTTGGTCAATGCTCGAGAGCAGGTTTCTGTTGTTGATGGGGTCCCACAAATACCAGGGGCAGATCAAAGGTTTCCTCATTTTGCATTAAAGGGGGATTTGGTTTATCGAGTGGCTGAAAGCCGAGAGGAAACTGTAGAGCAGTTACTGGTTCCCCAACCATATAGGCGGATGCTACTTGACCTAGCCCACAATGACGCACTGGGAGGACACTTGGGGGCAGAGAAAACGGAGGCCAGGATAACCGACCGGTTTTACTGGCCAGGGGTGAAGGCCGAGGTTAAAAGATATTGTGCATCTTGTCCCATTTGCCAGTTAACTGCCCCAGGGCCACACTATAGAAGCCCTCTGGTACCCTTGCCGATTATTGAGGTTCCATTTGAGCGGATCGCCATGGATCTCGTGGGACCCCTGGTAAAGTCGGCAAGGGGGCACCAATATATATTAGTCATCCTAGACTACGCAACCAGGTATCCAGAAGCAGTTCCTTTGAGGAAAGCTTCCTCTAAGGCCATTGCCAAGGAGTTATTCCAAATGTTTTCACGAACTGGATTCCCCAGGGAGATACTTACGGACCAGGGCACCCCTTTTATGTCAAAGGTGATGGCGGACTTGTGCAGACTATTTCAGATCAAGCAGTTGCGGACGTCCGTCTATCACCCGCAGACCGATGGCCTAGTTGAGAGGTTTAATAAAACTCTAAAGTCCATGTTAAAAAGAGTGGTCCAGAAAGACGGGAAGGATTGGGATATGTTACTCCCTGCCCTCTTGTTTGCCATCCGGGAGGTTCCACAAGCGTCCACGGGCTTCTCACCGTTTGAATTAGTGTATGGACGAAGGCCCCGGGGGTTGCTTGACCTAGTCAAAGAAACATGGGAAAGTGAGTCCTCACCACACAAGACCGTGGTAGAGCATATCTCTCAAATGCGAGAGAGGGTGGCTAAGGTGATGCCGCTGGTGAGGGAGCACATGCAGAAGGCTCAGGATGCCCAAAGAAGGGTGTATAACAGATCGGCTAAAATTAGACAGTTTCAAGTAGGAGACCGGGTGGCTGTCCTAATACCCACAGTGGAGAGCAAGTTCTTGGCCAGGTGGCAAGGCCCGTTTGAGGTAATAGAAAAAGTGGGTGAGGTGAACTACAAGGTACACCAGCCAGGGAAAAGAAAACCATACCAGATCTATCACGTAAATCTGTTGAAACCCTGGAGAGACAGAGAACAGGTATCCGCTGTGGTAGCGGTACAGTCAGGGGACCATGCAGGAATCGACCTGGTGCAGGTGGCTGCTACCCTAACTAGGCCCCAAACCCAGCAAGCAAAAGAGTTTCTGCAAAGAAATAGGGACATGTTTTCAGGGTTGCCGGGTCTCACCAACGTCATCGAGCATGACATTGTGACGGAACCCTGTATAAAAATCCGGTTAAGGCCTTACCGTATCCCAGAAGCTCATAGAGTGGCAGTGTCTGAAGAGGTCAAGAGAATGCTCGAGCTTGGAGTCATTGAAGAGTCGCAGAGCGAGTGGTCGAGTCCAATCGTGTTGGTACCCAAACCCAACGGCACCCTCCGCTTCTGCAACGACTTCAGAAAACTTAATGAAATCTCCAAGTTTGATGCTTATCCAATGCCACGGGTAGATGAGCTAATTGAGAGGTTAGGTCCAGCCAGGTATATAACCACGCTAGACCTCACAAAAGGGTATTGGCAGATTCCCCTGACCAAGAAAGCCAGGGAGAAAACAGCTTTCTCTACCCCGGAAGGCCACTTCCAGTACAAAAGAATGCCATTTGGTCTACACTCTGCCCCCGCTACATTCCAAAGGGCCATGGACAAAACTTTGCGTCCACATCAACGGTATACTTCGGTTTACCTAGATGACATAGTCATTTTTAGCACTGATTGGGAGTCCCATCTTCCCCGAGTTCAGGCAGTCGTAGACTCCTTGAGAAGAGCAGGATTCACCATCAATCCGGAGAAGTGCGCGATTGGAGTAGAGGAAGCCAAGTACCTAGGGTACATTGTGGGTAGAGGACTGGTGAAGCCCCAAATGAGTAAGGTAGAAGCCATACAGAACTGGCCCCGCCCCCTATCCAAGAAGCAGGTCAGAGCGTTTTTGGGCATAGTTGGCTACTACCGGAGGTTTGTCCCCAACTTTGCCACCATTGCTGCACCATTGACGGACTTGACCAAAGGCAGAAAGTCAGTGATGGTACAGTGGAATGACGATGCCGAAAAAGCTTTCCAGAAGCTTAAGACGGCATTGTGCCGGGATCCGGTGCTTGTGGCTCCAGATTTTTCTAAGGATTTTGTAGTACAGACAGATGCTTCAAGTGAAGGGCTAGGAGCAGTCCTGTCTCAAGTGATCAATGGGGAAGAGCACCCCATAGTTTTTCTAAGTAGGAAGCTGACGGCAGCGGAGAAAAACTATGCGGTGGTGGAGCGGGAGTGTCTTGCCATCAAGTGGGCTTTAGACTCTTTACGGTATTTCCTCCTAGGTAGAAGGTTCCGCCTAGTGTCCGACCATGCCCCACTGACCTGGATGAGACAAAACAAAAACACCAATGCCAGGGTGACAAGGTGGTTCCTTTCTCTCCAGGAGTTCAATTTTGTGGTAGAGCACAGACCAGGGAGACAGCATCAGAACGCCGATGCCCTCTCCCGGGTCCATTGTATGATGTCGAGTGGTGCCTCCAACACCTCCGCGTTGAGGCAGAGGGGGGGGATATGTACAGGACGCCAAGGTTGGGTCCTGGACGGGTGCTATATAGCACCAGTATTTGGGCTGTGGTCCCTTTAAAGGAGTCGCAGCATTGCTCAGGGGGTCACCCAAAATGGGTGAGGGGTTCCGGGAGTAGCCGAGCAGGAGAGGACTGACTCGCAGTCCTCTCTAGGTTAATAATAGTTATTTGGGACCCGGAATTTGGGAGGCTCTGAAGAGATATTCGGGTGGGAAAAGAGCCTCCCTCCCTGACCACAATGATTCAGCGCACAGGGGGTTAAGGGCCTCCAGGAAGACAGCTCAAAAGACAGGAAGTAGGGAAGAGTTGTTGGTGTGAGGAGGAGTAGGTGATTTACACCTGTTAGCTGAGCTGTGTGGATGTCTGGAGGCTGCTAAAAGAACCTGCTGCAAAAACTGTATGTGTTTTCCTTAACTTTGTTTTTGTGCTGAAGATAAGCTGTTTTTTTTGTTATGCTGAAGATAAGCGGACTTTGTTTTTGTACTTTACCTGTGCGCTGAAGAAAGCCTTATTTTGATTTTTCTTTCAAATAAATGTCTTTTATTTTACAACTGACGGTTTATGCACTTAATCCCGTGGAGCTATTGTCCCCAAAGTTCACAATATATATATAAATACCAAAGTTTGTGGACTCTATACCTTTCCTACAGACTAAATAATAAACACAGATTTTCACCAAAGAAATGTAGCAATATACATTTTGGCCTACATTTATGAAGAAAGATTATTTATTGGCAAAACGTTAAAACAAAAACTAAGAAAAATTAGTTTTTTCATTTTTTTTCTGGTTATTTCGCAAAAAATTCAAAATCCAGTGGTGAATAAATAGCATATAAATATAGGTAAGACTGCTGCACTTTTACTACTCCTTAAATATGAGGAGGTGAAGATACGGTGCACAAAATATAAAAGATATGCGCTGTCTCATGTGAATCAATAAATCATCATCAACATCAACAATGATCCTCAACAAGTATGGATCATCACATCACAGCTCCCATCTCCTTCCAACATGTTTCCCCTTAATAGGCTACTTCTGGGAATGGAGGCTGGAGTGTGCAGGGCTGGGAAGCTAATTAGGAGGCTGCTGGATTGATCGATCAAGGAGGTTGGGTTGCATACAGGAGTAATCCACATATGTTCATGTTATGTGATATATGATCACTTATCTTATAACTTTGAGATCATTGGGATCTGGTAAGCGACACATTTAATTATATTTGGAAAAACAGATTGAAAATATTCTTTCACTGGAAGGGGTTCAGTTGATTTTATAGATATATTTAAACATGGATTGAAATGAAAACACCAGGACACTTTGTATGTATATTTTTTTGATGAAAAAGTATAATTTTTTTTTGTTTTTGATGATGAACTTTTATTTTTTGATGAATATAATTTTTTTGATGAATGATTTTTTGATGAATTTGGTTTCACATTATGTTAGTTTAATCACATGGTGGTAATTTTTGTGTTTGTTCACAATACTTCACTTTATTGATTCACAATAGACATGAGCGCATATCTTTAATATTTTGAGCACAGTGGTGAATAAATGCCACCAAAAGAAAACTCTATTTGTGTGAAAAAAATAATAACAACATATGGGTACAGTGTTGCACGACTGCGCAATTTTCATTCAAAGTGTGACAGTGCTGAAAGCTAAAAATTGGCCTGGGCAGGAAGGGGGTTAACGTGTCCAGCATTTAAAGTGTAAGTAAACCCCCCTATCGTTTTCAGTCAAGGAAGTGGCCATCTTTGCCTCTGTTTAATCCACAGCTGCCATGAGTCTGCACATGTGATCAGTTTAGACACCAACCATTGGATGGCTTGACAGTTTGGTTGAGAGCACAACCATGGTAGTGTTACATTTCCGGCATGTGCCAGAAAATAAACTGTTTTATGCATGGGTTTACTGCCGCTTTAAATGGCTAAAAGAAGTATAAAAACACATTTCAAAGATTGTCAGTGATATCATCACATTATATAAATAAATTATATAAAAATGTATAAAAAACACATGTGCAGCATCAATCCAAATGATAAGGGATTAAAGATGGTTCCAGTGAGTGCAGACACTCCGATACTTCAGAAGAGGATCTAGCAGCAGGTATCATTAAATGTTGCAAAGTGGTGAGGAAGCTTCCAGATGATATTTATGCAAATAAAAGAAGAGAAGTCCAACCTCAGCCAAAAGATGACATTCAAAGATGGCGCCATCTTGGTTACTGGCTGGTATGGAACTGGATTCCTGTCTGGTATATTGAGCAATATTTTATCCATTATGAGTGTTTTTAAATTTTTTAATACAATTGGCTATACAATATTACAACTGAAAAAAATCGTGTTGTGCTGTCAGGAAAACTTCTAATTCAATATACATACAGTGTATAACAGTGCTGCAGTCATTTTTTTTTGCTTTCTCACCTCAAATATAAAATTTTTTATATATATATATATATATTTCTCTAGACATAGCTTCTGTGTTCTTATATATATAAAGAAGAATCAGGCACACTTTGGTTATCTGAGCAGTTTAGCACAGTCTCCTGTGACGTGACATGCTGTGACAGGTCTATAGGTGACAGACAACACTGAGCCAGCTGGATAAGGGCTGTAAGCCAACAAGGTCATTCACACCCATCATTCGCACAGTAGAAAGTATTTGGAATTGTTTCCTCTTAATCTGACAGCGCTGAATCGCTTTATATTTCTTAAGGTGGAGACAATTCCGTTGGCAGGCCCTGTGCATTTTTGGGGAACCATCAATCACACATATAACTACAGCTAGTCATGTAGCAGTTTCTTAGGCCAAGATGTGATATAGGGGTTAAAAAACAACTGTAGGCTTGGCTCATTCTTCTAGCCCTCCATCAGGGTGGGAAAGCATAATGTTTATTTACATGTCCCAGGCGGTGGAATGAAAGGAAATGGGTAATTGTGGACTGGTCTGGACCCATCCTCCCACTAAGTGGTTTGGCTGCGGTTGTTGTGCCTTATCTCTGTTCATGCACAGCGGCAGAATGACCCGAATCACAGTGAAAGGTGGAGTGGGCAATAGGACTCTTAGAGCTGGATTTGTGAGAAGAAAAACAAAGATACTTTTATATCCATCAGTACCAGACTGAGCGTCACACGCACGCACAATTCTTCACTTAGACAGATGACATGATCATTGTTCTAGCAGGGACAATCTGGCTTGTTTAGTAAGACAGAAAACAATTTGCAAAATGCAGTAACCCATTACGGTCAATCAGGATTAATTTATTACTGATTTAAAGAGGAAGTAAAGCCTATTAAAAAAAAAAATGCACCCTGCAAGGCAAAGGCATAATGAGCTAGTATGCATAGCATACTAGCTCATTATAAATAACTTACCTGAGAACGAAGCCCCCGAAGCGGTCCTCCTTCTTCATCTTAACCGCTGCCATCTATCTTCCAGGTCTCGCTGCTCCGGCGCTGTGATTTGCCGGAGCTGCGATGACGTCACTGCGCACAGGAGCTGCCACAAGCAGCATATCGCCGTTAGCTGTGGCGTGCTCAGTGCGCCTGCGCACCGCTGTCTACGGCGCATGCGCCATAGACAGCAGTGCCTGTCTTTTTGCAAATATCTCCTAAACCGTGTAGGTTTAGGAGATATTTCTTGGACCTACAGGTAAGCCTTAATCCAGCTTTAAACTATCATCTTATTCAACATCATAAATTAATGCAGAGATTTTTCCATCCTGGACTTCCAATACATAGGAAATCTTAATACCCAACCAATGCTCGGGCACAAAAAAACTCACCAGTCTCTTTCAAAAAAAAAAAAAGCAGTTTTGTCTACTATACTTACCATATTTCTTTGTGGGGGTGCTCCAATTGGGTGAGGGGGACCTGAGCCTGAAGTTAGATTTTAGGTCACAGTCATATAGGAGGATGTAAGGTTCTCCTTCAGGTAACAAACATGGTGCAAAGTATTCTCTGGTGCAGGAGGCTCTCTGTGAATGGGGAATATCGGTCGGGCAGTGTGTCTATGAGGTGGTGTATAGGTAATCAAAAGGAAACCAATCATGAATGGGCATTAACAGGAATATAAATCTCTACTTTTAGGTTGTTTATACTAGTGCGGAATTTCATCTCAGGAATCTGTGTTTGTGCTGTTATTTACTTGTATTTTAGTCCTGTCAGAGCAAATATATCAGTTCGTAAGACGCCAATGAGAGTCACAAGAGACTAATGTTGCACGAGAATGCTAGTGACAGACCACAGCATATATGCCATTTTTGCTTTCGCCCCTAATTCTGCTTTAATAAAGTCTTTAGGATTTTTTCGATCCCGGCAATACCTTTGTAAGATGTTTTTAAATGTGTAAATTATAAAAAAAAATTTAATGAATACCTGAGAGACAAGGCTGCAATATTTTTACAATTTCATCGTGGAGTGTCAGCTTACATTCTAACATGTTTCAGGTGCTGAAGCCGGGAACCCACGGCAGGAGGAAGAGAAGAATTAAGATCCTGTAATACCCTCCAGGGGATAAACAGTTCACGTCATACCAACCATCTGTGAAAGCTACCCAACCATATCATAAGATTGCCTGTGAAATATAACACAATGAATGTAACAGGCAGTCAATGTGACCATAAATGAACGCAACCTGAGGACACACAAGTGTGTGGGTAGTCCAACACTAATTAGGAAAAGACTGACTTAACTAAAGCCTTGTACACACGATCGCATTTTCCGCAGACAAAATCTCAGACTTTTGTCCAAAGGCGTGTGCCTGGATTTTGCCTTGCATACAAACGGCAAGGAATTGTTGGCCAACAAACACGAACGTAGCGACGTACTATGTGTTTTTTCAGCTCTTTAGCGCCACCCTTTGGGCTCCTTCTGCTAATTTAATGTTAATAGAAGTTTGGTGAGTGTTTATTTGCGCTTTTCATTTAGAGCTTTTCATTTCGTACTTTTCAATTCGTTTCTGAGCGGCCGTTCGTCAACCAGCCATGTTGCGGAATCGGAGGAGATAACGTGCTATTTTTTTATTGGCCTTGGAGTTATTGCTTTGACCCAAGTCCAGTCCAGGAACAGGAGGAGGAGGATTTCTTAGACCAAAAATTGGTTGCTTTATTAATCGTGACCAATTATGTAATATGCCATTGCTACGGGAGCTCCAGGAGAAGATTTTCGTAATTATCTCTGGATTACGGACGCCTGCTTTCACCAACTCATGGCATTGTTGACCCTCTATATTAAGAAGTAGGACGCATGTACGAGGCTTTTATTTAATTTTTTTGGTTGAATAATGATTTGATTTGGTATATTTTCTATATTTTTGGATGCATAGAATGCACTTTTTGGTTAAGTTCTATTGGCAGATAGCATGTCTATTTTTATTTGTTTTCTTTTTTTAATGCACAATAAAAAAATTGTGTAGAATAATACTTGGCTATGTGTTTTACTTCAAATGACAGTAGGGGAGTAGGCAGTTACATTTTTAAAAATACAATATAAAATTAACAAGGGACACCCACATAGTTGTATCTGTGATCTTAAAAACTACAGGATAATGGTGCTGTGGTAACTTGCACCAAAAAAAAAAAAAAAATAATAACAAGAATAATAATAATTTTATTCTTGATATCACTAGAAAAAAAAGCCTTTGGAAATTAGATTGTAATAACTCCATCAGTATCACCAGCAAAGCAGCTTCATTTTTATCACATTAAAGAAGAGAATTGTGAGCTGCATTTCAAGATTTCATAATTTCCCACGTCACAAATGTTAATTCTCCATTACGAACGCTAGTTTACAAGACCACTTCTGGCTCGTCCTTGCTTCCGAGCATGCGTGTTTGCACTTTGGACTTTTGTCCGACGGACTTTTGTACACACGCTCGAAAAATCCGACAACAGACATTTGTCTGCAGAAAAATTTTAAATCCTCCCATCCAACATTTGTCCGCGGAAAATCCGACAACAATTGTCAGATGGAGCGTACAAACGGTCGGATTTTCCAATAACAGCCTGTCATCAAACAATTCCGTCGGAAAATCTGATCAATCAAGCAAGCCCTCGTACTACACAGTTGAAGGTAAATCTAAAGGTAAAAATTGAACAAGAAAATTGTATAATGTAGTTATTTTTTTTTTTTTTTTTTATGTCATAATGTAGAGAATAAGATTTCCTTTCATTGGAGCCCAGTCTTGCCACACAGATTTGCTCGAGGCCTGATTAATCCTCTTTTATTCTTCAGTTAGAGAAATCTTGACAAAGTCTTGAAAACTTTGTCAAAAATGCCCCCTTGCTGTGAGTGACAGGTGATTTACATATCTCATGCACCAGCCTGAGACAGGTTATCATCAGATCACTGGATGTTCCACTCTGCCCAGCTCTGACTACATACATGTCCCCTAAATCACTTGTCTGTCTATAGTCTGCTGACTGTTCACTGCATCCCATGATGAGAAACATCCAGTCAAAACACAGTAAAGCTGGGAGAGCTGGAAAGGAGGGGAGGGGGATGTGAATTGTGAACTTTTTACACAGGATGTGCCTTTCTCAGGCTAGTGCATGAGATATGTAAATCGCCTGGCACTCACAGCAAGGGGGCGTTTTTGACAAAGTTTTCAAGACTTTGTCAAGATTTCTCTAACTGAACAATAAAAGAGGATTGCTCAGGCCTCGAGTAAATCTGTGGTGGCAAGACTGGGCTCAAATGAAAGGAAATCTTATTCTCTACATTATGACATCAAGAAAAAAAAAAAAAAAATGTTTGGGTTTACATCCACTTTAATTATGGAATGCCTTGAGGGGGAGCTCCATCGAATGCAGAAATAGGAGAGAAAAGTCACAGCGCAAAACCTGCATTGTGTAGTAAGTCAAATCCAGAAATTGTATTAAAAAAACATAGGAAATGCACTAACAAGGGTTAAAGTTACAGATGGATGGTGGATACTGCTGGGTCATTGCACAATGAGAAAGCCGACAATCTCAGATAGGAACTCTGTGCCTCGGCGGAAAGCATAGATTATTCAGTGAGAGCAGAGCGCCAGCACCATTGTGAGATGGTTGGGACCACCAACAAGCCAGGACCTGTCGCCGCAAAACCAGGATCTACTCTCCTCCGACGCCACCCTAGGAAATGCGCAGTTGGATGCGTTTCAAGGTATCTCACCTCTTCCTCAACCTAATTCTAGGGGTACCCACAGAGGTTTAAATACTCACAAAGTACCAGGGGCCGGCAGACTCATAATGGACTGACAAAGAAGGACTAATAACACCGCCACCCAACATGCCAGAAAATCAAGGGTTGTCAAAAATAGGACCTGTAAAAACGATTATACTGTATTATGCTAAAAAGGTATGCTTATCAGACACAATATCAATATGAAACCAATATAAACTTATAGAATTTAAAAACAATGATAATAAATTAAATAGTGATGATCAAAAAATATTGGATATCAATCCATAAACATATATGGCATTTCATAGAGAAAATATGTAAAATATTGATAATAAATATTGATAAATGTTGCAATTCATTAGAAATGCATGGCACATTAACAAATTAATTAACGCATAGTAAAAGAAAATGGTATATGTAGAGGTATAGACAATTAATGTAAATAGTCATTATTAAATAATGATAAACATATCAATTCATTAGGAATGTATCAATTCATTAAAGTGGTTGTAAACTTCAGACATGAAATATAAACAAAGCATATCCCTCTTTAGTGTGAACTTGTCTCAATTAAGTGCACTAAGGCCTGGTTCACACTTATGCATTTTTTTGTGCGTTTTCAGTTTTGCAGAAGCACACTACAGTCCACCTCCTATGGATGTAGTTGACGTCTCTGCATTTTATGGAAAAGGGCCAGGGACTTTATTCTGTTTTTTGGTTCCATAGACTTCAATGGATCAAAAGCGTGTATTGAAAACTCCTGCAGTATGCAGCAAAGCACCTGCAACCTGCTTAGGTTTGAATCAGGCCTCAGTGCAATTTTTGTCTGCTGCTTTGTTCCTCAGCTATCAGCACAAACCACTTTGACAGTTTTTCCTGACACCAAGAGAAAAAATGTGACAGGGGAGGGAGCTCCACCACACAGCCTGTGATTAACAGCCTCTGCTCTGTTCCTGTGTGTTTTGTAAAGGGGTGTGTCCCTATCCTTCAATCAGCCCTCAGAGCTCTCCCCACTGAGCTCTGCAGATTGTAACTTCAGCCCTCCACCCCTTTTTCTGACAGCTCAGACAAGCTTTATAAATTTTGGACTTTGAACGGATGTAGAGGCGAGAAGACTGCAGGTAAACATGTACAACTTATGTAGGAGGATTTGTTTCATCTGTGTATCACCTGAGGCCAGTCACTTCACTGGGTATATGTAAGGGTTTACAACCACTTTAAAAAGGCACATAAAGAAAACGCATGGTACAAGAAAATGATACATGGTATATTTAGAGGTATAGACAAATTATGTATATAATCAATATTAGATAATGATAAACGCATTGATTGAGTAGGAACATAAGCAGTACCTTTTGAGAAAGGCAAGGCTTATTCCTAGCTTACTAAAAATGGTGGGGTTGACCAGAAACAATGCAAGTGGCACGGCTGCGGGATCTGAGCTGTGGTGTCACTCTCTGGCTCCCAGTAGAGACTGAACAGTATTAGATATAATTTGTCTGTTAAAACAGTCCATGGATATACATTTAAAATGTGTATTCAGATGCTTGCATTGGAGTTCTTAAAGTCTTTCTTTTACTTTTTGGAAACTGTACAATAATTCTGACATACAAAAGAAGCAAGGAGGCAGATTAGGAAGGTTCTTCTGTTTTGGGCACAGTCCATGAAACCAGGACACACTCCGTTCTCCCAGGTACATGCAATCCGGCCCTAAATCTAGAAAGACAATAAACAAATGAGAAATAGGAAACACATTTTTGTACTGGCAAAGGAATGTTTTATTGGTGCAATGTTTTACTTCTTCAGACATTCCGACATTGCTTTCATTTATTTATTTATTTTTTATTGTCTTGCATTATCCCTTAAGACTGCTCATTTGTTCAGAGGAAGGTAACCTGGCTGGAACAAGTTTTTAAGTGCAAGGTCATTAAATGAGTCATTATAAGAAAGCTGCCAGAAAACGCTTCCTAGTCACTCAGCATACCTGCCGCTCTGCCTATTTGTCTAATAAAGAAAAATAACGTCTGTCTTATTTTAAGTGGACCTGTCATGTAGCTCTAGACAAACTATTGAAACCAGTCAGTCAATGACTATGGCTATCAAGAAATACTTCAACTGTACTCAAATCCTCCTGCAGGGTATCTGGGTAGGTCTTCAGACTTTTGTCGTCTGTGCTGTATAACCTCTCCCTTGCTCCAATTTATGTGTGCATAGCTAGAGTAGGCTCAATAGAGGGTATAGCTTTGAGCAGATTCAGGGACATTTAGAATATAAGGCTATTTACAATTATAGCCATTTAGCTGATACAAAGTCATTCATTGGCTGCATAAGTTGACTGACAGGATGAAAAGTAGACCTACAAAGCAGATAAGTTGTATCACTCGCCATAAAATAAATTTTTATCTCATGTATCCAAAATGTGAGGAGCTGCAAAAATTAATAACAGCAGATCTAACTGTATTAGCCAGTTTACACAGGTTGGTTATCCATGTGACTCTGGTGGCCATCTTAGATGTAGCAGGGTCCTATTAAGGCCCCTGGGTTTGGCATGTATTTGCATGTGGGTAGTGTAGGGACAGATCACCCATCTGTCAGGGACAGCATTAGTGGCAGGGAAAAGGGGAAAGCTTAGGGCTCTACACTCTCCTTGGACACCTTCCCGCTTGGACTTGGAATGCCCAGACCTTATAGCCCATTCCTAGAAGATGCGTTTTCATCAAGCCTAATTTTTTGCTTTGAAACTTGCTCCAGGACAAAACTTACTTGCTAAATTAGGATTTGCACGTTATATATATTGATGAATAAATAATTGTGGAAAAAGAAAGGAAAAAAGAGAAGTCCATGTAGTGACAAAGTCCATCCAATGAAAAGTACACCATCCGTCATGCAGTTTTTTACTTTATGCTTTTGATATATATTTATGAGCCTCACAAGGTAAAGAATGCACCTAAAGACAAAAGTCTGACCCTCTGATACTATTGTAGCTTTATTAGAGTCAATATACTCATAATGTCATCATGTATACAAGATATACATATAATGTGTGCTACCAATATCTGAAGAAGTGGCCTGGCTAAGATTCTGCAAAAGGAGACTTATATTATCAGAAAATAACTCCTATTTAAACTTTTATAGGACTTTAGATTTGATAGTTGACTTGGAAATGTTGAACAAAGGACTTGTCTACTAATACTCCCTGAAGGCAATGATTACCTGACATTGTATGAACTATCCAGACCAGATCCTGACTGAGATATGTGAAAGTATTGAGACAAGCTTCGTATCTGTAAATGTTACAGGGTCCATGGCATTTCAGTTTTTGTGTCCTTGTAAAGAGCTCGAAAGATTATGAAAAGCTCATTCCTAATGTGCAGACATTCCTCAGACAAAGACAAATTCTTGACTGGCTCCTGGATAATTCCAGCCCTTACTTGCAAGGTGTAATGTCCCACCTTTTTATGGAAAATACATTTCTCTGAGCCCAAATAATACATTGATAGATCCTCATTTATCAAAGCGTCAGAAAAGAGGAGTGTCTTTGTTGCCCACAGGGACCAATCATTTTCCTACATTCATTTACTTGGTGCATTACAGCTAGTTGGCAATTGCTTTGTCTTTGGTTTAATTCTGATTTGATTCTGATGATCCATCATTAGAGGATCACTCAGGGCCAGAGAAGAGGTGAAGAAGAAGAGGACCCAGCGTGTCACTTGACCAAACTGAAGATTATTTTCTTTTGATAAGAATCAAAAGAAATAATAACAAAACATAATGAGGGAGACTTTCCTGGAGAGGAGGTGAGGAAATTGGGAAGCAGAGGACTAAGCCTACAGCCATGGCCAAAAGTTTTGAGTGACACAAATATTATTTTCAAAAAATTCTGCTGCTTCAGCATTTTTAGATCTTTTTGTCAGATGTTACTATGGTATAACTGAAGTAAAATTACAAGCATTTCATAAGTGTCAAAGACTTTTATTTACAATTACACTAGGTTTTACGCTTCCTTTTCAAGACCTCTGCAATTTGCCCTGGTATGCTGTCAATTAACTTCTGGGCCACATCCTGACTGATGGCAACGCCCATTCTTGCATAATCAATGCTTGGAGTCTGTCAGAATTTGTGGGAATTTTTTTGTTCACCTACCTCTTGAGGATTGGCCACAGGATTGACCACAAGTTCTCAACGGGATTAAGGTCTGGGGAGTTTCCTGGCCATGGACCCAAAATGTTGATGTTTTTTCCCCCAAGCCACTTACAGTAGTTATTACTTTTGCCTTATAACAAGGTACTCCACCATGCTGGAAAAGGTGTAGTTTGTCACAAAACTGTTCTTAAGATGGTTGGGAGAAGTTGCTCTTGGAGGATGTTTTTGTACCATTCTTTATTAATGGCTGTGTTCTTAAGCAAAATTGTGAGTTCGCCCACTCTCTTGGCTGAAAAGAAACCCCACACATGAATGATCTCAGCATGCTTTACTGTTGGCATGACACGGGACTGATGGTAGCACTTACATTTTCTTCCCCGGACAAGGTTTTTCCCGGATGCCCCAAACAATTGGAAAGGGGATTCGTCAGAGAAAATGACTTTACCCCAGTCCTCAGCAGTCCAATCCGTTTACCTTTTACAGAATATCGGTCTGTCCCTGATTTTTTTCCTGGAGAGAAGTGTCTTCTTTGCTGCCCTTTTTAAAACCAAGCCATCCTCCAAAAGTCTTCACCTCACTGTACATGCAGATGCACTCACACCTGTCTGCTGCTATTCCTGAGCAGGCTCTGCACTGGTAGTGCCCCGATCCCGCAGCTGAATCAACTGTAGGAGACAGTCCTGGCGATTGCTGAACTTCCTTGGACGCCCTGCATTCACAAATGCAGTGGAAATGTTTTTTTTTGGCAAAGAGGGACTTTGTAATTAATTGCAATTCATCTGATCACTCCTCATAACATTCTGGAGTATATACCGTATTTATCGGCATATAACACGCACCGGCGTATAACACGCACCCCAAGTTTAGGAGGGAATTTTAAGGAAAAAAAGTTTTAGGGGAGAAGTTTAGGGAAAAAAAAAACTTAAATTTAAGGGTCATTTGCAGCTTGCCCAGCGTCATTTGCAGCTTGCCCAGTGTCATTTGCAGCTTGCCCAGCGTCATTTGCAGCCTTGCCCAGCGTCATTTGCAACCTGCCCAGCGTCATTTGTAGCTTGCCCAGCGTCATTTGCAGCTTGCCCAGCGTCATTTGCAGCCTTTCCCAGCGTCATTTGCAACCTGCCCAGCGTCATTTGTAGCTTGCCCAGCGTCATTTGTAGCTTGCCCGGCGTCATTTGCAGCTTGCTAGTGTCATTTGCAGTTCGCCAGCGTTTAAATTTCCCGCCGCGAGAAATACCGCGCATGCGCGGCCGAAAAAGACCGAACCGCGGCCGAAAAAGGCCGAAGTGCGGCCGAAAAAGACCGAGCCGACTGTTCAGCTCCGCTCGGAGTCCCGCCTCCCTGCTGTTTCGGGAGCGAGCGCAGGGAGGCGGGACTACGAGCGGAGCTGAACAGCCGGCTTCGCTCTTTTTCGGCCGGGCTTTGGCTTTTTCCGGCCTTTTTCGGCCGCGGTTCGGCCTTTTTCGGCCGCGGTCACCATTTTTCGGCGCCGCAACCGATTTTTGTCATTTTTTTTTTTTGGGTATCGGCGTATAACACGCACCCACGACTTTCCCCCGATTTTAAGGGGGAAAAAGTGCGTGTTATACGCCGATAAATACGGTAAATTGCCATCATAAAAACAGAGGCAGCAGGCTTTGTGAAAATTAATATTTGTGTCATTCTCAAAACTTTTGGCCACGGCTGTAGATTTGGGCTTTATTTTTGATCTGTAAAAAAACGTGATTTCATTCATTTGGCTAAAGCACTGTTTATTTTTTATGCTGTATTTTAGAATACACTCGTTTTCAGCTTTTTGTTTCTCAATGCTTCTGATCTCCTCTAGCCTCTTTCAGCGATTCCCCATACATTAAGCATTCGCTTTAATGGCAAGTACAGTAGGACATACAGTGGTGTGAAAAAGTGTTTGCCCCCTTCCTCATTTCCTGTTCCTTTGCATGTTTGTCACACTTAAGTGTTTCGGAACATCAAACCAATTTAAACAATAGTCAAGGACAACACAAGTAAACACAAAATGCAATTTGTAAATGAAGGTGTTTATTATTAAAGGTGAAAAAAAATCCAAACCATCATGGCCCTGTGTGAAAAAGTGATTGCCCCCTAAACCTAATAACTGGTTGGGCCACCCTTAGCAGCAACAACTGCAACCAAGCGTTTGCGATAACGTGCAATGAGGCTTTTACAGCGTCCTGGAGGAATTTTGGCCCACTCATCTTTGCAGAATTGTCCTAATTCAGTTACATTAGAGGGTTTTCGAGCATGAACGGCCTTTTTAAGGTCATACCACAACATCTCAATAGGATTCAGGTCTGGACTTTGGCTAGGCCACTCCAAAGTCTTCATTTTGTTTTTCTTCAGCCATTCGGTGGTGGACTTGCTGGTGTGTTTAGGATCATTGTCCTGCTGCAGAACCCAAGTTCGTTTCAGCTTGAGTACACGAACAGATGGTCGGACATTCTCCTTCAGGATCTCTTGGTAGACAGCAGAATTCATAGTTCCTTTTATCACGGCAAGTCTTCCAGGTCCTGAAGCAGCAAAACAGCCCCAGACCATCACACTACCACCACCATATTTTACTGTTGGTATAATGTTCTTTTTCTGAAATGCAGTGTTCCTTCTACGCCAGATATACTTGGACACACACCTTCCAAAGAGTTCCACTTTTGTCTCATCGGTCCACAGAATGTTGTCCCAAAAGTCTTGGGGATCATCAAGATGTGTTGTGGAGAAATTGAGACGAGCTTTGATGTTCTTTTTGCTCAGCAGTGGTTTTCTCCTTGGAACTCTGCCATGCAGGCCATTTTTGCCCAGTCTTTTCCTGATGGTGGAGGCATGAACGCTGACCTTAACTGAGGCAAGTGAGGCCTGCAGTTCCTTGGACGTTGTTGTGGGGTCTTTTGTGACCTCTTGGATGAGTCGTCTCTGCGCTCTTGGGGTAATTTTGGGCGGCCGGCCACTCCTGGGAAGGTTCACCACTGTTCCATGTCTTCGCCATTTGTGGATAATGGCTCTCACTGTGGTTCGCTGGATTCCCAAAGCTTTGGAAATGGCTTTATAACCCTTTCCAGACTGATAGATCTCAATTACTTTCTTTCTCAATTGTTCTTGAATTTCTTTGGGTCTCGGCATGATGTGTAGCTTTTAAGGATCTTCTGGTGGACCTTACTGTGTCAAGCAGCTCCTATTTAAGTGATGCCTTGATTGTGAACAGGTGTGGCAATAATCAGGCCTGGGTGTGGCTAGAGAAATTGAACTCAGGTGTGGACAACCACAGTTATAGTATGTTTTAACAAGGGGAGCAATCACTTTTTCACACAGGGCCATGATGGTTTGGATTTTTTTTCACCTTTAATAATAAACACCTTCATTTACAAATTGCATTTTGTGTTTACTTGTGTTGTCCTTGACTATTGTTTAAATTGGTTTGATGTTCCGAAACACTTAAGTGTGACAAACATGCAAAGGAACAGGAAATGAGGAAGGGGGCAAACACTTTTTCACACCACTGTACCTGTTCATTAAGTGCCAGCATGGCCACTCATAGGTGTGGATTTACTAAAAGCAAATAGGCTGTGTACTTTGCAAGTGCAGTTGCACTCTGAAAGTTTATTTGCACCAGAGCAGAGCTTAGTAAATGAAGGGAAGCTCTGCAGACTTCCACCATGCAATCATGTGCAAGCAAAAATGCTCTTTTGTTTTTTTCTCCATGCATATGATTGGTTATTCTTTGCAAAGTGAAGGTTACTCTCATTTACTTTGCTGCGGAGCAACTGCAAAGTGCACAGTCTATTTGCCTTTAGTAAATCCAGCCCAGAATCTGCACTGAAAGCACATATGACAGGGTGACAACACAGGAGCACAGGTAGGAGACAGTTGTCACCTGATAACAGTGCCCAAATTAGTGCCTTTATGCAGGATTACCAATTATCATTTTTATGAAAGCCATTTGACCAGGGGCAGCCCATCCATTAAGGGCACATGGGCGCTCCCCCCCCCCCAGCAATCACCACCTCCCCATATCCATGCTTCCAGCCCCTTGCAGGACACTGGATGCACAAAATACAATGACAGGGTTGTTTTTTTTAAGCACCAGAGGCTCTAATAGGCATCAAAATAGGGTGGGCTTGGGGCGCAGAGAATGCGAACGGAGCCATGTTCCAGGTGTGTTACAACAGCGAATGAATATTCGCTATAGTAACACTGATCCTCCTCCTGGCCAATCAGGAAGTGGGTTTTGAGACCCGTCACCTAATTGGCTGAAAGGACAGGGGATCCTATTGGATGCCTAGGAGGAGGGGAGGAGTCGCAGGCTGGAAGCCACCATGATGGAGGCGAGGACAGGGAGATGCTGCTCGCTACCTGCCACTCGCTACCTGCCTAGATGGGGTACGTACCGGACCAACCAGCAGACAGCGGGGGGAGGTGCCGCCGGCCGCTCAGAGGGGGTGGTTGTTGCCCCCCAAAAAAAAAACACCAGCTGCCATTGCATTTGATAAGAGTGATAATAACTTTTGTACACCCATGAATATGTTAAACGTTACATGTGATTTTTATGATTGGATCTACGTATACTTTAAATATAAAGGTGAAACCTGATTTAGACTCAGGTAACAAATCTCAAGCAAGGCTTGCCAAGTAGTTCTCTGACCCCACCTGACCTATCACCATGACACGGGGAAAAAGAGCCTCAACACAATGAAGGCAAAAAAGTGTTTTGTATCGTCTTATACTTGATGAATGCTGATCATGTATTTCTGGACCGGCTCTGGGATGCTAAGTCACAAAGAGGAATGTCACAGGTTATATTTGCAAACACATAAATCTTAGATTCAAGTTGGACTGTTCCAGTGATGACATACAACTGGCTTCTTCGCTCACTAGAGCATTGCCTATAGGAGGATTAGCTCTGTTTGGCTTATGTATCTCTATTGATGCTTACTTAAATGTTTAACCAGGGCTGCTTTGAGTTTCCTCTCCGTGTTTCATTTCAATCATTGCATTCATTGCATCACATGTCAGCAAAAGGGTAGATGATGGGGCTTTCAATGGGTGAGCTTTAGGTTTCTGTGTAAGTGATACATGCTACCTAGGACTGATAAAGCAATCATAACAATTGAGAGTTTTATTACTGATTTCAAGCATAATCTCATTGTTATCAAATAATGAATATGTTTATTTGTGCAGAAACTGTTACCGTTCCAACACAACAAAGAATACAATATGCTTAAATTGTATTTATAGCCATATTTTTCATTTTGGATAGAGTAGGGTAGAGTTAAAGTAAAGGCAAAATACAAAAGGACATTTGATTAGAGTGGTTGTAAAGGCACAATGTGTTTTAACTTCATGCATTCTATGCATGAAGGTAAAAAAAACCTTCTGTGTGCAGCAGCCCTGCCCCTAATATTTACCTGAAACCCCTCTCGATCCAGCAATGTCCACTAGAGCCTTGCCTCTCCGGGACTCGCACTCCTGATTGGCTTTTAGCAGCAGCGGGAACCATTGTCTCCCGCTGCTGTCAATCACAGCCAGTGAGCCAATCAGGAGATGGAGGGGTCGGGGCCGACCCGCGGCTCCGTGTGTGAGTGGTCGGGAGCGCAGCTGCTTGGGTGCCCCCAGAGCAATCTGCTTGCTATGGGGGCACCCGGCAGGAGGGAGGGGCCAGGAGCACCGGAAAGGGACCAGGGAAGAGGGAGATCTGGGCTGCACAGAGCAGGTAAGTATAATATGTTGGTTATTTTTTTTAACCACTTCACATCCGGCCGTAGCCGAATGACGGCCACAGCGCGGATGTGAAATCCCGGGAGGCCGTCATATGACGGCCTCCCCTTTCCTGTGTTGGCCATGTCCCTCGGACACGGGCAATCACAGATCGCTGTAAACGGCCAATAACAGCGGCCGTTTACAGCGCGATCGCCCTGGCCAATGAGAGATGATCTCATATGTAAACATATGAGATCATCTGTCAGCGCCGCTCCTCCTCCTCACACAGAGACAGCGTGTGAGGAGGGGGAGATGAACGGCTGCAGCGCCGTGAGTTTTTAAAAAAAATAAATAAAAATGAATGCCATCTGTGCCCACTGCCACCACTGCAATCTGTCCCCAATGCCACCTGTGCCCAGTGACATCGCCATTGCCATCTGCCAGTGCCATCCCCAGTGCCATCTGCCAGTGCCATCCCCAGTGCCATCTGCCAGTGCCATCCCCAGTGCCATCTGCCAGTGCCATCTGCCAGTGCCATCCCCAGTGCCATCCCCAGTGCCATCTGCCAGTGCCATCCCCAGTGCCATCTGCCAGTGCCATCCCCAGTGCCATCTGTAGTCAGTGCCATCCCCAGTGCCATCTGTAGTCAGTGCCATCTGTAGTCAGTGCCACCTGTAGTCAGTGCCACCTGTCATTAGTGCCATCTGTCATCAGTGCCACATAGTGCCATCTGTCATCAGTGCCACATATTAGTGCCATCTGTCATCAGTGCCACCTGTCAGTGTCACGTGCCATCTGTTATCAGTGTCACCTGTCATCAATGCCACGTATCAGTGCCATCTGTCATCAGTGTCATGTGTCATCAGTGCCACGTATTAGTGCCGTCTGTCATCAGTGCCACGTATTAGTGCCATCTCTCATCAGTGCCACATATTAGTGCCACGTGATATCAGTGCCATGTATGAGTGCCATCTCTCATCAGTGCCACATATTAGTGCCATCTGTCATCAGTGTCACGTGTCATCAGTGCCCCGTATTAGTACCATCTGTCATCAGTGCCACGTCAGTGTCACGTGTCATCAGTGCCACGTCAGTGTCACGTGTCATCAGTGCCACGTCAGTGTCACGTGTCATTGTCCTGGTGCTCCAGGGCCTTCAAAAGTGTACTAGGTAGTCAACAATTTAGATGTGTAATTTATGCTCCTAGAACACGTGATGGCGCTCCCTGCATGTTGGGCCTCTCTATGTGGCCAGGCTGTGTAAAAGTCCCACACATGTGGTATCGTAATACTCAGGAGGAGTAGCAGAATTTATTTTGGGGTGTCATTTGTGGTATACACATGCCATGTGAGAGAATTAACCTATTACAATGACAATTTTGTAGAAAAAAAAATAAAAAATAAAAAAATAATTCATTTTGCAAAGAATTGTGGGAAAAAATGACAACATCAAAAAGCTCACCATGCCTCTTACTAAATACCTTGGAATGTCTACTTTCAAAAAAGGGGTCATTTGGGGGGTATTTGTACTTTCCTGGCTTGTCCGGGTCACAAGAAATGAGATTGGCCACCAGTACATCAGATGTGATCAATTTTGTATAATTCGCACCACAGCTTGTAGAGTCTGTAACTTTCACAAAGGCCAAATAATTTCCACTAATTTGGGTTATTTTTACCAAAGATGTGTGGCAGTATAAATTGTGGCCAAAATTTATGAAGAAAAATTTATAATTTCCTAAATTGTATCACATAAACAAAGAAAAATTAGTTTTTTTTCAAAAGGTGATCAAATACCACCAAAAGAAAGCTCTATTTGTGGGGAAAAAAGGACAAAAAATTCATTTGGGTACAGTGTTGCATGACTGAGTAATTGTCAGTCAAAGCGTGAGAGCACCGAAAGCTGAAAATTGGTCTGGATGGGAGGGGGGTGTTGGTGCCTGGTAGGCAAGTGGTTAAAACAAGGCTTTACTATCACTTTAAGTCTGTCACTCGCATTACCACAGCATTCTTTGTTTTGTTAAGTCTCCTCTGTAACTTAGTATTTTTTTAACCTGTTGAATCTGCTATTATTTTTCAACTTCCTTTAACCACTTCAGCGCCGGAAGGTTTTACCCACTTCCTGACCCAGCCATTTTATGCGATACGGCGCGCCGTTGCTTTAACTGACAATTGCGACACTGTACCAGAATAAAACTGATGTCCTTTTTTCCACAAATAGAGCTTTCTTTTTGTGGGATTTGATCACCTCTGCGGTTTTTATTTTTTGCGCTATAAATGGTGGCGATCAGCGATTTTTAGTGGGAATGCGACATTGTGGCGGACAAATCTGACCCTAAGTGACACTTTTGGGGACCAGTGCTAATACAGTGATCAGTGTTAAAAAAATGCAATGATCCCTGTATAAATGACACTGGCAGGGAGGGGGTTAACACTAGGGGACATTCTAACTGTGTGGGGTGTTACACTGGAGGAAAACAGAGATCGTGTTTCAGCTTAGCTGAAACAGAAGATCTCTGTTTTCCTCACTGACAGATCAGCTGTGTTCCTTGTTTACATCGGCAGACCGCTGCACCATGTCTCCTGTGAACGATTGGCGGGTTGCGGTGGCTAGTAGGAATAGACATACATGGACAAATACATTACTGCAAAACAATGTATATGAATACACCTGGCTACATACAAGTGACCAGTGAGTCCCGGAGCATCAGGCCGCAGGCCGTTTGAGCAGGGACGGCATGACAGGGATGGACTTTAGCAGCGCCACCTTAAGAGGTGTCTGTGCTGGGCCGCCTTAAGAAAAGGGGAGTGGTTTTAGATCAGTATACAAAAACATATTTGGGAAGCACTCACCAATGCGTTTAAATTCAAGATGGTGCTGCCATAAGACCAACAAGCAATAGCGAACATATTACAGCACACACATTCAAGAATGACGTTTCCTGCAGGGCTAGTTAAACACACCTGAACATATTTAAAAATACGGGGGTTTGGTCTCACTATATGGTTATATAGTGCTAAGCCCACTTACTGCGACAAAGTACCCCGAATTAGTGGGTCCTACCCTAGTAATAGAATGAAAGATCCTGCGTCTCAACCATGGGAGCCAAACTCCTCTATGTGGGAGAACTGAAAGGATTCCTCCTATACACTGGTGGCCACTAAATAAGAGGTAATGAAGAGGGGGATGGGTGCTCTAACCCAAAAAAACCTGGTCAGGGTTTATTACAATATACAAAAACATATTTGGGAAGCACTCACCAATGCGTTTAAATTCAAGATGGTGCTGCCATAAGACCAACAAGCAATAGCGAACATATTACAGCGCACACATTCAAGAATGACGTTTCCTGCAGGGCTAGTTAAAAACACCTGAACATATTTAAAAATACGGGGGTTTGGTCACACTATATGGTTATATAGTGCTAAGCCCACTTACTGCGACAAAGTACCCCGAATTTTAGATCAGGGCGGCTCAGTGGGGAAAAAGTATTGTAGAAGGGAAGTGACATCAGTCAGCTCCATGCGGTGGTAGGAAGCGTTCCCCACCCACCCATTAGCTAGGAGGGTAGGTTTGGGTACATGTTTTTTCCTTTGGGGGGCGTTTTTTTCTTGGGTCGTTGTAAAAGGTAAAGAAGTACATGTATGGTAACATGGAGTACTCATCCATTGGATGGGAGGGTATAGTGTACTTCCGGGTTAAGAAGGGTTTAACCCGGAAGGGTAAAAAGGTTATGTCACTGATGACAGTTGAGAACCGCCTCGGAGTCCGGGGTTTGCCGACTGGAGGCAAGAGTTTAAAAAGTTAAAACGTAGTGGTTTCAGTGACAGTGTTGGGGTTTCTCACCATAATTAATAAAGACCCAGTTAACAAGGAGTGTTAAAATGGTTAAAAGAGTTTGAAGTGTTTACAGTTATTAAATAAAAGGCTGGACGGCCATTTTACTCCACACCTTGTCAGTCTCTTATTATAAGATGGTACATGTTGGGTTTTAGCGTATGCAGTTTATTGCGGGTATAAGTCCTACATATGTCATGCATGGCTCACAAATAAGATTTTCACAGAGAAATTGGTGTGATGAATGGATAGCTCTTCCACCATGGAACCACTCTACCCATCCCACAGAAGATCCAGATCCTGCAGATTCCAGCACCAGTCCAGAGAAGCTGGAAGTCCTTTTACTGGTGTTCATTAACAGTGCTGGACCCATGCCTGATGTCTGTAGAAGTATTGCTGTATTTTGAAACATGCATTTCTGAATTGTTTAGTCTGCATGGTTCAGACTTGGTAACACGCCAAACGTTCTTGTAAATAGAGGTCCTATTAACCCATAAGGATCCTGAAGGAAACCCAGTGGTATTGCATGATACTCTTTGAAGTAAGACTTTTTATTACCAGTTGTATATTATGTGCTAACATTATGTAGCAGCTACTTTGCATCTAAATACATTGTCAAGCTGTGGGGACTCTCAATGAGGAAAGACACAGCCTGTCAGCTCTGAAGGAAGTATTTCCCCCCCTATTTTTCTTACACTTGGACCAGTCACGAGTCATAAACATGTTTACAGGCCGGACTGCTCACTCTGCCCTTTCCCCTGTTCCTTCATAGGCAGAGTCAAGTTGGCCAAACGAGGGAGGACTGGAGGAGCTGCTAAGAACTCTGGGAGTTGTAGTTTCCAGCACAGGCTGCCTCATTGAAATCAACACACAGGGAACTACACATCCCAAGAAGCGCTGCGGCATTTGAAAAGTTTTACCCCAAGAGCTTTCTGGGAGAAGGGAGAGCTACCACGAGGTGGGAGAGAGTTTGGACGTGGGGGAACGGGTGCCGCTTCCTGAGATCTGGAAGATCGCTGCGCCTGTTACAGCCGGGAGGTCAGCGGCGGGCACCCGGTGTTAAACAAGGACCCCAAGTGCATCTCCAGGAATCCCCATTTCAGCGTGTGATGTCCCCGTGAGGAGGTGTAAATCGGGCACTCATAAGGACCGGTACCACGGTATCTTCTGTGGCCTTAAAGTGGTGTTGCCATTTAAAAAAATAAAATAAAAGTCAGCAGCTACAAATACTGCAGCTGCTGACTTTTAATAATTGGACACTTACCTGTCCCAGGGTCCAGCGATGTGGGGGATCGAAGCCCCTATCATCTCCCCCTCCGTTTGGCGGCGCCGGCATTGTAACTGTGGCTTCACAGCCGGGCACCCACTGCACATGCGCGAGCAGCGCTGCGCACCGTGATTGGCCGCGCAATCATCTGGGACCTGTCACATGTCCCAGATGATTGACAAGAGGGAGGGGGCAGAACTGAGCCCTTCCTGCGCTGAGGGGAAGTGATGTCACGAGCCCAGGCACTGAAGGAGGCAGACTACGAGGGACCCCCTAGCAACAGCAATTTAGAGGTGAGTAAAAAAAAACATTTTTTCCAAATTTTTTTTTTTTTTTTTTTTTTTTTTTTAGGCACTCCACTTTAAGAAATAATTTTTTTTTTTTTTGTTACATACTGCCACCAGTGCATTACAGCATCATCATATGACATCATTTTTTTTACATACTCACATCGGAGAAGTTCAGTGTCAACATAGTAACACTACTACTCTGGGGAGGAGGGGTAAGCAGGGATTTTTTATTTATTTTTTTACACTTTGATATTATTATTGTAACAGCAATATTGTCAACTGTCATGAATGGGTTACATTCATGACAGCTGTGATTACTAGTGATCAGTGATTAGCTACTAATCACAAGGTATAGGGTGCTGTGAATGGCCCAGGTACCATGTAATAGCTGTGGTCCAATCACAGCATCACTCTGCAGCAAACACAGCTGTTATAAATTAAATTAGTTCATAACAGCTTTGTTGACATTGTGATCATGTGATCGCATAGCCTTCAGTGGCCAGGTACTGGGATCGTCAGTCAGCTGTGTCCAGTGGACACAGTGGTCACGGGAATGGCATGCTGTGCACCCCAGGGGCATGCAGCATGCCCCTAACCTAGAACAGGCTGGATGACATGCACAGGCATTCAGCCTGGCTGTGCCAGCCACCCACAATAAATGTACTATGGGCTGTTGGCAAGTGATTAAAGCCAAAAGCAAATATTTGCATCCATTTTCTTTTTTAGGCTTTCTTTTATTTTTAACCTGGTGATCTGGCCAGTAAGTGTGTTTTTTTTTTTACAAGCTGTACTGTTAGAGGTTTAAGACAAACCATTTAACACTGACAGGGGTGCTTACAATGATCAGCTTTTATTTATGTAAAGCCTTTATCCCAAATGGAAGACAAACTGTTACTGTAAATAGTGGATGTGTATGAATTATTTTGGAGAATACGAATATTGTCACTTTAAAGATTGCTTATTCCGATGCAACAATATGTTACATTGAATTCAATTGTTCAGATATATATTTATTCCTATTATTCTGTGTACATTTTCCACATAAACAATACCCTTGCTGTGTCTAATATCTACCAAACATATATTTAGTGTAGCATTTCTACAATATTAGAATTAGGAGCAAAGAGACATTGAGTCTTCTAGCCTGGTCACTGGGACAACATGCATTCATGTCTTAATTACACAATTTAACTGGGACAAAGAATTCTGTAACTGAAACTTTTAAAAAGAAACATATTCTTACAGTGCCATTTGCAACAGAATTAATTTCATCTGTGTCTAGGACCACTCTATAAAATGTCCTACGTTTGCTATTCAAAAATATTATGGCAACAAGTAAAATTTTTTTTTTCTAGTTTTGGATAGAGTGGGTTTAGGAATACAGAATTGTATTTTATGCAACAACAGCTGTACATCAGTATTTAGTAGAGATTATATTATTCTTCAACCAGTAGATGGCAGCGTTTAGAATTTTGGTATGGTATGCTTTATGTTTTTTTTCCCCAAAAAGTTCCTATTTCCTGTCTGCAGTTAAGCAGCAAAACCCATGAGGACTGTGCACTGTCTGTTCTGTAGGGCTATATACAGAATTTCTAACAGTGGGGAAGGCATAGCACCTCTGAAATGCTTTAAATGCTCTCTTTGTGCTTCAATGATGTTGCTAGTGGAGGGCATCCAGGGTAGGTGACCCAGGTCCCGACGCCACAGCTGCCGCCATTGTAGCAGACAGCATCACTCCCATTCTCTATCTGCTTGTCAGGATAATTCAAAACAGGGCTAAGTTTCCCCAAGTCAAGAAGGAGCCTGGGAGGACCCTGCACTGCATCTGAGCTTTGATGTGTTCAAGGTGGGAAGGGGGAATTCTGCTGGAGAAGATCTGTATTTGGGGAGGACAAAGATTTGCTGGGAAAATAGATTTTATGGGGGCGATAACTTGTGCTGGGAGGAGAAATTTGAGGGGAAGGAAGAGGACTTGTGTTGGGAGTGGGGGAAAGAAGATTTGTGAGGTGCAGGGGTGGTCATTTTTGCAATTTTGTGTGAGGGAAATATTGGCTTGTGGAGGGAATTTGTTCTTGTAGGGGGGTGAGCTTGTTAAATAGTGCTGTATTTTTTTTGGGGGGGGGGGGGTGGATTTCTGCTAAAAGAAGAAAGTGAGGGTAAGCATTGTTGGCGGTAGAATTCTTCCACTCCCCTAATCCCTGCACTCTCTGTGAATTAGAGCTTCTGCATTCTGTGCATTATATATGCATTATTATGATCCCCTCACCTCTGACACCTGCATGTTTTGTACTATACACATACTCTTTGTACTACACACCCCTGTCTTTTGTGTATTACATACTCATGACCGGTGTGCCCTGTGCATTATGTACTCCTGCTCTGTGTGCATAATATACTTCTGACCCTTGCACTCTTCGTGTTATGTACTTCTGGCACCTGCACGCTGTGCTTTAAATGCTCCTGACCCCTGCACTCTGTGTGTTACATACTCCTGACCAATGCAATGTGTGGTTTACATGCTCCTGACCCCTGCACTCTGTGTGTTACATACTATTGACCCCTGCACCCTGTGCATTACATACCCCTGTGCTCTGTTACATAGTCCTGTCCCCTGCACTCTTTGCATTACATACTCAAGACCCCTACACCCTGTGCATTACATACTCCTGAACCCTGCACCCTGTGAATTACATTTTCCTGAACCCTGCACCCTGTGCATTACATACTCCTGAACCCTGCACCCTGTGCATTACATACTCCTGATCCCTGTGCTCTTTCTGTTACATAGTCCTGTCCCCTGCACTCTTTGCATTATATACTCCTGACCCTTGCACCCTGTGCATTACATACTCCTGACCCCTGCACCCTGTGCATTACATACCCCTGTGCTCTGTTACATAGTCCTGTCCCCTGCACTCTTTGCATTTCATACTCAAGACCCCTACACCCTGTGCATTACATACTCCTGAACCCTGCACCCTGTGCATTACATATTCATGAACACTGCACCCTGTGCATTACATACTCCTGAACCCTGCACCCTGTGCATTACATACTCCTGATCCCTGTGCTCTTTCTGTTACATACTCCTGACTCCTGCACCCTGTGCATTACATACTCCTGACCCCTGCATCCTGTGCGTTACATACTCCTAACCCCTGCACCCTGTGCATTACATATTCCTGACCCTTTGAGTCAGCGTGGCTTTGGTTTTGTGTCCCTCTTGGGAACAGCTACACATACTGTGTAATTCTAAAGCTCAGAGGAGAAACATTATAGGAATAGCAACAAGAATATACAAGTTCTACCATTAGCAGTTCATTTAGCAAAAAAAATTAAATAAATTTAAGATCATTTTCATTGCCATTAGTCTGCAGGCAGTAGGAAGCATTTCCTCAGTCTCTCCTCCACCAGTGATCAAACTGCAACATTGTAACTGTACCAAGTGAAAAAGTAAGGCCGGATTCACATATGTGCAGCCGCAGTTTCCAGCCTGGGGGTCCGATGCATTTCTGTTAACCGGTTCCGGTGTGATTTAGGTCCGAATTTTTGCCTGAATACAAACCTGAGCCAGACCCAAAACCAAAAACGCACAGGACACTTTTAGAAACTGCACCGCGCCCGGGACATGTGTGAACCGGCTCCACTGAGAGCCAGTCACACTGGCATGTCATGCGAATTGGATGCAGTGAAAACCGCACCCAATTCGCACCTATGTGAACCCGGTCTATGAGGCACCAGGATTTACAGTAGATTATGGTATCATCTCTGAGCCAGAATCTCAGTCTAGGAAGTAGATCCTACCCTAGATGTTACCTGAACAATTATGGCTCTATCCTTCTGGAGAGAAAATCAGTGTACTCGGGAGGAGTGCTGTGATCTCTGTGAGAAGTAATAAATACCTGTATGTGCTTCACTAATATTAATTAGCAGGCATGCACTACACGAAAAAATATATCTGATGCTAGGTTTTCTTTATCATCTATAATTCATACCTCCTAACTGTCCCTGATTTCAAGGGACTGTCCCTGATTTGGAGCAATGTCCCTCTGTCCCTAATTCCTCCTCATTTGTCCCTCATTTTGGTCTGATCTATATAGTTGTATATAAAATGCAGGGCTGGTGCAAGTATTTTTGACACCCTAGGCGAAACCTAATTTTGCCGCCCCCATTGGCTCCACCCCCTTTGCCATGCTCATGTGACAGAAGGGGCAGCTATACAGGAAGCCTCAGTTCTGCTTCCTCTAGCACTGGCTCCAGTGCTGTGCTGCACCTCCAATTACACTACCGGTCGGACTGAGTTAGTTACATTCTGCAGCCTGCAGAGCATGCAAACGCGGAGGGAAACCAGCGGCCGCATGCTAGGCGCCTGCCTAGTTTGCCTAGTGGTAGCACCGGCCCTGATAAAATGCACTTTTTATCTATCAAAAAGTGTTTCCCAGTGCTAAACCTTTTCTTTGATTTCTAAATTGCTGTATTTGTAGATTCCAAAAGGCAAAATAAAGGAGTAGTAGTGGTAAAGAAACACTTGTGGGTTTAACCAATCTTATTTTTATTTGTACAATTCTCCTTTAAAGGGGTGTGGCAAGGGGTGTGTCCTATGCCTGCATACTTTTGCTGATAGGTGTCCCTCATTCCCATCTCAGAACGTTGGGAGGTATGCATAATTTGTTAAATGCCTTGATTTTGATATAAAGTTTTGTACAAAATATTACATCCAAATGAGCCGTACAAACTTGATTTGTGGCGTTTAGTTTAAACCCACTGACATCATCTCATGATCTCATCATCTCACCCTCACAGCCATCCGGGAGAGGCACACCTTCCAACTGTCCTACTTATGTATGAACGTGTTCATACTGAGAGCCACCAATTAGTATCAGAGCTGAACGTGTGAATCTGACTGGTGACTGTGGGGATTGAATTCCAGTTAAGCATTTTCCTATCTGTTTAATGCCACGGTTGTAATTTGGACTTTAATTCTATGTATATTAGATGGACATGGAGGTAAGCTGTCATATGATAGACGCAGGCCTTTCTATTCATTTTTATTTTCTCGTATTTCACATTTTGGAGCCATGTGAAGGGGTCAGAACATCGTCCACAGCTGTTTATTGAATAGAAACAGCAGCTTGGCAGGAGAAATTCTTTATACAAGTCTTCTCTTTGCCCTCTTGTACTATGGAAGCAGCCAGGGTGTCCTTTCCTGGCCCGTAGATGAGTGAAACACTATGAGGGGTAGGTCAAGGGTTGCCATAATGGAGATGCCTTACCAGAACAAAGAAACCTCTGACCTACTGTCCCTGATGAAATATTATTCATTATTTCCAGTAATGTTCCTTACCGAAGAAAAGGGAAGAATTCTCTCTCACACAGAGTTCTCTATGGGCTTGTTTACACTTGCGGTTGGGGTGGTAAAAATACGTGATCAAGGCCTGTCTTTGCCACCCCCAACCGCTCCTCCTTAAAGAGGAACTGCAGTCTGCTCACATCATTTGTAATAATAACATCTTTGCCATTCTGAAGCTTCGCTCCAACCACTTTGCATATTATTTTATATATACTGGGATTCTGTACTTGCCAAATATGCTGCAGAAATCTCCCTCCATTGAGTCTGGCTGCAACCATTTTAACTGTGGGCAGCTGAATCTGCTGCCTGTTCACTTCCTGGATTTACACAGACACACCTCCAGCTCTGCAGCTCTCATTGACCCTCTTATGACTCATACCCCCTCTCTTCCTGGCAAACTCTCAGGAGAGTGAGAGAGATAGAGCGGTGCATGATGTCATAAGCCTAGGCAAATGACAGGACAAGAAACAGGAAGTGGGCTGTATAAGGTATTTACTGGCAGAAAAAATAAAACTATCTTACTATCTACTAAATAGTACTTACTAAAAACTATTTTACTATCCAAAGTTAAAACAACAAGGGCAGAAGATTTAATAGATGGAAAGATGAAAAAATTTCCGCTTTAACCACTTGAAGACCAGGCCTATTCTGACACTTTTTGTTTACAGCATTTTCTTTGCTGGAAAATTACTTAGAACTCCCAAACATATATATATATATATATATATATATATATATATATATATATAAAAATATATTTATATTGCTGGGAACAGAAAAGCGAATCAATAGTATGATCAAGAAATATAGCTGCACGCCCCAATGAAAGCATATGAAGTATGGAAATTTCCCTAGAGGGTTTTGTATTGCAGCAAAATAAGTCCAAAGAATTTTATGGAAAAGGTTTATTACAAAAGATAATAAATACAAACACAGCTGTCCGTCAAGGCAAGAGCTCTAAAACCAAATGCTAGAAGGCATAAAAATGCATTATTATACAATAGTACAATAGACATACGAATGGCATGATAACTGTAAAAAGTCATACAGAAAAATCCCAAAGCGTTTCGACCATAATATAGTAGCAGTCTTCTTCAGGGGGAAAAATATCAATCAGTATGTTGAAAACCAAACAATGACATTGATTAATTAACAAAAATTACAAAATAGGTAATGAGATTTATATTTACCAAAGAACAGCTTTATTTTTGTCCTACCAGCAGTTCTGTTTCAGACTGTTTCCCAAAGATCCAGACAGCACAGCAGAACCAGAATGGCGCCCACCCCCCAGACGAGCAGCACATCTACCAGGCCACAGAGAGAACCTACAGGAGGCCGCACTTACTGTATGAGGGGGGGCGGGAGCGAGGATGGCATGACGAAGAGGGGGGCGGGGGAAAGCAGGAGATGACACAGGAGGAGGGGCCTGATAGGCCTCACATGGAGGTCACCAAGCACCAAGGAGAATCCAAAATCACTGTAAGAAATTATATAAATAAATATCCAATTAGTAATTACAGAGGTAAGCCCATGAATTGAAACAGCTGTGTGCAGGTGAAGGTGAATGTGAAAAAGTGCAAAAGAATGTATGTGAAACAAACAAAAGTGCTGTTGGTCAGATGAAAACAAGGGTGCCAGAGCACCAGATAAGAGGTGGAAAGTGAGCAATAGTGGAGATGAAAAGTGAGCAAGAGAGGCAATGGAGGGATAAATAAACAGCACAAGCCAACACAACGTGATAAGGAGAAATCTCCTAACATGGCCCCTAACAAGAGGACTGTGAGGGAAAGTGCCCAAACAAAACGAAAAAGAGAAAAAAGAACAAGATCGTGGAGACGTGAAAATGCTCAATGTAAGAAATACCTTAAATGAATGGTTTTCAACATACTGATTGATACTGATTGATATATTGTAAGAAGTAAGAAGTCCATATCCCCCCCCCCCCCCCCCGAAGAAGACAGCTACTATAGTATGGTCGAAACACGTCTGGGTTTTTCTGTATGACTCTTTACAGTTATCATGTTATTCGTATGTCTATTGTACCATTGTATAATCATGCATTTTTTATGCCTTCCAGCATTTGGTTTTATAACTCTTGTCTTATTGGACAGCTGTGTTTGTATTTATTATCTTTTGTAATAAACTTTTTTCATAAAATTCTTTGGCCTTATCTTGCTGCAATACAAAACCCCCTAGGGAAATGTCCATATAATATATATATATATATATATATATATATATATATATATATATATATATATATATATATAATATTAGCAGAGACCCTAGGCCTAGAGAATAAAATGGTGGTTGCTGCAATTTTTTATGTCGCACAGTATTTACACAACAGTTTTTTAAACGCACTTGTTATGGAAAAAATACACTTTAATGAATTGTAATGCAAAGAAGCACAATACATAACCCAACTTTTTGGTAAAATATAAAAGATGATGTTACGCCAAGTAAATACATACCTAACATGTCACATTTTCAAAATGCGTACGCTTGTGGAATGGCGATAAACTATGATACTTACAAATCTTCATAGGCGATGCTTTAAATTTTTTTACAGGTTACCAGTTTAGAGTTACAGAGGAGGTCTAGCACTAGGATTATTGCTCTCGCTATATCGTTTGTGGTGATACCTCAGCTGTGTGGTGCAAACACTGTTTACATATGCGTGCGCGACCAACATATGCATTCGCTTCTGCTTGTGAGCATGGGGGGACGGGAGCGCTTAAAAAATGTTTTTATTATCATTAGATATTTTATTCAATTAAAAAATTGATCTCATGCTTTCCAAAAAAAAGGCAGTGTTTACATCTGCCTTAACCAGAAGGGACGATCGCTTCCGGCCTTCTAGACCATAGAGGTGACCAGGGACCTTCTGGTCTTCCGCCAGCTCTATGTTAGCCTAGCGGTACCACCAGATCAGATACTGGGCTCCCTAATTGCACGGGAGAGCCCAGAGAGGTGCCGGTGGGCGGCGGGAAGGGGAGGCATCCTCTCCCCCCACCTGTAAAAGCAATCCAGCAGCTAATCAGCCACTAGGATTGTTTTTAGATAAAGGAGCATCGATAATTAAAACAATAAATAAATACCGGGGTTAAAAATAAATACCATACAGCTACAGCCATAACGCCGGTATAACTACAATCGCCTTCATGTACATGATTCTGCAGCCTTCTGATTGGGGTGTGCACATGCCCCAATGCTTTGCTTTGTGGCTGCAGCAAGAGTAAGGCTCCGTTTCGCATTCAGTGGGCAGTACCACCCTCTGTATGCAGTTGTGGCATGCAGTTGCAGGGTTTTAGAAATTAAAATGGATTGTGAAGAGCTGGCATAATGCCTCCTCACCACTCAAAAGCCCTCTAAAAAGTGATTCACTGCAAATTGCTCTTCCAAGGAATAAACACTAGTGTAAACTTACCTTTAGTGAGGCCAGAAATGTTCTCTGCATGTCAATGTATATTGTATTTGCCTATAGACGCTGTGGAAATAGCAGCTGAATTGTGTTTATTTGCTAATCAATCTGTAACACTTTACACTCAGTCTTTTGATCATGGCACCACTACTAGACCTACACTGCTAAGTCCTGGACCTTCCTGCAGACCACACTGCAAATAAGCAATAGGACCTGGTCTAGGCCCCACCCCAGTCTATGATTGGACAATGAAGAAGCTGCAGCAGCACACTGTGCCCTCCCCTCATAAAAGTATTATTAATCCTTATGATGCTACACCACCATGCTGCAGCCACATGCATTACAACCAGTTATGGAGAGGCCTATTTACTGAACATATGTACAGTGCCTTGAAAAAGTATTCATACCCCTTGAAATTTTCGTACGTGGTACGTATATCAACTGATGCTAGACAGTCAGAAGTAAAATACTTGATTTGTTACAAAAATACATATGATGATAGACTTTTACAGATTAAAATGAATAGTGATAATCAAGACAGAATATAGGAAAATAAAAAAAATACATATTAATCACAAAATACAGTAAACAGATACAGATTTTTTATATATACATATTATACATGTATATACATGTATAATGTGTACTGTATATATTATACATGTATATTATATTATTATTATATTATAATATATATATATATATATATATACATGTATATATATATATATATATATATATATATATATATATATATATATATATATATATATATATATATATATATATATATATATATATATATATATTATACATGTATATGTGTGTATATATATATATATATATATATATATATATATATATATATATATATATATATATATACGTATTTTATGTAAATAAAGCATCTGCTGTGAATCCCCCAGTGATCAATTGTCTTACAAAGAGCATTGGATTGCCAGATGCGCAGGAAAGGATGACCCACTCCGGAGGGCACGGGAGAACGTTCAGAGGCACAGTATACAAATGATAGTGGTCTATTTAAGAAAAGAATTGTAATCAGGCATACG
Source organism: Lithobates sylvaticus (assembly GCA_028564925.1). Classification (NCBI taxonomy): domain Eukaryota; kingdom Metazoa; phylum Chordata; class Amphibia; order Anura; family Ranidae; genus Lithobates; species Lithobates sylvaticus. Next base: position 199,441,511 of record CM053029.1, read on the forward strand.
CAGAAACCATCTATCCAGAGTGGCGAGTATGAGATAAAATAAAATTTCTTTATATAGATATAAAGCATTGATAGAGTTACATACCAAAAGGGGGTGCACTCGGCTATCCAGGCTCTATAGATGATAAAATGGTCCCTATGGAGAGGTGTATATCTATAGAGTAAAGGCAAATATATTAACTTAATGGATGGTATATAGAGACAAGTGTACCAGCAGAAATGTGAATATACATGCATACAGGTACATAGCTGTGTGAGCACATACATATATACAAGAATATACGAAGAATATGCAATGTCAGCATATGTATCTAAGTTGAACATGTGGGTATTGCTATGTTGGGGGTGATATTCAAAGCACTCTGAAGCTATGAATAAGCACTGAAGTCAGTGTGAAACGCGTCAGCTATTCTTGTAACACCCACTTGCTGTGAATGATTTGATGTGATCTTCGTTTTGGAATAAACGTTTTGAAATAAACAACACAAAGAAATCAATTTCATTGTGCGGCAATCCAGAGTTCTTTCTATTACCTTCTACCTTACATGTAATAGCCAGCACCTGAGGCTCACTGACGGGAGACAAGCACAGACAAGCACTCGTCTTGGCGGGCCGACCTAGAGCGGTGGCTCTTTCTATATATACATACTGTACCTAAGAATATGCAATGTCAGCATATGTATCTAAGTTGAACATTTGGGTATTGCTATGCTGGGGGTGATATTCAAAGCACCCTAAACTCAGCACCTATAGGAAAGATAGTAATGTGGGGGTAACAGTGCATGCGGCCGCACAGTGCACACATATCTGCATGTATACAGATGGTGTGTCGCATACATTACTGTTGACAGTTTTTGTTGCAAATGACTCTCTCCCCTTCACAGTTAGTGGTTGTTAACGCCTATAGGGAATATAGGGATCGAGGCTGAAAATATATAAATGGATATCCATCAAAGGGTCCAAGGATGAACAAGACACCCTAGAGATAAAGCAAAGTGCATATAAACAGCAAATGGCAATCACCAAGCTAAAGCTTTGGAACATTATAGGAATAGAAATAAGTCATGGGTATTTAAAAGAGAACCTACCGGATAGCCTGTACAGTCCACAAGAGGCATAGAGGTGATAGTACTATCACCATCTCTATTTATATGTTGTGCACAAATGGGCTCCTGCCCGGCGATGCCTACGACACTCATTGCGTCTGACGTCACCAGACCCGGACCTGAAGTGCGCATGCGCTAAATTGACGCCTGTGCTTTGTCCAGAAGACGGCAAAATACACTGCACCTATAGTAAAGATAGTAATGTGGGGGTATTGAGGTAATCCCAATGAACCCTGGGGGGGGGGGGGGCAATTGGGATAAAATCATACTTCAACATGAGAAAAACACTTTTTGTAGCTGCTGACTTTTATATGGGTGAAACACCTTAACTGACAGGCCGGGCAAGGAGAGCATTAATCAGAGAAGCATCCAAGAGGCCCATGGTAACTCTGGAGGAGCTGCAGAGATCCATAGCTCAGGTGGGAGAATCTGTCCACAGGACATCTATTAGTCGTGCACTCCACAAATCTGGCCTTTATGGAAGAGTGGCAAGAAGAAAGCTATTAATGAAAGAAAGCCAAAAGAAGTCCCATTTGCAGTTTGTGGAAAGCCATGTGGGGACACAGCAAACATGTGGGAGAAGGTGCTCTGGTCAGATGAGACCAAAATTTGACTTTTTGGCGGAAAACTAATGCCGCGTACACACGTGCGGACTTTTGCCGGCGGACTTAGTCCAGCGGACAATCCCGCGGGACTTTCCAGCTGGGTCCGCTGGACTTTCCGAGCGTGTGGACTTGCCCACACACGCACGGACTTCTCCGGCGGATAATCCGCCGGCCAAAAGTCTGCGGGACTTTTGAAAATGAACGGACTTGCCCACACACGGAGCAGTCCGTTCATTTCGAACGTAACTTCAGGTACGTAGCTAGCGTAGGCAGTGCCGGCGCGCTAGCTCCGTGACCTGGCATGGATTTAAAGGGACTCCCCACGCCGAAAAAACGGCGTGGGGGTTCCCCCCAAATCCATGTCAGACCCTTATCCGAGCACGCAGCCTGGCAGGCCAGGAAAGGGGTGGGGACGAACGAGCGCCCCCCCCCTCCTGAGCCGTACCAGGCCGCGTGCCCTCAACATGGGGGGTGCCCTGGGGAAAGGGGGGCCGTGCGGCCCCCCCACCCCAAAGCACCTTGTCCCCATGTTGATGAGGACAAGGGCCTCTTCCCGACAACCCTGGCCGTTGGTTGTCGGGGTCTGCGGGCGGGGGCTTATCGGAATCTGGGAGCCCCCTTTAATAAGTGGGCCCCCAGATACCGGCCCCCCACCCTATGTGAATGAGTATGGGGTACGATGTACCCCTACCCATTCACCTAAGGTGTAAAATGTAAAGTACAAAAAAAACACACACACTTTTGAAAAAATATTTTATTGCACTGCTCCGGGGGTCTTCTTCCGTCTTGGGGGTCTTCTCGCCGGACTCCCCGCCATTTACCAAGCTCTTTTACCGAGCGGGGGAAGTCCGGCTACCTTCTTCGTCGTCGCCGTCGTCTGGGGGTCTCGATCCGCCTTCGGGGGTCTTCCGGGGGTCTCTTCTGTTCTTGCGGCGGTCGTCGTCTTCTGCGCCGCTGGCGCCGCCTTCTTCTTCTTGTCCTTCTTCTTGTCCTTCTTCTTGTTCTTCTTCTTCCGATGTTGACCCGACGCTCTCTCTGCCCGGAATGCCTGTGCCGCGCTGCGCTGGGACTTATATAGGGGGACAGGGTCACATGTTCATGTCACATGGTGACCCCGCCCCCTTGCGATGTCACAGTCCCAGCATCCTCCGGGACTGTGACAACACAAGGGGGCGGGGTCACCATGTGACATGAGCATGTGACCCTGTCCCCCATGTCCCTATATAAGTCCCAGCGCAGAGCGGCACAGGCATTCCGGGCAGAGAGAGCGTCGGGTCAACATCGGAAGAAGAAGAACAAGAAGGACAAGAAGAAGGACAAGAAGAAGAAGGCGGCGCCGGCGGCGCAGAAGACGACGACCGCCGCAAGAACAGAAGAGACTCCCGGAAGACCCCCGAAGGCGGATCGAGACCCCCAGACGACGGCGGCGACGACGAAGAAGGTAGCCGGACTTCCCCGCTCGGTAAAAGAGCTTGGTAAATGGCGGGGGAGTCCGGCGAGAAGACCCCCAAGACGGAAGAAGACCCCCGGAGCAGTGCAATAAAATATTTTTTCAAAAGTGTGTGTGTTTTTGTACTTTACATTTTACACCTTAGGTGAATGGGTAGGGGTACATCGTACCCCATACTCATTCACATAGGGTGGGGGGGCCGGTATCTGGGGGCCCCCTTATTAAAGGGGGCTCCCAGATTCCGATAAGCCCCCGCCCGCAGACCCCGACAACCAACGGCCAGGGTTGTCGGGAAGAGGCCCTTGTCCTCATCAACATGGGGACAAGGTGCTTTGGGGTGGGGGGGCCGCACGGCCCCCCTTTCCCCAGGGCACCCCCCATGTTGAGGGCACGCGGCCTGGTACGGCTCAGGAGGGGGGGGGGGGCGCTCGTTCGTCCCCACCCCTTTCCTGGCCTGCCAGGCTGCGTGCTCGGATGAGGGTCTGACATGGATTTAGGGGGAACCCCCACGCCGTTTTTTCGGCGTGGGGAGTCCCTTTAAATCCATGCCAGGTCACGGAGCTAGCGCAGCGGCAGTAACTGCCTACACTAGCTACGTAACCTGAAGTCACGTGCTAAATGAACGGACTTGCCGATGAGCGGCAAGTCCGTTCATTTCAAAAGTCCCGCGGACTTGCCTACTAACGGCGGGATTGTCCGCCGGACTGCCAAGTCCAGCGGATAATTTTAAAACCAAACTTAAAACTTTGGCGCCAAAAAGTCCGCCGGACTTTGGCGCCAAAAAGTCCGCCGGCGCCCACACACGAGGGGATTATCCGCTGGACTTCAGTCCAGCGGATAATCCCGCGGGATTGTCCCTTCGTGTGTGGTGGCAGCATCATGTTGTGGGGATGCTTTTCTTCAGCAGGGACAGGGAAGCTGGTCAGAGTTGATGGGAAGATGGATAGAGCCAAATACAGGGCAATCTTAGAAGAAAACGACCCTAAACATACAGCCAGAGCTTCAATGGAATGGTTTAGATTAAAGCATATTCATGTGTTAGAATGGCTTATATAGCGATTTCAGATTACGCAGTTCATGGCATACATATATATATATATATATATATATATATATATATATAAAAACGCACTGCACAAATTGAAATCGCTATTTAAGTTCCTGTAATAAGTAAAATAATAAATAAATCAGATCACATTTGGTGAAAATGGCGGTGCCACCTGGCAAGGGCGACATGCTGTTTAATGCCACAAAGTAAAGCAGCTGCGGCATGAGTACTACCCTGACTGTCTACACACCCTCATTTACTCAGCTGGTTGGGTGGTAAAACTGTGTCTCAACTGCCTGATTTTACCACCCTTTGGACACTTGTGTGATTAAGGCCCAAGGCAGTAAATACATTGCTGGCTGGATCGCCCAATGACAATAAAGGAAAAAAAACCTAACAAAAGACAAGTAATGCAGCCACCCCTTTTAGGGTTTGGTAAAATGCAATATAATAGTATAATAGAATTTTGCATACGGATTTAATACTACTTTAAGTTAGGCTTTATAAACATCATCAGCAGGAAAGTTTCAGTCCTATATTAATCCTTTATTCTAATAGGGGCCAAAAGCACAACAGTGAGCATGCTAGGCCAGACTTCCCCCATCTGCCCTATATATGCTGGGCCAGTGGAAACACACTTTATTCCCACTGCCCCAGCAAGAGGAGGTATACAATTTGACTGTCTTTACAAGGTATGTACCCTGTGTCTAATGTTTGCGTTTGACCGCTTAATATTGACACACTTAAATATGTCCACTAATCTTTACCTCCATTTCTATCTACTCATAGACTGTGCCACCCCTATTCAAATAAGGGGCCACTGTATTGGTGACCATCTTTCTGGAGCTAATTACCAGCAATTTGACCATTACTATATTACCCCCAAACAGTGGACTGTGGCATCCATCTCTCCTACTTTAACCACATAGGTAACTCTGGTGTGTCCCCATCCCCACCTATTTCCATTAGCACCTGTCACACTCCTTGCACCTAATTCCCCAAGGATACATCTTAGGCGCTACAGATGCATCCGCACAACATTCTATACAATCCTTTTCCTATATATTCTCTCCCTCCCCCCCACTCTTTTCTCCCCCTACCTACCATACAACATTCCCTCCCCTTCCACTTCATTTCACAATCCTTGATCATTCATCACAGCATTGTGTGTTGCATTTGGGTCTGCTTTAGTTTTTGTTTTTGCCTTTCTTTTCACCATACAACACATTTTTTTTTTTTTTTTTTTTTTTTTTTTTTCCTTTATATTTTTCTATTTTCACACATTTTTCACATCTATCATCATCTTCATTTTTCACCCTCTACTTTCAATTCCATTCTTGCTTGTCACATTCAGCCCCGCCGCAGCTATACTATTCTCGTTGACGCAGTTCTTGCTATCATACGTCATTCCCTGCACCCCCTTCCTTGTTTTCATTCACACACTATCTCACCACACCTTTCACATTCCTTCACACTCACCGCATCACATTCACTTTTCTATTTTCGTATTCATATCCTTTCTGTCTTGGCACTCCTTTGGTGATACCGACACTATACCTCACCACCTTGCATGGATTCCCAACACTGGCACACCCATATCATGGATCCCTGGCACATAAAATACGGCCATGGGAATAGTTAAATAACCTATGAGACTGCATATAGAATGTTCCAGTACAACAGACCTAACACAGTCCCTTTTGTTCAAAATCCCCATTATAGGTTGGGCCAGTATTATCCTTACCTCCATCTGATTGCACCTCTTTTCCCTCTGACACCTCCGCCGATTCCGGCGGAAGGAGGAAGGGGGATTATAGTGTGACTCCTCGTAAGACACGCTTGGAAACACTGGTCCATGTGGTTTCATTGGCAGACCTAGAACACCCTGGCGTCCTCCGGGTGAGATGAGAAACACCTCTTCATTAAGGATTCTCCACGTGGGAGGACTTTTTCCTCATTTTTACTTTTTGGATATATGCCTTTTTTGGTAACTATACTAAACATTACTGCATCATAGATTATTGCCTAACTGCAACGATATTGTGATAAATATATTGACAGTATGTTTCTTCTAGTGGACGTACTCCTCTGAAGAAGACCCCTAGTGGGTTGAAACGCGTCAGGGTCATCCTACTACCCCATGATTTACATTGTACATGTGGTTAATAGTTTTGACAAGTCCGCATTATATATCCATGTTTTAATTGTTCTGCACTGGAGCTCATGTCCTAATTTATTTATTTTGTTATACCCATTTTTGAATAAACTATTTTACTTTATATACCTTTCTCGACTCCATTTGTCGCAAGCTGCCAAAAAACCCCACAGTGGGGGAATCCTTTCCTTCTTGACTTCCCTTTGTGTGACCACAGATTCACACCCTTCCTGGGGGATTCCAAGGCATGTTCAGCGCAGATGGAAATATAATCCTTTCCATATGTCCTGGGTCTGCCCTGAAGCCTCCCACTAATGCCAGCCTCTCAAGGGGCATCTGTTTCAGAGACACAAGCCACATTAAAAGGGACCTAAAATTAAAAAAGGCTTAGTGTGGACCTATGATCAGATATATTTATTCATGCAATGTGTATGCGTGCTAAGTAATGTGTAAATGCAACATTTGCTGCCTATTATCTCTGATAGATTACAGAACTCCCAATGACAATGCCTTTATCTGCTTTTCAAGGGCTTTCCAGGGATCTACTTCTGGAAATGCTGGTTTAGGCATGATACAATCATGTAAATCCAGTTTTTCGCTGTGTTCACAAATGTATTACACAGATCAGCCCTTGTTGCAGCTTTTTTAACCTGTGACTTGCTATAAAGTAATGTTGCAGTATGATCATTGGATAAGAGGAGACCGAGGAAATGCAAAAAAATCATTATTGTGCATACAGGGGGTCCCCGACTTACGAAACGCCCGACCTACGAACAACCCCTACTTACGAACGGGGCGCTGCGGGGACCCTCCGCCATTTTTTGCCGTTTTTCGCCGTCTTTCGGCCGTTCTGCGCATGCGCGGCCATACGGAGCCTCGGAAAATGCCGAAAATTTCCGTAATTTGCCGCGCATGCGCAGAACGGCATTAGACGGAACATCGGAAATGTCCGGAAATCTCCGTATTTGTCGGTCTGCGCATGCGCGGCCGACTTACGAACATTTCCGACTTCCGTACAGGCGGGCAGTCCCTAACGAGTTCGTAACTCGGGGACCCCCTGTATTGTGTTTTTAATGATAATATAAATTGTATTGTGGCTTTGCCCACTTCTGTTGAGCAGGGACAGCTACACAGTGATCACAATTCTGCTAGTCCCTGCTGAACCAGCTGGTTGGTAGGTTGCCCCAACCAATCAAATGTCATCTTTTCAGCGATTTGTCTGCAAAACTGGTTTATTCCTATGTTTTTGTGTGATATATATATATATATTGTTATTGTTATTGCTTTAAGTTTTCTCAGATACTTTATTATAAACCTATAATCTGCCACTTAATGTACATATTGCAATCAGCTTCTGTGGTCAATGGCTTCACCTGCCCATTGCCATCTCATGCTCCTCCCTATTTTCCCATCACAGTGATAGGCAGCCTTACTAACCAATAGCATGGCTCAGGAAGCAGGAGGGGTAGGAGAGGCTGGTGATTACAGCAGTTGGTTTCACATCAGAGTGTACCGGTTTTCAGGGCTCTGGGATGCATTAGAAAGAAATCAGTGCCCCCCTGCAAAGCTAGTCAGATACTCAAGGGCAGGATTTGTTCACAGTACTGCTGTATGTAGGGAGATGTGCCAATTGTCAGGACAATACCAAAATTTGCCAACATGACTCCATAAGGGTCAAAGCACTCTGCGTCTGAACCTTTCTCAGTAAAAAGGTATACCTGTCAGGTATTTAAAGTGGAAGAAATGTCTAAAACTTGTATTTTTTTATTAAATAAATGTAATTTAATTCTTATAGTGGAATTCTAGACAAACTCTAACTAAGATTAAAACTCCTAACACCTATGCTGACTAACCTGTGTAAGAAAGATATTTACATTTACCTATTGAGACGTGATCCGTCTCCCCTGTGGCAGCCAGAGGTAGCTGCAGGGGAGAGGAGGGAGCACCAACAACGGATTGACCATAGGAAGCCTATGGGTAAGGTCACTGTTCCCAGGCATTGCCAGTCATTGCTGGGTGGACTCTCCTCTGCAGCTGGGACTGGCTGATACAGAGGAGATCACTTAACTGGACCAACGTGGCCTGAAAAATAGGCAAGTATGTACATCTTTCTACACAGGTTAGTCAGAATAGGTGTTAAGAGGGTGGAGGGAGCATTTTTAAAAAATGTTGGGTTTATTCTAGAATTCTACTTCTCTTCCCCCTCCTACCTATTCTACCTAACCTTTAAAAAAAGATCTGTATACCTACATACTTTGATCTGCTCTGGTCATGTGATCCTGCAGGTCCGGCCCCCCCGTGTCAGAGAGCTGGTGCTGCAGTGGAGAGGAGGGAGTGCATGCAACGACTAGGCTATAGGAGCCTATGGGTTACGTGACCAAGCTGTTGTCAACCGCTCGCTGATCTGTAGCTGCAGGATCATGTTACATAGTTACATAGTTGGTAACAACCATTCCCCATATCCCTGTAAATTGTGTTTGCTAAGATGCCCATCTAAAAGTTTTTTGAAAATATCTACACTCTTTGTGGACACCACCAACTGTAGAAGGGAGTTCCACATTCTTACCACACTAAAGCCCCATACACACGGTCGGATTTTTGCATGGATTCTGTCCGATCAGACAATGTTGTTGAAAAATCAGACCGTGTGTATGCACCATCGGACAGTGTACGTCGGATTGTCCGACGGACAAAGTCCTATCTCCTGCTGGATAGATTTTCAGACAACACGGTCCGATCACACCAAATCCGATCGTGTGTACGGTTGTCCGACGGACAAAGTGCTACGCATGCTCAGAAGAAATTCTGTGACGGAAGCGCTCGGTCAGGTAAAACTACCTTTCCTAATCGACACAGCACATTCGTCACGCTGCAATGTTAAAATGTCTTTAATGCAGCGCATTCTCTTTTTCTTTACAATGCAACAAGAATGACATGTTTTAGCTGCTCCTATTCACCCGCACTTCTCACAAACTTAGTTCTTTATTACTTTTCAGGATTTATAGACTACATGTTTATTTTTACTCAGATCGTAAAAGAATCTTTGTTATATTTTTAGCATGATTTGTCTTTATTTCTTTTTATTTTTGGGAATACATATTTGAAGGAGATTTTTTTTTTTTTTGGAGGTGGTTTGTGTGTCTCAACTTAGCAAAACCACATTATTAACATTTGTATTTGTTGCTTAAATTTACTAGGAGTTTGTTTGTTGTTGGTGCACCTTGTTAATTATACTTTATGATTAGTGAAATGTACCTGCCTACTCAAAGAAAAACTGTCATTGTAGAAAAGTAAAACACAATAGGCAATGATTATTTCAAATCCAAAAAACCTTTATTTAGGTCTCAGCTACAAACCAAAGAGGAACGCAGCCATGGTGAAACTTGTGGAATTTCTAAAGCCTTGGACCCCCACGGCAACCATCATTTTTCAAGCGTAGAAAATTGGGGGCCTGAGGAGTACGTATATTAAGGGGAGTGCAATCTGGTCCTGAAGTCCAAAGCATCCGGAACTGCAGCAGATGCCATCTAGGTCCCCAGGCTCTGGTACTACGAGAGGCTCCATCTTCTCTCAGAACAGACTGAATCCAGGTCGTCACTCTCAGGTCTTCCTTGCACGCTTCCTTGCACGCTGTGGCTGTCGTGCTGGTGGGGTGGCAGAAGGAGGAGGAGGAGGAGGAGCATGGTAACTATGGAAAACATGTGTGAGGGGAGTCATCTCCCCAGCCATCCCCTTATTTAGGACCTTGAGGATGAGCCCCTCACACATGTTGCGTTGCCTCACCTCCATACCCATCATCTTCGTGACAACCACGGAGCCAAAGGTCTCCTCGTCGGTGGGTGTGGCATGTAGGGAGGCTGAAGCCTCTCTGATCATCCGGAGCGCTGACTCTCCCGCATCACCCCCCCTTCTCGCCCTTCTGTACGGAAGGCGGAGGGGAGGGATTTGTGAGTCAGTCAGGCTCCGAGGCCTAGCCCCCTCTTGGCTGCCACTACCCACCTCTTGGCTGCCACTAACCCCTTCCTCCTCCTGACTGCCACCTTCCACAGCCACCTCCTGGCTGAGGTCTTCCTGTGTATGAAAAAGGGACATAGTTTCAGTTATTTGTTCATCAAACACACACAATTCTCATCTAGTGACTGGTGCAAAATGTTTACAAATAGAAAACCATACAATTCTCAGCCCTGCAGTTTCGATTCTGGCCCCAAATGTCTCCAACACTACTGTCTGTTGATATGTCAAACACGTTAGGAAGTAACCAATTGGGGATCCTGAATTAAGTGAACATCATTCATTATTCACATAAATGGTAACAAAACTACTATACCGGGAACAAGCTGGGCTCCTGCACATCTTCCAGACTGGAAGGCCCAGGTTGCTCCTCGGAAGCCTCATCAGGGGTGGCCTGCGCGCAAGGAAGCGTGGAAGGAGGAGTCGAGAGTGGCTCCGTGACATCAGTCTGGTCTTTGAGAAAATGTAGACTCTCATAGTACCAGAGCTTGGGGGCATAGACCTCATCTGCTGCAGTTGCAGTTTCTTCCGACTTCCGGACCTTCTTGCGCTCCCTGATATACGCACTCCTCAGGCTGCCAATTTTCTTTCTTATATCATCAACAGTTGCCGCGGGGAACCTTGGCTTGACAAATTCCACAAGTTCCTCCAGGGCTGCGTACCTCTTTGGTTTGATGCTGTAATGGGGGTTTAGCCTGCCATAAAATGGGAAATTCCCTGTATTTCTCAATGAAGAGGGGGAGAAAACTCACGTCGTTGAATCCCTTCATAATCTCTGCAAGACACAAGACCACACAAAACACTATAAATTATGTCAGGCTAAACTCTCCTAATCTTCTCCATAAAGAAGCCTCAAGTTCGAATCAGTCTAGGCTAGTTATGTACCAACGTCAAATTGTACCTTCGTTTCTAGCGATCGTCTCGTGCGTGAGCTTTCTCTCCCCTCGTCTCCCAGATCGTGGCTACGACACAGGCGTGTGACGTTTTAGATCCAGTGCGCATGCGTCAAACTCCGCCCGCCCCTGACGATCTTTCTCGTCTATTCCTCACCCCTTCTCTTTACGGCGCAGTGGGGAGAGCACATGGCGGGGACACAGCAGGTGCGCCCCAAATATCCCACCAACGAGGAGGAGGACGAGGAAAGTCCGGAGGCAGAAACGTCGCGATCCCGGAGCCTGAAATTCAAGGCCTCCAATATGTCATTTGGAGAAATGTTGGAGATGGTGGACATATTAAAGAGGAGCGACTATGATGGGAAGTATGGGCCTTACCTCAACCCCAATGTCCGCAAGGCCAAGATCATGTGTAAAGTTGTGAGAAGGCTGTACAATAATTTTGGGGTACAACGATCCAAGGAGCAACTGAGGAAACGCTGGTCAGACCTGAAACTGAGGGAGGCCGATCAGTACAGAAAGATCAAGCGAATTCTTCAAAAAAGTAAGTAGTTGTGTTTTGTGTTTGATTTCTTGCTTGCATACTGCTCCATGTGGTTTGATTTTTACAAAGTTGTACATTCCAAAATGGCCACTTTCAGGTTCGTCTGTGCATTCGATCGTACTCAGCCTCGATCTTTCTGCCACTGTCATGATCGTGTGTGTCCATTCGATCGTACGCAACCTCGATCGTTCGGCCACTTATAATACGAGGTTTGGTGAAGTTTTTATTGAAAGGAAGTTTGTTCTCACTAGAGATGTCAGCAAGAGCGTAAACCAAATTTAGTCAATGTAAAGGAGAGGTCACTCAGTAGCTGTTTACCCATCTGGACTCTAGAGCACTAGTGCTGGGACACCCAAATCCCCTTTTTATTAGGCTTTTCCACACATGTGCTCCAGTGGATACTAGAGGGGGGTCTCCATCAGACAAACTTCTACCAAAAAGCTAGTAAGTTTAGCACCTTTACAAAGTGACTAGATTCATGTAGTTGGCATTTGTAACTGGCCAAACAAAAATAGTGTCCGTCACTTTCAAGCAATGTTTGTCATTTCCTATTTCTGCCCTCAATAGATTGTGTTGCTAAATCTTCCTTTTGTACATTCTCATAGGGGAGCGAAAACTTGGGCCGTCTGAGGAAACCCCAAAACCAACACCTCCCAAAAAAGGGGAAAGAGCAGAAGCAGAGGAGGAGGAAGGAGAGATCATCGAACTTGGAGAACTTGTCACCACAACAGGTGAGTGTGGGAGAACACAGCTACTGGTAAGCTAATCAATGTATGGCTGCCTCATTTCCAACACCCGATTTTTGTTTGTTTGTGGTTTTTAGGTGACGTGGATGTTGTGGAAGAAAAATCGCACTTTACCACAGAGAGTGCCCACGTACTCATCGGGGAGATAATGGTCTGCAATAGAGATCTAGATTACATAAAGCAAAACATCAATGATGTTCAACAAAAATTGAAGAACATCATTGATGTTTTAGGAAAAATATGAAAATGCACCAAGTAATTAACACACATTTGTGCCTGCTTCTGAACACATTTGCAACTTAAGAACTGTGTGAAATTTGGAACATGCACACATTGTGTCCACATGTGCTAGCTCCCATCATGGTGGATGAATGCCAACGTTTTTTTGGGGGTGCAACCACTTTACGAACTACGAAAGTGGTTGTGGTGAAGGGGTTGCACCCCCAAAAAACGTCCATTCATCCCCATGATGGAAAATGGCACTTTTGAAGCTTCTAGGCATGTGTTTTACCATCTAATGACCATTTTCAGACCCAAATTGTGTGCATGTTCTAAATTTCCACTTTCCGGGGGTGACCCCCCCATGTGATGAAGGCAAGATCAAACACACTTTGAACATATAGTCATGTCTGATCTTGTCTTCACTTTACAAAGTTGAACTTTCCTAGTTCATAGGTTCTGTTTTGCTCCATGCCTGGTTTTACCAATTGCGGAATGTTTGTAAACAATGTTGTAAATAACCAAGATGTTGTCAGTTTGGGTAAGAAGATTGTAAACGCACTTGTGAATGTTTTCCAAGTAAACTTTTTTTAATTTTCTAAATGTGTGGCTTCCTTATTTAAAAAACACAATGCATTATGTATGTCAAATGTAAAGGATATGGGGGGCAATGGGTGTTATTTACTAAAGGCAAGTCCACTTTGCACTGCAAGTTTCTTTTCCAGGGCACTTTTTCACTGCACTTGTAGAGCATAGTCGATTTGACTTATGTAAATGACACCCACAGTGCTTTCTACGAAAACACGGAGCACAGCATTTTTGAGAATACACACATGTCTGACCTGGTGATGAAAAGGAGTATTTTGGGTGTCAGTTATGCAGTACAAACCTTCTCTAGACCAAAGATTAGGTAGCAAACACACAACATGAGAATAATCTTTTTGGGAAGAAGAGACTGTTACCTCCTTTTGCCCAGAAAGTGCATTCCCACTGTCGAAGGCAAAGGGAAAAAATTTCAAGGTAAAATAAGCTACAATGAATACGGAAATGACAAGAAATCATAGGTTGGTTGAAAAATAAGATTTATTACAAAATGCCTCTCACACATCGTCAGGCAGAGCAATGGCCCCCCTACCCACAAAGTAGTCCATATATTGCTCGCGGACCGCGCGGGCATTTAGAGGGGGCAGGCCTGGACGTGCCACTTGAAGGGCTGTGAGGTCAGCATTTGGAGGGCCCTCCACATCTGGGCCAACGGGCACCACATAGTTCCTGTTATGTCTTTTGAGGAAGTTGTGCAATATGCAACAGGCAAGAACTATGTGGTTCAGTTTGTATTCCGCCAAGTTAATTGCCTTCAAGAACAGGCGGAAGCGGCTGGCCAGGATGCCAAAAGTGTTCTCCACAACTCTTCGGGCTCTGGACAGCCTGTAGTTGAAGACCCTCTGGTCTGGGGTGAGGGTCCTCATCGGGAACGGCCTCATCAGATGGGGAGTCAACGCAAACGCTTCATCTGCGACAAAGACGAAGGGGAGTCTTTCTGCATTCTCCTCTGGAGGTGGCAAGCACAGACTGCCACTTTGGAGACGCCAGTAGAACTCCGTGTGCGCAATGGCACCACCATCCGAGATCCGGCCGTTCATCCCCACGTCCACATACATAAATTCATATGTCGCCGACACCACCGCCAACATCACTACACTATTAAACCCTTTATAATTATAATAGTAGGACCCCGAGTTGGGCGGTGGGACGATGCGGACGTGTTTCCCATCAATTGCCCCTCCGCAGTTAGGAAAGTCCCAACGGCTGGCAAAGTGGGAGGCCACAGTCTGCCATTCCTGTGGCATGGAAGGGAACTGTGGAGTGAAACAAGAAAAAATAATTAGTCACTTTGCACATAAACATTGCAAGCAGATTAGACAATCAACATCTTGGAACAAGAGCATTGTATAAAATTGGAGGCTGGAAAGTATTTGCACAGAAAAGTAGAGGCTCCCCTTCACAGATTACTCACCCCCCATCAATCCCCACACTTCTGATGGGCCATTGGCAATAACTAGGGTTTTGGGGGGGGGGGGGGGGGGTGTTGGACAGGTAACCCTCTGCACTTCATTGATTGGCAAATGGCTCAATAATGTGTGCTAGGTTGGCCAGACCCTCTGTACTTAACACTATTGGCAGCCCCCAGGAAAGCTAAACTAACATTTCAAACCCCCCCCCCCCAAAAAAAAAAAAAAGGAAAGCACATTGTGACATTCTGAAATTACCAAGCAAGCAAATAGGAGGGAAAGAACACAAACAATTAGGAAATGGAAAGTATGGAGGCAGCCCCTTGCACTACATGCTTTGCAGAATTCATCCCTAAAGATGCCCACTATAAAGAGGTAGGTATATAGTGTGTATTGACCTTGGGAAAGCCAGCAGATAGAGGATTGGTACCATCTGACAGAGCAGTTGGGGGAGGGGGTTCCTAATGAGTTTGCCCCCCCCCCCCCACCAAAAAAAAAAAAAGGGGGGCTCTACATGAAGTAAACCACACAGCAAACATTTGTGCATATTTTAGGGGGAGTTTGGGGGCAAACAATACTATGCAGCAGACAAAAGGCATTGCTTAAGTGACTAGGCCATAGGTGTCTATTGGGGCAGAAGAGCATGCTGGGGAGGTAAGTGAAGGGAAAAATGCATGAAGGAGAAAAAGGGGCACAGCATATTAGAAAATATTGCAATCATGGTAATTAGGGAAGGAGGTCAAAAATAGAAGACATTAGCAAACAGAGCATACATAGAAGGGAATGGTAAAGTATAAATGTTACCTTAATATAGTCCTCCTGCAGGACCTGGATGATGGCAGAACAGGTCTCTGGAATAATGATTCCCAGGGCCTGGGGAGAGATACCTGAAGAGAACTTCAAATCCTGAAGACTTCTCCCTGTCGCCAAGTACCTCAACGTGGCAACAAGCCTCTGCTCCGGAGTAATGGCTTGTCTCATGCAGGTATCCTGCCGGCTGATAAAGGGGGTCAGCAAAGCCAAAAGACGGTGAAAATCGGGGTCCGTCATCCGGAGAAAGTTCCTGAAATCATCAGGATTATTCTCCGGATCTCACGAAGCAAAGGCATGTGCGAGAATTGGTCACGCTGAAGCAACCAATTCTTGGTCCACATACTCCTCGTCACTCTGTTCATGGACGGGTCTTGGGTCAAAGCTAAAAGCCCGACACCAATTCCGCGTACAGCACGAACTCGGCGACGAGTACGCATGGGAAACATCGCTCACAAGGTCACAAAAGGTCGGCTGGTCAGAACGGACAAACAGAAAGCACCGATAAACAGCAAGGCCTGAAAGAACGAAATGAATACCAGAAACGAGCAGACAATAAGCAGTGCAAATCAAAGCGTCCTATATCAAGATATAGGCCGCAATGACCAACAAATGCGAACTGACTACACGCACTAATAAACAGATACGCACGACAAGCACAAACTGAAGAGCAGTAACGATCTGAGTCAGAAAACTGAGAAGCGCGAATCTTAAGTCACCAAACTTCGACTAACTCGTGATAAACACGGGATCAGCAGAAGGAGCCCAACGGGTGCCTGACGTGGTGCTGAACTTCCCTTTTCTAATCTCGTGGAAGACGACTTACGTCACGACGTTCTTGCAGACCGGATATTCCAACAACGTAGTCCGACCGTGTGTACGCAACACCAACATCGGACAAAGTACGACGGACAGGATCCGACCGACCTGGTCCGCGGATAATCCGACCGTGTGTATGGGGCTTAAAGATTTCCTTACACAGTTTAAGGTTAAACCGTTTCTCGTCCATCCTCATTGATTGACCGAGTGTCTTCCTAAGTGACCTGAGACTGAATAGTTTTCTCCCTATGTTAGGATTACCATTTAGATATTTGTATATTGCAACCATATCTCCTCTTAAAGGGTAACTCCGCTTTCATGTGAAAAAAAATAATAATGTAGCGTGTACAAGTCATATTGTATTGGCTCACCAATTTTCCCAGAAGTCTGCCTAAGATACAAGTCAGATTTCAGGCATCGCCTGCAACAAAAATTTCATTTTTGGTGAGATATTTCCAATAGGAACATGTCAAAAGGAATGCTGGCCCAGCAGCTTTCCTCATTAGTGCCCTGCAGCTGCCACAGCTGACTGATAATTGTAAAACCACTCCCATTAGACTCACTCAGCCCAGAGGCACAGAAAAACATGCATGGATTTCTTCAGAATAACAAAAGGTAGGAATCTGTAACAAAGGTTGTTATAATCCTTGCACTGTACATAGATCACCTGGGGGGGGGGGGGGGGGGGGTTCTCAACAAAAGTGGTGTTACGCTTTAAGCTTATCTTCTCAGTGACAATAAGTTTAATGTTTGCAGTCGGAAGAAAAAAGACACTCACTGGAGATGATGTGGTTGCTGCTCACCCCTAGGGTATAAAAAGAAAGAAAAAAGTCCCCCCAGGAGGAATTGGTGGGGTTTTTTGGCAGCGTTTGGAAAAAAAGTTCTCTGGGATACAGCGTAGTATTCTAAATATAAATCTTTATTAGATTAAAGATGTCGCATATGTGACATAATGGATAAAAAAAGAGAGACATGGGTCCCAAAATGAAAAATGGTAAAACAATACAGAAATTTAAAATTACACTAATAGACAAGACACTTTTACAGCAATATATTTTACATGGCCAGATATTTGAGGTAAAAGTGGACCTGACGCGTTTCGACCCGTTTTGATGAGGGTCTTCCTCAGAGGTAGTTTCCCTGTTTGGAGAAGAGAGGGTAAAAACGATATATATTGCAACAATGTTTGATTTTCATATGTTAATCTCCGATTGACCTTTAAAATCGGAATATATATCATGTTATCACATTATGTTATAGGATATTTACCCAAATGTGTAGATTTCTGGTGGATTACTCCATGTATATGAGGGGGTTCTTTCTGAGCGGGTATTCCTGTATCCCCGGCAGCACCCGCACCGACGCCCTCCAGTGGGCGCGCGGCAGGCCAGGCAGATGCAGTCCAGCAGCGCGACTTACGAGGGGTCACGTCCAATGATTTGACCTCCTGCTAGTCTGTACGTGGGCCGGCAGGTGGGGATGATGGAAGGGGAGGAAGGGGGAAGAAGGGATGAAGGGATGGGAGGGAGGGAGGGAGGGGGGGGGGAATCATCCCCACCTGCCGGCCCACGTACAGACTCGCAGGAGGTCAAATCATTGGACGTGACCCCTCGTAAGTCGCGCTGCTGGACTGCATCTGCCTGGCCTTCCGCGCGCCCACTGGAGGGCGTCGGTGCGGGCACTGCCGGGGATGCAGGAATACCCGCTCAGAAAGAACCCCCTCATATACATGGAGTAATCCACCAGAAATCTACACATTTGGGTAAATATCCTATAACATAATGTGATAACATGATATATATTCCGATTTTAAAGGTCAATCGGAGATTAACATATGAAAATCAAACATTGTTGCAATATATATCGTTTTTACCCTCTCTTCTCCAAACAGACAAACTACCTCTGAGGAAGACCCTCATCAAAACGGGTCGAAACGCGTCAGATCCACTTTTACCTCAAATATCTGGCCGTGTAAAATATATTGCTATAAAAGTGTCTTGTCTATTAGTGTAATTTTAAAATTTCTGTATTGTTTTACCATATTTCATTTTGGGACCCACGTCTCTCTTTTTTTATCCATTATGTCACATATGCGACATCTTTAATCTAATAAAGATTTATATTTAGAATACTACGCTGTATCCCAGAGAACTTTTTTCCAAACGCTGCCAAAAAACCCCACCAATTCCTCCTGGGGGGACTTTTTTCTTTCAATGTTTGCAGTCGTTCCTCATAACTGAGGTCCTCCAGTCCCCTTATTAGCATTGTTCCCCCTCTCTGGTCTCTGTCCAGTTCCAGCACATATTTCCTAAGGACTTGGGACCAGAACTGGACGGCATACTCAAGATGTGGCAAGTTTTGTAAAGTAGTAAAATTATAGTTCTATCTCTTGAGTAAATACCCTTTTTAATGTCTGCTGGCCTTACTTGCTGCAGCTTGGCATTGCATGCTATTTGTGAGCCTATGAATACTACTAGGACCCCCAGATCCTTTTTAATGCCTGATTCCCCCAGAGGTTTTCCCCCTAGCGATGAGCTAGCATTCATATTTTTAGCTCCCTAATGCATCACTTTACATTTTTCAATATTGAACCTCATTTTCCATCTAGTTGCCCATCTCTCTATTTTATCAAGGTCTTCTTGTAAAGTTGTTATAACATCTTGTGACGTTAGTACCCTGCTTAGCTTTGTATCGTCAGCAAACATGAGATTGAACTATTTATATCAACCTCTATATAATTTATGCCCAAATTAAACAGAATTGGTTAGAGTCTTGGGGTACCCCATTTACAACTCCAGACCATTCAGAAGGAATGCTATTTTTCCCCACCCTATGGGCGCCCTCCTTTAACTAGTTTTCTATTCATGTACATACACTATTGTCAATGCCAACTGACCTCAATTTGTAAATTAAGCATTTATGGGCTACTTTGTAAAATGCTTTGGTAAACCTGTGTAAGAAAGATGTCTATACCACCCACCCACCCCAAGTTTAGATCTTATATATTTCTTGACCATTGGAATGCACTGGATAATGCCATTCTTTGAAATGTCCTTAAAGCACTCCCATTCTTCCTTGGTGTACTTTTTTTTCTAAAATATGATATTCTGCAGTAAGGAACACAGCTTATTAAAGTGCAAGTAAACCCCCCTATCGTTTTCAGCCAAGGAAGCTGACATTTTTTCCTCTGCTTAATCTACAAATGCCATGATGCTCCACATGTGATCAGTTATGACACCAGCCATTGGATGGTTTGACAGTTTGGTTGAGAGCACAACCAATGGGAGTGTTACATTTCCGGCACGTGCCGGAAATAAAACTGTTTTATGGATGGGTTTACTTCCACTTTAAAGTTGGCTCTCTTGAAATTTAATGTGTTTGTCCTACGCTCATCTCTCCTATTCTTACAATTTAAACGGAACATAATTATTCTGTGTTTCTTAAGAATATCCCCTACTTCCACATCTGCAATCAGATATGTGTTGTGTGTAATTAGTAGGCCTAGTAGTGCATTATATCTAGTTAGGAATTCCACCATTTGACACATACAATTGTCCTTCAAGAAATCTAAGAAATGACAAGACTTAGATGAATGAGCAGTTCTGTCTGCCCAATCAATATCCAGATAATTACCCCATGGTTAAAATGTTTCAATTCTTTCAGAAAGTGGGTCTGGAAAGTGATATGGCAATCTTATCACTGCTGATTCACTTTCCCCTTTTCTTTCAGTGTAAACAGAGGAGTCTTGTGACCATTGTTAACTACTGGCACTAGAGATGGTCCAACATAGGAATAATGTGTCCTCTGCCATAGGCAATGGGCATCATCTTAGGGGAGCCTGTGTCACATTTTTTTGCCAGCCATCTTAGCATGCACAAGAATTATATATAACTAAGACAGAAATGGAGCCTTAGCCCTTCAGCTGGAATGGGTGGAGGACCCAGAGAGTCTATCAACACTGGAAATAAGACCTTGGGTGTGTGGTCAGGTCTGCAGGGTGCACTACTAGAAGAGAGCTTTGGTAGATCTAGCAGTTCTTCTTTGTGGGACTCTTGGGGACCCTGAAATACCATACTAGAACCTGTGAGTAGTACATAGTGGAGCACAGTGCCTGAACCAATTGGGAGTTAAGGTAGGCAACCTGTGGTAATTCCCACGGCTCTTTAAGAACAAAAGATTTATGTATTGAACCTGTTAAACTAGTACTTGTAAGTTACTTCTTGGAAAGTTAAACTGGAAAGCGTCTGTACTTAATGGGTTGTATTTCCTGGTCTTCTGGATAAAAAAATTTTTAGAAAAGGAATTGCCTATGATTTTGTCCTTTGTTACACCATGTGACGGAGTTTACACCTGCTATACCATGATCCTAAAGAAGAGTAGGCGACAAGACCAGTCACCCTGCACAAGAAGAAAAAACAGTCTTTATTACAGGAAGCTCCTGCACAGAGGAAAAGTTTCACACAGGATTGATGCACAGATCTGTACACAAAGCACACCAAAATTCAACTAACAATATTCATGACTCTTGTACTTTGACAATATTTTCATATCCCAGTTCAACTTTAAATAGGTGGGTTATTTTTTGATCAATATTAAACCCAAAGCATTTTTTGTAAAAGGCAAAGATATGTGTTGCATGAGTGGGGGGGTTGAGGAATCTTGTTTTTTTTTAAAGTTAAATATCACTTATGTTTCAAGACAAAAGTAACAGTAGATTAATTGCTGCACATAAATAATACCTTATACCCCAAGCCAATTCCTCCAAACAATATAATTTCTCTCCTAGAATTGGAAGTCATTTGGATTACGTTTTCAGATGTGGTCAGTCCGCTTTGATTTAGGAAGAGTCCATGATGCCTTTAGATGAATAGCTCCTGTTCTTTAATTAGAAGGACAAGTCCTGAGCGGACAAGTTCTGTAACAGATGATCAGGATAATTATAAACAGCCTGGTTCCTTTATTTCCAAAAGCAAGTTATTTCATGACCATTTCAGAAGTGTTGTTCGAACAGATGTTAATCCGATGACACAACTTCAGGAATAAGCTGCGAGCGGCTCTTCCTAGCAACTAGATGTATAAATACCTCGCTCACCGATCTTTACTTGCTGTGTGTAAGAGTGCTAGGCAAGGGAATATTAAATAAATAGACTTTATTTTCATGTCAGTAATCACATAGTCACTTAATTTGTTTTCTCTATTAATGTTTGCAGTCGTTCCTCATAACTGAGGCCCTCCAGTCCCCTTATTAGCATTGTTCCCCCTCTCTGGTCTCTGTCCAGTTCCAGCACATATTTCCTAAGGGACTTGGGACCAGAACTGGGCGGCATACTCAAGATGTGGCAAGTTTTGTAAAGTAGTAGAATTATAGTTTTATCTCTTGAGTAAATACCCTTTTTAATGTCTGCTGGCCTTACTTGCTGCAGCTTGGCATTGCATGCTATTTGTGAGCCTATGAATACTACTAGGACCCCCAGATCCTTTTTAATGCCTGATTCCCCCAGAGGTTTTCCCCCTAGCGATGAGCTAGCATTCATATTTTTAGCTCCCTAATGCATCACTTTACATTTTTCAATATTGAATCTCATTTTCCATCTAGTTGCCCATCTCTCTATTTTATCAAGGTCTTCTTGTAAAGTTATTATAACATCTTGTGACGTTAGTACCCTGCTTAGCTTTGTATCGTCAGCAAACATGAGATTGAACTATTTATATCAACCTCTATATAATTTATGACCAAATTAAACAGAATTGGTTAGAGTCTTGGGGTACCCCATTTACAACTCCAGACCATTCAGAAGGAATGCTATTTCCCCCCACCCTCTGGGCGCCCTCCTCTAACTAGTTTTCTATTTATGTACATACACTATTGTCAATGCCAACTGACCTCAATTTGTAAATTAAGCATTTATGGGCTACTTTGTAAAATGCTTTGGTAAACCTGTGTAAGAAAGATGTTTATACCACCCACCCACCCCAAGTTTAGATCTTATATATTTGTTGACCATTGGAATGCACTGGATAAGTATTCTGCAGTAAGGAACACAGCTTATTAAAGTGTAAGTAAACCCCCCTATCGTTTTCAGCCAAGGAAGCTGCCATCTTTTCCTCTACTTAATCTACAAATGCCATGATGCTCCACATGTGATCAGTTATGACACCAGCCATTGGATGGTTTGACAGTTTGGTTGAGAGCACAACCAATGGGAGTGTTACATTTCCGGCACGTGCCGGAAATAAAACTGTTTTATGGATGGGTTTACTTCCACTTTAAAGTTGGCTATCTTGAAATTGAATGTGCTTGTCCTACGCTCATCTCTCCTATTCTTACAATTTAAACGGAACGTAATTATTCTGTGTTTCTTAAGACTATCCCCTACTTCCACATCTGCAATCAGATCTGTGTTGTGTGTAATTAGTAGGCCTAGTAGTGCATTATATCTAGTTAGGAATTTCACCATTTGACACATCAAATTGTCCTTCAAGAAGTCTAAGAAATGACAAGGCTTAGATGAATGAGCAGTTCTGTCTGTCCAATCAATATCCAGATAATTACCCCATGGTTAAAATGTTTCAATTCTTTCAGAAAGTGGGGCTGGAAAGTGATATGGCAATCCTATCACTGTTGATTCACTTTCCCCTTTTCTTTCAGTGTAAACAGAGGAGTCTTGTGACCATTGTTAACTACTGGCACTAGAGGTGGTCCGACCTAAACAACTATTTAGGCCTCATGCACACTGGGTGTTTGCCCAGCTTTTAAGAATGCCTTTCCTCCTGGCAGGAGAAAAGCAGAATTAAAAATGTGCCTAAAGACGAACGCACAAATTATGGGTTTATTTCTGCCTCTAAAAGCTCCTGCCTCTAAACACCTGTGCCTATGTGTGCCTATCTGTGAAAGGACACAAAGGCTAACATTAAGGGGCATTAGGAGGCAGAAAAAAAAAAGTCAAACATGCCTTGTGTGCATGGGGCCTTACTCCTACTTACGGTGATGGTGACAATGGTTTTGCAGAGAGGAAGTGGGGAATATTTGCAGTAGTGACAAATAAATAGAAATCTGACAGGGGTTGTACTTCTCTACTTAAAGCTGAGTTCCAGGCAAAAAATGCTTCCCTTCCGTGGCACATTTGGCACCTTTCAGGGGGAGGGGGGAACAGGGACCTGTTTTTGACAGTTCTCCTTCCCCACTTCCAGAGACTGGGCCATTGTCTGATCTCCCGGAAGTTCGGCCCCCTCCTCCTTCCCCCCGCCACCGGGCCAATTAGAAAGTGCAGCGCACTTTGCGCATGCGCAATAGGGGACCAGCTGTGAAGCCCAAAGGCTTCACTTCCGGGCTCCCTTACCAGGAATGGGGGCAGGAGCACCCGGGAGTTGATCCGAAGATTGGCTGTGGTGCCGACATCGCGGGCTCCCTGGACAGGTAAGTGCCCTAATATTAAATGTCAGCAGCTACAATATTTGTACCTGCTGACTTAAATTTTTTTTCACCCAGGCTGGACCTCCTCTTTAGAAAAGCATTGTTTATTTCTGTATGTGTTGCTGTTGAAGATTTTCCCTGGCCACTTCTTATCTCTGAATGGATATGTCATATGGATATTGTTATGAAAACAGTTAGTATGCTAAATCACTTCAGGCAATACCTTCATGATGGAGATTAAAGAGACAGGGGCCCCTAATGGTGTTGTTATGAGTCCCTATTACACATAGTTATGGCCCTGACTGGGTTCATGCTTGTTCCAGGTAAATTATTCAATTGAAAGTGGTAAGGATATCAGCCAAGGATCATCTTTACCAACCAAGTCTCTATAATCTTCTAGTCTTCTGTAGTCACAGGCTCCCTTCAAATTTAAAAAGTCCAGTCGTATGAGTAAATATAAAGAAAAATTGGGGCTTTATTGTGAGCTGACCATTGTTCAAAGTCATAGGCATTTCCAGAGACAAAAGTTTTCAGGGATGACTCTCCAAAATATGGGACTATTAGAAGTTTAGATCTGGCAGCTTTGGGTATGTATATCAGCGTGGTTACACACAGGTGTACATGTTTAGGAATGGGTCCCAGAATGGGTGACATCATCCTTAAATTAAGTTATATTGTCTCACTTTTATATGAATTTGGAGACCTCTACATTGTTATTTATATTTATTGTCATCAAAGGCCTTACTATGTGCACAAAATTAATCCATTCCATGCAATAATTTCAGTCCTTCCATCAATGGTTCTTCAGGAGAAAAGGAGCGGTATTTGTATTTTACTTCATGATAAGAAAAAGTGGCCCCATGTATAGAACTTTCATTATGAACTGTTTAACCAGAAGCCTTGAATACTTAACAGTGTTCTGAGAAACCATAAATCTGATTCATCAGCAAAGTGCAGTGTCTTAGGGGTGACCATGGATGGGCAGATGTCTCATCAACATTTACAGGTACTGAGACATCTTCCCTCTCCCTGCATCATAGTAGCAGAGTCCTGGGACATGCCACAATCTTCCTTCTAATTTAGGTGCTGATGTTGATCACAGTAAAAAGGATTTATTCCTCCTTTTAGGATGGTAGAAGTAATTTATTTGCAAAAGGGGCACAGGGGTCCCCCCCCCCCTAATCCATGTGCCAGGCCCCTAATCTCCATGCAGGGAGCTGAACGGATGGATTTCAATGTTTTTTTTTTTTTTTTAAGCACATAATTAGAGCCTGGGGCTCTAATTGGCTTAAAAAACTGTGGACTCAGGCCACAGAGCACTGTCCCCCGAGCCCACCCACTTGTGTGACATTATTGAAATTAATATTCGCTAATGTCTTCCTACTTCTCCTCCCGGCCAATAAGGAAGCGGGTCCTGAGACCTGATTGGCTGGGAGTCCTAACACCTGATTGGCCAGAAGGAGAAGCGACTGCCGGGACTTGGGTGGAGATGCAGGGGGAAGCCGCCCGAAGCTGCGACCTGGATGGGGCAAGTGCGGGCTTGGCGGACAATGGGCAAGTGGGTGAGAGAAGCGGGGATCGAGCGGATGATTGATCGAATGATGGGGGGGATTGAGGGGGCCAGGTTTGTTTGCACCTGGATCAACTAGGCATCCAGATAAACTGGTTTACATTGTACCCCTTACTCATTCCCTGGGAAAGGGGACAGCACATGGGGACCCCCTTATTGTTAAAGGGGGCTTTCTGATTGTGATAAGACCTCTGCCTACAGAACCCCACAACCACTGAATCAGGGATGTGGGTAAAAGGCCCTTGTCCTCATTAACATGCAGAGAAGGTGCACCCCATGGCACGTGACCTGGTATGGTTAGGGCCTGGCCAGCCAGACTAAATCCTTGGCTAAAGGTCTGGTAGAGATTTTTGGATCTGGCCCCAAGCTTTTTTTTCCTTAATTGTACTTAAACTGAAGACCAGGAGTGATTATTGGCAATTTAAACACACTTTTTTTCTAAGTAAAAGTCAGCGTTGTTGTAGAAGGTTGTACACAGATGTGCCACTTCACAGGCAGGGTCAGAGCATCCCCCGGGCTTGTTATTTAATAGGGTTATGCATTTTGAAGGTTTTACTATAAGCATTACTAAAATCACTTGCCTGCCAAACAGAATTTTTTAACATTCTTTTTTTGCTTTGGTACATGTCCCCCAGGGCAGTGGTGCCCAGCCCCCCACCTCCCATGTTATTTGTTTGACAATCTTTTGCCTGTTTCCCTAGAAAATGTCCAGAACTGATTTTTAACTCTGACTCTCATTAACTTCAAAGGGTTTAGAATTCAGCATTCGGACTTTACTCGTGTTCGCCGAATCCTGCTTGAACCAAACCCAGGTACGTTTGGCTCCTCACTAGTTGTCACTAGCTAGTTTGCCTATAGTCAACCTGATGCTTGTGCAATCAATGCAGAGTAAGAGGAGTAAATCTCATAAAATCGGAATCCAAATGCCTCCAGTTATTTGGCAGAAAAAAACAATGAGAATTTCTATGAGATATTCACAATCTCCCAAGAATGTGTTTTGAAATATTTAGGGGTGCCTTTTTAGTTCACTCACAAAGACAACTCTATTGTATTGAATTAGTGCCTTTCGGCTCCTCAGTTCCAAATGGGGATCACTCCTTGGCAGAGAACAACATGGAAGATTGACGTTTCAGACCCCATAGCCAATATCCTGTGTGACAGACCTAGCCGGGACAGAGGCTGTTGGAGGGGACAGAATGCGAGCCTCTTGCCTTGCGATTATGGGCTCTGGCATTTGGGGGAACGGTGCTGTTTGTGAGCTGACTGCCTGGGGACCCCTGAGCTGGTTTTAGGGCGCACGGTTGACACCCCCCCCCCCCATTTATGCGTCCGGCTCCTTTCAGGACGCTTGATGCATGAATTCCAATGCAGGGTGGGTGTTTTTTTGAAGCACTAATTAGAGCCAAAGGCTCTAATAGGCTTCAAAATAGGGTGGGCTCGGGGCGCAAAGAATGCGAATGGAGCCCATCCAGGTGTGTGAGAACAGTGAATGAGTATTTACCCCCAGGCGCCACTGGCTGGTAGTATCTGCAAGTGTCAGAACAGAGTAAGGTTTTGCTGAAGAGATACAATATCTCTGCATAGAGTTTGAAACGTTGTGCTATTTCACTAAAGGGGAGCGAGAGCTCCTGGTCTATAAAGGTTTTTGTCACTGATCCATAGAGACTGAATTTATTCCGGAGGGAGTACAGTCCAGGATCTTCATTTTTGTACATAGAGCAGGAAGTTTGTCCTCATCTCTTGTTCTTAAAGTCAAGTTGGGCATCCCATAATCCCTATACCCTATCCAAGTAGTTTTCCCAATTAAAACAACAAAAACAAGCCCATGGACTGATTTTTTTGTGTCTGGATGCAAGTTGGAAATGCCTGTTGCCTGGCTGTGCAGGAATGGGGGGGGGGGGGGGCAGTAACCAGCGGCTCCTGCAGTGGTAGCACTAAATATACACGTTTCTTCAGCCTCTTAATTTACATTCACCTTTCCTTATATTTTGTAACAAGTTGGACACCAGCAGTAGGAAGGTGGCGGAGGCCATGTTGGTAACGTAACAGCATCACAGATGTAAATATACTATATTTATTTATATACGCTCACTTTATTGCTAAAATTGCTCTGAAATTCAAGACGTAGCTGGGTGTAGTAAGATGTCCGCTGCCACTGTTGTCGAACAATCTGATGGGCTCTGTTGGTAGCGAAGTGGAGAAGTGTATGGAACGCATAGCGTGCCTTGAAATGCATAACTCATGCGCATTAAGTCATTTTTGGTCGGAAAGTCACTTTCGTTACACAATCTGATGGGTAGTGGTAATCTGATAGAACACCAGCATACTTTTGGCTCACCACCCACCCCCAAGAGGTCCAGGGTGCGAGGCAGCCAATCATGCCACCAGGCTAAGCAGACTCAACTACGGAACCCGTGAGTCACAGTGCCTCCCTGGCACACTACCATCTCCCTGTATGGGCTTGTGATTGATTTACCTAATGTCATCAGTCTGTTCTGTTTTCCAATAAACGATTGCAGCTTTAAACTTCTAATCTGTCTCTACCTACTTACTAGAACAGCTCCCTCTGCTGAATGTTGTGAGTTCTAAACTGCCTACTAGATGAAGCTTCTATACACACACAGAAATTGCATGCGATTCTTTGCAGTGCGATTTGCGTCAATATTTTTTGTATTATGGCAAATCGCACAGCAAAGTATCGGTACTTGCTATTGGCGAGTACTTGAATGAAAGTATTGGCATTCGTACGCGCTGATTAAAAAAATGGTATCGGTGCAACCCTACTTACAATTGTGTATTTGTATATAACAATGTGACTCACATGTGTTGTTTTTATAAGAGGTTTCTTTAAGGTTATAAACTGATTAATACAATGTTTTTACAAGCCATTAACGGAAGATTAAAGACAGGATCACATTGACCTGAAACATAACCTCTAGATGTGTTTATCCAGAGAGCACGGATCCAAGGATATAAATATTTGTTATAGGAGGGAAAAATAAAATTAGAGACAGAGCCTTAATGACTTCCAGGAACCAGCTCCATTTAAAGCTTTCCAGGAACCAGAACATGCAGTAAATGTGCAACCTCTATGGGGCCAGGGGCAACACGCAGGAACCAGCTCCATTTAAAGCTTAACCCAAGTCATGAAATAGCGCACCTTCATGGAAATGAATACCAGACTGTTTATGATAATTCTGGGTGTCACACAACATGTGTCCAGCCTAACAGACTCCATCGAAATAAAAAAAGGAAGCAATTTATTATTATTGTTGACCCTGGCCAACTGCTGGATCATCCTCATCTTTATTCAAGAGAAAACAGAGATGTTCGTGTGAAATGGCAGTTCACCTAGACACCATACTTCAGTTTGGCATAGATGTCATTGGTTTCAATAATCCAGTTTTAATCAATGAAATTTCTTCATTTGCTTTCCTTGCTTTAATTACTCCTTGGTGTCTCAAGTTTGCTGTTAAATTTTTATAATTTTTTTTATTGCTGGGAAGATTTTACTTCTCTATTTTTTCCTGGTGACCGCTGTGACCATGACAGAAGGTGAGGGGGTTCTAAGATTTCAGGGCCCATTTGCACTTGTTCATTGTGGCTAAAACATGCGTTGCCACAACAGATGACAATACACCCTCTCTGTGTGCAGTGTGTTGTGGTGCTATTCATTGTAAACAGCACCCCAATGCCGTCAAGAGTGGAGCCCAATGCAACAGCATGTTACAGTGAATCGCAATCCAATTAACATGCATTGTGGTGCACTGCATTGTTAAAAAATGGTCATGCACATATTTCTCTCATCTGTTGTGGTGCAATGATGGCCCATTCATAATGAATGGGCTGCTTTAATGCAATACACATTAACAAATGCCATAACCACTTCTCAAGCAGGTTTTTTCTGTCACTTTTTGTTTAAATCAGTATTTATTGCTATAAAATTACTTATAACCACCAAACATTAAACATTTATTTAGCAGAGACCCTAGGGGAAAAAATGGCAATTTGTTGCCATTTTTTATGTAACACGGTATTTGTGCAGTGGGTTTGCAAACGCAATTTTGCGTTTGCTTTTGCGCACGAGCACAAAGGGATGGGGGCACTTTAAAAAAAAATCACATATTATTATTTTTGATTTTACTTTTTATTTTTACACTGTCCACTTTTATTTTTCTTCTGCCTGGACCGCCAGTGTAGTACCAGTCATTGGTTTGCTGGGACCGTGGGTTTCCCAGCAACCAGTGACGTTGCGTGTGTGCGGCCTGCCTCCTGCTCCTCACCTCGGCTCTTGCTCTTACTCCCGGCTGAGCGTGACGTCACATGCATGCCCCGACGTCACGCGTGCGACATGACTTCCTGCTGCTCGCGGCTCCTGTCTCCCTGCCCCTGGCTCTCATGCGAGGTATTCCACCCACCTGCAGCTTGCCGAATGTGCTCTCTCCTGCCCTCAAGGTATGTGGGGCATAATCTGTTAAGGTGCACACTGATGGGCAGAATGTGTTAAGGTTCACACTGATGGGCATATTTTGTTAAGGGGCACTCTGTTGGGCATATTTTGTTAAGGGGCACACTGGCCACATTTTGTTGTGACCACCAGAGTACCCCTTAACATAAAATGTGCCCATTAGGGTGCCCCTTAACATGAAATGTGCCCATCAGAGTACCCCTTAAAATAAAATATGCCCATCAGAGTGCCCCTTAACATAAAGTGTTCCCATCAGCATGCTACTTAGTTAAGGGTCATGCTGGTGGGTACATTTTATGTTAAGGGGCACTCTGATGGGCATATTTTATTTTAAGAGCAACACCGATGGGCACATTTTATGTTAAGGGGCACACAGATGGGCACGTTTTGTTGTGCCCATCAGAGTGCCCCTTAACATAAATTGTGCCCATCAGAGTGCCCCTTTATCATAAAATGTGCCCATGAGCATGCCCCTTATTTTATGTTAAGGGATGGACACATTTTATGTTAAGGGTCACTCTGATGGGCACATTTTATGTTAAGGGACACGCTGATGGGCACATTTTATGTTAAGTGGCACACTGATGGGCACATTTTGTTGTGTCCATCAGCGTGCCCCTTAACATAAAATGTGCCCATAGGGGCACCTGATGTAAGGAGGAACACTATTGGGGACATTAACATTCACAGAGTATTACCAGAGCGTGTGGAGTAAACTGTAAGAAAAGCAACAGAGAAGGTGGCTTGTGCCAAAAAAGGGAAAGAAGATGCGTACAATCTTTTATGGCAGAGACTTGTGATTCGGACCTTGGCCGGTAAACTTTTTTAGTGGGCACAGTGAAAATTTTTAATTCACTACCCCTGCTGTATACAATTGTCCTTAAGTTTGACAAAGACTGACATACTCAAAATTGTTTCCATTTGTATTGTTACAATATACTGAATCTTTGCTGAAGATTTCGATTTCAGGTCTGTATTTTTAATTATCCTCGTAAAGTTCTTAAAATGATTATTGTTGGCAGAGTTTTCATGTAAGCTTCTATGTCCCAGCTTTCTTGTGAGTGAAGAATGACTTGGGAGGCACTTCTAGAATGCACTGATTTTCTGAACCAGCTGACCTTGCGCAAAAGGATCTTTTGCACGCTCTGTGGAAGCTTAGACTCTGGGTGTAATCTTGGCATTTTTCTGTTGGGTTTTGGGGGAAAGGGTACCTTTTCTCCCTTTGAAGAGAGCTGCTATTACTGTGACACCATTCCTTGGGTTGCTGTTGGCTCATCTCAGCTGCGTAGGAGCCAAGTATGTGCTGGATTAAGTCACTGGCCTGGGAGATACCGATAGCCTCTTGAGGGAGTATCCTACGTATCTCCCCATCAGACAAGTCATACACTCTATGCTGAAGATTTAAATAAAAATCAAAGGGGTCACAATCAACATTTATATTTAAAACGGATAAAATATCAGTTTAAAGAGTATAAGTTAAAAAAAATTACCTAAATCATTATAGTTTCCTTTT
Organism: Lithobates sylvaticus; assembly: GCA_028564925.1. Classification (NCBI taxonomy): domain Eukaryota; kingdom Metazoa; phylum Chordata; class Amphibia; order Anura; family Ranidae; genus Lithobates; species Lithobates sylvaticus. Next base: position 199,472,893 of record CM053029.1, read on the forward strand.
AAATTTAGGATTTAGATTATAGGGTTGTCCAAAATAAAAGAAAAGAGATATTGCACAGGAAACAGTGACAGCTTTCTAGCACATAAATCCAATTTGAAACACTTGTCAAATAATTTCAGAGTATATTGTGATACCGGATGCCTCCTATTGAAAAATGATTTGCTTCCTTCGCTGTCCCAGTAGGGTTGATCTGACAAATGTCTATGTAACTGAATCCATAAGAGTTTAAGTGTTTTTTCACTCAAGTCCTATTCCTATGGGACATACAGTATATATAAGAAGCCATACAATGTTAAAGCTCTTTATACTCCACAAAAAAACAGTGTCAATAGATTAAGCAATCCTTGTTCAGCTTAAAAAAAATGCAGCCCATGTTGCAAACTCACCTCCTCTCTGGTGCTGCCCTTTGCAGTAACTCCTTTTTGACAGAAGACAATTCATTGTTCAACCCAGAAGACTGAGGACATGTTGTGAGTGCAGGGTGTTGTGGAACCTGCGCTCACATTACAATAACCAGCCTTGGCATCATCACACTAGCACCACTCACATCATTAGAGCGGAACTGAAGTGACAAAATTAAAAACTGAGAGCAAGCAGGATCTTCATTGCAGAAGAGACATACAGAAGACAGTTATGCCCCGTACACACGAGCGGAATTTCCATCGGAAAAATCTTGGATGGTTTTTCCGACAGAATTCCGCTCAAGCTTGACTTGCATACACACGGTCACACAAAAGTTCTCTGAACTTTCGACCGCCAAGAACGCGGTGACGTACAACACTACGAGAAGCCGAGAAAATGAAGTTCAATGCTTCTGAGCATGCGTCAAATTGTTTCCGAGAATGTGTAGGAATTTTGCACATTGGTATTGGTACAGACGATCGGAATTTCCGATTGGAACTTTTTCCGACCAAAAAAATAGAGAACCTGCTCTCAATCTTTTGAGTCCGATGGAGCAAAAGTCCGATGGAGCATACACACGGTCGGGAATTTCCGACCAAAAGCTCACATCGGACTTTTGCTGGCGGAATTTCTGATCGTGTGTACCGGGCATACCAGGGCATACCGCACAGAGTGCAGGAAAAGGATCCAGTAACACGCATGTTTTATTTAACTATACCCTTTCAGGCCCCTCCCATCATTAGCCACACCGATCATATGTCATGGCATGCTACACACGCAGCATTATTTCTCTGTTTGTTGTTTTATTATATTTTTATACTTTTTCTTAGGGTGCCCAAAGGTGTACTGGATCTTTCACAGTTATGCTCCTGGTGCAAGGCCCTCTTTACGCCATTTTTAGTGCAATGCGCCAAGGCAATTATGTTGTTCCATTTCTGATATTTTGCACAAAAAAAGATGCCATGAACCCTGATCATCTGTCTGTGATCTGCATCTATATGGAATTATTGCAAAATCCATACTAAAGCCTATGTATTATACTAGGAAGAAATCGCCTTTTCAAAGAAGCACAACAGTGATACAAGTACTAAATAGTGACAGGGAAAGAGGATGTTACTTGTTATAATCACATAAGAGAGGATATCTGGTTCTACATAATCCTATTTTATATTCAAGATGGTTTCAGTTAGAGAATTAACTATCAAATCTCCATTATAGCCTTAAAAGTCTGAGCCTTATTGGGTGTGTTCCATTAACAAGAATGCTGATTTTTTTAAATTTACTTTCTTTTTTATTGCATTGATATCCTTTAATTAAGGCTCGTATCTGTTACAGCAGAGGATGTAATTTCATCTGTGCCCAGTCTTGCCTCGAAGAGTTAATCCATCTCTGATCAATCCTCTTATCTTTCTTCAGTAAGATAAAAACAGACACACAGATAAATAGATGTCCTTTTCTTCCCCCTTGCTGTGACTGACAGATCATTTTCTTATCTCATGCACCAGTGTGAGAGAGGCATTCTGTGTACTTTACACCCCCTTCCTTTCTTCTCCAGCTCTCCCAGGATTGGCTGCTCCACACCTCAGCATGATTGAGCATGATGAAGTCATGTGGTGACTTTCCTGGGTTTTGACTGGATGTTAGTAATCATGGGGCATAATCACAGAGACCAGCAGAAGTTCAGCATAAGAAATATTGATGCCTGGCCAAGGGGAGTGAAGATGTGGGTGGGGAGTCTACTGACATGACGACTCCACCCACTAAGCCCTGGACAAAGGACCTGCCCACAGAATCCGAAGTATTGCAGGGCTCCAGACAGCTAAAGGGTAGATATTTGACAGGTAAGGATACATGCAGAAGGCATGTATAGCCTTATAGATCAGCACTTCTCATAAGTCATTTAGAAATGATGAGAAATCTTATCTGTTAGCTGTCTGTTGAACAGATGTCTGCATTGGTTGATTTTGGGAGCATTCTCTTCTGATGACCCCTGTTCCTAAGATAGGAAGCTAGAGCGTAGGCAGGTGCAACTTGGCAACCATTCAGTAGGTGGCTCTGTGCCACTATACCAGTGAAGTGGGACCTTTAGAGGAAGATTGTTCTTTGAGAGATCTGGTAATTGTCACAGAAGTTGCAGCTGTCTGATTGGATGCTGCAACTTCTGATGACCCCCTAGCAGCCATCTTGGCGAGACCATTTTGGCACGCCTGGAGCAAGTGGATAGGTGGAGGACAGAGTCTCCATTCTGGTAGGGAGTGTATCAGTGCAAGGAAAGGTTCCTGTGTAAGTAGGAATGGTGTCAAGATACATTAGGTTTCTCTGCAGGTATCCAGGTCAGCATTTGGGGTATCTCTCCAACATTGTAGAGTGTCGCTGCCTCGCAGAAGCCGTTCTCTGGTAAAGTAGGCTAAGTCTGGAAAACTGCCTTTTTGCTATACTATGCCATTGCTGAGTAATAAGCTGCTAAAATACTGTGCCCTACTGAGTATATTATCGCTGCAACATTGAGCCAATAATACCTGTTCTATTGCTTCTGTCCGAGCACACACAGTGGGCATATTGAATTCTAGTGCCTGAACCAACCACCTGATGCTACCATCGGTAACCATCTTACAATATAAAAGATCTTGTACTACATTCCAGATTTTGTGTGTGTGTGCTTCTTTCTAGTTTGGTTACTTCGGCCCTCCTACAAGAAGAAAGCTCTACAAAGGGAGGAGGAATTCCTTCTCTGATAACTGTCACCTTAATGGCCTGTACACACGATCAGAAAATCGTAAGGAAAATACAGCTTTGGAAGTGATCATACAATATTCTGATGGTTAGTACACAGCTTACGAGAGCCGATCACGAAAATGTATCCAATATTATCCAATGGGACAAGCACAACATTTTTCTTGTACGATTTTCATTTAACCCCTTCCCGATCAGGTTGGCTCCCCTGGGCGAAACAACTTAACTGTAAGTTGCTTCGCCTTTTGACCACTAGGGGGTGTCATGCCGGAGCCGATGCGAGTGCCTGGAGGGCTCAATGACCGCCGGGCACCCGCGATCGCTCATGACAGAGTGAGAACCGGGATCTGTGTGTGTAAACACACAGATCCCGTTTCTCTCAGGGGAGAGAAGACAGACCGTGTGTTCATACCAAGTATGAACACCGATCTCTCTCCTCCCCTAGTCAGTCCCATCCCTCCACAGTTAGAACACACACTAGGGAACACAGTTAACCCCTTGATCGCCCCCTAGAGTTCCCCTTCCCTGCCAGTGACATTTATACAGTAATCAGTGAATTTTTATAGCACTGATCGCTGTAGAATTGTCAATGGTCCCAAAAATGTGTCAAAAGTGTCCAATTGGTCCGCCTCAATATCGCAGTCCTAATAAAAATCGCAGAATGCCTCCTTTCCTCGTAAAAAAAAAAAAAAATAATAAAAATGCCAAAAATCTATTCCTTATTTTGTACACGCTATAACTTTTGCTCAAACCAATCAATATACGCTTATTGCAATTTTTTTTACCAAAAATATGTAAATATGTAGAAGAATAATTTTTTTTCAAAATTTGGGATATTTATTATAGCAAAAAGATGTTTTTTTTTTTTTTTAATTCGTCGCTATTCTTTTGTTTATAGCGCAAAAAATAAAAAACGCAGAGGTGACCAAATACCGTCAAAAGAAAGCTCTATTTGTGGCAAAAAAAGGAAGTCAATTTTGTTTGGGTACAGCGTCGCACGATCGCGCAATTGTCAGTTAAACCGACGCAGTGCTGTATCGCAAAAAATGGCCTGGTCATTGAGCAGCCAAATCTTCCGGGGGTGAAGTGGCTAATCAGTACAGTTGTCATTTGAAAATACTATACAAATACACTACAACACATTACATAACTTCTGAATTTTTATTCTATCGTATGAGAATTTTCGTCACTTTAGTAAACACTTCATTTTCAATATGAGACTAGCATTAGGCTGCATACACACCTAAGCAGAGCAATTTTTAGGCATTACAGAATGATAAATGTTGTAACCAATCAGATCTTACCATCTATCATTTAAATATAGCAAAATAGAAAAAATGTATATGGCTGATACTACTATAGGTTTACATCTACCATTACTAAAAATTTTGCATTTGTTTTCAGGAGATGTAATCCTCATTGTGAACTTTCCTGAATAACATCAGAGGAATCCAAGATGTGCATACAAGGCAACTTTGCCAGAGGAAATCCACTAATCTACAAATTACCGCAAGTAACTCCAAGGAAATGTTTTCTACATCCTGATATTTGCACGGATTTGACTTGGTGATACTATTAATTAAATGGAAATTTTCAAAGTCCCAACACAATGCTGTAACTGGAAGATGTGCGTGACTAAAGTACTTTTACATACTACATGACATAATACCTATATATACAGGACATAGTTACATAATATACAGTAAGCTGTATGACAAATGCAGCAAGACTGAGCATCACCTCCAGAAGTGTAATTAGAGCAACAGGGACCTTCTATGAAGGGTAGATTCTAATATGTCATGGAAAACTTTTAAGATCATTGGTCAGTCCCTTAAAATAAGAGTACAGTGATCATATGAATTTTTTAAATATTTTCATTCCTTATGTTTAGGACTAAAAAAATAAATAAAAAAATATAGTTTTATATCCTTCTGATCAGATTAATATAAAATATTGCATATAAGTGGCAAGGTGGCAAGCTCTAGGCTACATCTCTCGTTCTGTGGAGCTTGATTTGTGATGTAAAATAGACCTGAACAACAGGAGATCAAAGCATGCGCACATCAAAATTCTTTGCAAAAGTCAGAGAAGATGCATCTTTCTTGCCCCTCCCCCAATAAGAGCTGGGACCTGTTTGGCCTTTCAGAGGCGATCAACAAGTAAGCAAATAATGCTATACCTAGCAAGCTTTGCCTTTTTTTCCTGGGTGGGGGGAAGGGGTTCAGCTCTCTAAAATGAAAAGATTTAGAGGCACCCAGGGCATGTGTCAGCAGCGCATTGTGGTGAATTGTTTGTGAGTGTGGCAGAAATGCACTAACAGTGGTATGGGCTTAAACCTTGAGCCTACATACAGAATGCTGGGGTCAGAAATTTGTAATGTACAGTGTACAGTGGTCAGGAGTATGTAATGCAAATAGTACCAGAGTCAGGAGTGGATTGCACAGATTACAGGATTCAGGATTGCATAAAGCACGGACTACAGGGATCAGCAGTGGGTAACACGCAGGATTACAGGGGTGCAAGGGTCAAGAGTATGTAATGCAAATAGTACAGGGGTCAAATGTCGGTAACACAGATTGCAGGGGTCAGGAGTATATAATGCACATGGGTCAGTTGTGGGCAATGCACAGGGGTCAGAAGTATGTAAAGCACAGAAGTTAGTAGTGGGTAACACACAAACAACAGGATTGGATAATGCACAGGGGTCAGGAGTAGGCATACCTTCCAACATTTTGAGATGGGAATGAGGGACACCTACTTGCAAACGTATGTAGGCATAGGACACACCCCCTGCCAAACTCCCTTAAAGGAGAATTAACCAAATAAAAGGTTCATTAAATCCACAAGGACTTTTTTTTACCTCTACTATTCCTTTATATCGACTTTTAAAACTGACAAATGCAGCCATTTAGAAATTGAATGAAAGGTTTAGCACTGGGAAACACTTTTGTGAAAGATAAAAAGTGCATTTTATATACAACTATATAGATCAGATCAAAATGAGGGACAAATGAGGAGGAAAGAGGGACAGAGGGACATTGCTCCAAATCGGGACAGTCCCTCGAAATCAAGGACAGTTGGGTGCTATGGGAGTAGGTAACATACAAACATCAGAATTGGGTAATGCACAGGGGTCAGGAGTGGGTAACTCACAAATGTCAGGAGTGGGTAATGCTCAGGGGTCAGGAGTGGGTAACTCACAAATGTCAGGAGTGGGTAATGCTCAGGGGTCAGGAGTGGGTAACTCACAAATGTCAGGAGTGGGTAATGCTCAGGGGTCAGGAGTGGGTAACTCACAAATGTCAGGAGTGGGTAATGCTCAGGGGTCAGGAGTGGGTAACTCACAAATGTCAGGAGTGGGTAATGCTCAGGGGTCAGGAGTGGGTAACTCACAAATGTCAGGAGTGGGTAATGCGCAGGGGTCAGGAGTGGGTAACTCACAAATGTCAGGAGTGGGTAATGCTCAGGGGTCAGGAGTGGGTAATGCTCAGGGGTCAGGAGTGGGTAACTCACAAATGTCAGGAGTGGGTAATTCTCAGGGGTCAGGAGTGGGTAACTTACAAATGTCAGGAGTGGGTAATGCTCAGGGGTCAGGAGTGGGTAACTCACAAATGTCAGGAGTGGGTAATGCTCAGGGGTCAGGAGTGGGTAAATCACAAATGTCAGGAGTGGGTAATTCTCAGGGGTCAGGAGTGGGTAACTCACAAATGTCAGGAGTGGGTAATGCGCAGGGGTCAGGAGTGGGTAACTCACAATGGTCAGGAGTGGGTAATGCTCAGGGGTCAGGAGTGGGTAACTCACAAATGTCAGGAGTGGGTAATGCTCAGGGGTCAGGAGTGGGTAACTCACAAATGTCAGGAGTGGGTAATTCTCAGGGGTCAGGAGTGGGTAACTCACAAATGTCAGGAGTGGGTAATGCTCAGGGGTCAGGAGTGGGTAACTCACAAATGTCAGGAGTGGGTAATGCGCAGGGGTCAGGAGTGGGTAACTCACAAATGTCAGGAGTGGGTAATGCTCAGGGGTCAGGAGTGGGTAACTCACAAATGTCAGGAGTGGGTAATGCTCAGGGGTCAGGAGTGGGTAACTCACAAATGTCAGGAGTGGGTAATGCTCAGGGGTCAGGAGTGGGTAACTCACAAATGTCAGGAGTGGGTAATTCTCAGGGGTCAGGAGTGGGTAACTTACAAATGTCAGGAGTGGGTAATGCTCAGGGGTCAGGAGTGGGTAATGCTCAGGGGTCAGGAGTGGGTAACTCACAAATGTCAGGAGTGGGTAATGCTCAGGGGTCAGGAGTGGGTAACTCACAAATGTCAGGAGTGGGTAATTCTCAGGGGTCAGGAGTGGGTAACTTACAAATGTCAGGAGTGGGTAATGCTCAGGGGTCAGGAGTGGGTAATGCTCAGGGGTCAGGAGTGGGTAACTCACAAATGTCAGGAGTGGGTAATGCTCAGGGGTCAGGAGTGGGTAACTCACAAATGTCAGGAGTGGGTAATTCTCAGGGGTCAGGAGTGGGTAACTTACAAATGTCAGGAGTGGGTAATGCTCAGGGGTCAGGAGTGGGTAATGCTCAGGGGTCAGGAGTGGGTAATGCTCAGGGGTCAAGTGTGGGTAATGCACAGAACTTTAGATTGGGTAATGCACAAAGGTTAGGAGTGGGTAATGTACAAATAGCAAACAGATTTCAGGGGTCAGTGGTACTGTATATAACATACACAGTGCAGTAGTCAGTAGTATATACAGTCCAGCACCCCTATGATGTATTTCTCCACTGCTTCATTATGCAGAGCATAGGAGTAGCCCCTATTCACATTGTACACACTGTATACACACACAAAATCACTCAGCAGCTGCATCAGCTCCCAGAGCCCTAGACAAAGGTTCCAGGGAAACGCCAAGGATAATCAGGTAGGTTGGACCACCCTATCCCTCTCTTATCCCTCCCTATCCAGCCCCAGAGTGACATGGAACCATAATAACAGGCCACCGGCTTTGTGATCACCTGTAGGATGTTGAGATACTGGATTTCCCATGTAAAAGCCATCTACAGTAAACTTTTGTACAATATCATCCATTAGAGACCACATGGGAGGAAATTAGCTTTGCTTAGAAACAGTAAGTGCATTCTCCCCTTGAATTGGTATCATATTTATAGACTGATGTTTGGAGCTGTCACGGAGGAAAAATGAGCCAAGAAAGTAAAACATAAGCAAACCCCAAATGCACCGCAAGCAGCTGACCAGCTGTAATAACAGTGCGTAAGAGGCCGTACATAACACAGACTCTGTGTAAGGTCCATTTATCAGAAATCTATAAAACGAACAAGCTGTCCATTCTAATAGTTCTGGCACTAACACATAAACATAAAACATGTCCATCTACACAGACACAGAGCACTATTTTCTAGGGGTGCCTCTGTTTTTGAATGGTGAGAAGGTATTTAATAAAATGAAACGCAAGTTAAAAAAAAAACTGTCAATTACAACCTGTAATTTTCTTGTGTACTCTATACATATAAAGAGCAAAACTTCCATTTTCTAAAACCATAATTGTTTCTCCCAGTCCCGTCTGACATGCACAAACTTTGAATGAACTCTTGTGTCACCCAATAACTTCTACCCATGCAACAATGTATGACACCCAGCACCAGCTAGAAAACAGGATCTTACACACACCCCTTACCTGGCAGTTCAATCATATGTAAACCCAATTTCTAAAACCTTATTCAAGCTTAGGGCATATATGTAGATATGAAGCGCCTGCAAAAAAGGTTGCAGCAGATAAGCAGCACTGAGATGAAACAAATGATATAAAAAGTAAAAAAAAAACATTTTTTTAAAAATGGAAATTATTTATGATAAACAGTTATGGCCCGTACACACGATCCAAATATTGTATGAAAACTGTCGTCCGAGGAAGAATCGTACAATTTTCGGATCGTGTGTATACTTTTTCAACAGCCGATCACGACAGTTCATCCGATATTATTAGATCGGACATGCACAAAAATTGTTTATTCCAGATCGTACGATTTTCGTTTAGTCAGTATAGTTGTCGTCCGAAAATACAATATAAATACATTACAACACATGACATCACTTTTTTTTCCTGTCGTACGAGAATTTTCGTGACTTTATTTCCAATTCAATTTCTACTTGCGACTATTAAATGAAAAAGGTTGTACGATCTGTCGTCCGATATTCAGATCGTGTGTACCGGCCTTTAGGGTTATGTACTTTAATTACCCACTTCAGCTCCGGAAGATTTTATCCCCTTCATGATATTTTTGCTTATTAGCACTATGCTACTTTATTTGGTAATTGTACAGTCATTAGAACACCTGTCAGGTTTTATTGCTGTCTGTGTCCCCATTTAGGGGATTCACCCACTTTATCAGTCCTGGTGCTCATTATCTTGCCAGTTTTTGCCTTGTCAAGGATGCAGCTATAGACAGAGTGGTGGGGTTAGGAGACTTAAAGCGAGTAAAAAGAATACACTTGGCCTTAGACCCCTTTCACACCACACCGCCCATAGCGTCGGCGGTAAAACGCCGCTATTTTTAGCGGCGTTTTACCATCAGATTTGCGGCGCATTTCGGCCACTAGCGGGGCGCTTTTACCCCCCGCTAGCGGCCGAGAAAGGGTTAAATCCCCCCGGCAATACACCGCAATAGCAGCGTTTTGCTGGTGGTATTACAGCGCTGCCCCATTGATTTCAATGGGGAGCAGTGGTGGAGGAGTGGTGAGTTCACCGCTTCTTCACCGATCCAAAGAAGCTGCTGGCAGGACTTTTTGTGACGCCCTGCCAGCGCACCGCTGCAGTGTGAAAGCCCTCGGGCTTTCACACTGTAGACAATGGAGCAGCAGTTTGAGGGCGGATTGCAGGCGCTATTTCTAGCGCTATAGCGCCTGCAAAATGCCCTCAGTGTGAATGGGGTCTTACTCTGCCATCTCTATCGCTTGAGGCAGCAGATGTGTCAGGGCTGGGCTTCTGCTATTACTAGCAGCTCTCTTTCTCAGTGTCTCCAGCTGCATCCTTGACAAGGCAGATACCTCTTCTCCAGCTGCTGGAACATAAGAAAAAAACAGTCACCAAGTCACCCCCTTGCTGGGCATTTCAGCTTGGCAAAACGGCTGGCTTTACAGCTGCTTCCATTCCAGCTGGTGGAACCGGAGCATCTCTCAAGCCAGTACAATGTGTGGTTTTCGGACCCATACTGCGCCAAGATGACAGGTACCACGTATATCCATGTGATGGTCTGATTGGTCGTGAGGTGGTTGTCCAGAATCCGTGATTGTGCCTGCTGTCTTTTGGAGCCAAGTTATGATTCATTACATGCATTCCCTGATCCTCTGTTATGGGGGATCATGGTGATTTGGTAAGAGTTCATTCCTGCTGTTTTGGTGGTGGACTCAACATGGCTTCCTGTTCACAGCGTTTGAAGACGCCTTTTCTCACATTTATATTGGACTTTTTTTCACAATGAATTAATTTTGTGCACTTTATGGACTTTCTATTTTCTGCACTTACTTATAATACTCATGTTTTTAATTTTTTCATTTTTTATGGACACAATTTTGTTTCATCATCAATGATTAGTTTATAATATTTTTGATCCTTATCATAATTTTTTCATTCACTGTTATGGTATACCCAGGATTCTCTTATATTATTTGAACATTAGGTGGCTCATATATGACACATTTGATTCTATACCTTTAGAATTATATGGGTAGCGCGATTCAAATTTTTTCAAATTTTTGGTTTGGTATTAATGTTATACGTGAGAATTGCAGCTCCCTAAGTTATTGTATGGTTGGAAACAAGTTCCCCAGCCATTTATTTAAGTTTTTTTTTTATCCTTTTTTTCGATTTCTACCTTATATCAGAGCGGCTCCCAGAGCTCACGTGACTGCTCGTCTCTCTCTCTCCTCTTCCAGGCTGACAGCTATAGCGGGAGTGGCCTGAGAACTCCCACTGATGTCAGCCAGGGAGGAGGAGTGGAGGAGAGAGCTGAGGAGTCACGTGAGCACCGGGAGATGCTCTGATATAAGGTAGAAATTTGCATCGTTTTTATATAGCTCAGACACTGGGACACATATTGTTATTTAACAGAGGAGGTGAGATAAATATAATATAGTTTTTATAGCAGCAGGAGGGGAGTGGCGGGCAGTGTCTCGAGTTGACAGTCAGGGAGGGAGGAGGGAGAGGACAGAGAAGGACAGAGCAAGGCTGCTGATGACGGAGGCACATAAACTGACCACGGTGTCAGGGCTCAGCAGCCATGATAAACTGGGGGGAGGGCAGAACCAGGCAGGATCTGCCAGGTATTTCAAGTTATACAAGGGACCAAACAAGCACTGTGCTGTTCAGTGGTGGCTGGTGCTCACTATTTTGGGGGGGAGGGCAGCACAAACTAACACCAACACCCCCCGCGCAGGAGACGGACAGTGGCGGTGGACCCCCACCCCCCCACGGGGGATGGACGACGGCGATCTTTCAACCCCCTAGCCACCCGCAGGAGACAGAAGCCATCAAATAACTGATAATGAATCCATGTGCAGGAGACGGACGGCGGTGGTCAACCCCCACCCCTCCCGTGGGAGATGGATGGCGGCAATCTTCAAACCCCCCACCACCCCCCACTCGCGGGAGACGGAAGCCATCGATTCACTGACAATGTGCAATTTGAGAAAGCTGCCTTACCTTATGGAAGCAGGGAGAAGGAAGAGCCGGGGCCACTCTGGCGAACACACAGGGAGACATTCCCCCCCGGCCAAATAGAAACAGGAAGTGTGTCCTGAGACACGATTGGCCAGGGAGTCCTAGGACTCCCTGGGCAATAAGGGCCTCCTGACTGTCCGGGAGGAGAATGAGGAAGACAATAGCGAATAAGTGGGTGTGCTCGGGGTGTAGTGCTCTGCCCCCACCCAGAGCCCATCCTTTTTTGAAGCCTATTAAAGCCTCTGGCTCTAATCACGTGCTTCAAAAAAAAAACATTGGAATCCATGTGTCCGGCGTCCTGCATGTAGATTAGGGGACCTTATGGAGCGGCCGCCACCAGTGCTGTTATGCTTGCTTTAACCGCTTCAGCCCCGGGCAATTTTATCCCCTTCCTTACCAGAGCACTTTTTGCGATTCGGCACTGCGTCGCTTTAACTGACAATTGCGCGGTCGTGCGACGTTGCACCCAAACAAAATTGACGTCCTTTTTTTCCCACAAATAGAGCTTTCTTTTGGTGGTATTTGATCACCTCTGCGGTTTTTATTTTTTGCGCCATAAACAAAAGAATAGCGACAATTTTGAAAAAAACACAATATTTTTTACTTTTTGCTATAATAAATATCCCATTTTTTAAAAAAAAAAAAAATTTTTTACTCAGTTTAGGCCGATACGTATTCTTCTATATATTTTTGGTAAAAAAAATCGCAATAAGCGTTTATTGATTGGTTTGAGCAAAAGTTATAGCGTTTACAAAATAGGGGATAGATTTATTGCATTTTCTTTTACTAGTAATGACGGCAAACTGCAAATTTTTTCGTGACTGCGACTTTGCGGCGGACACTTCGGACACTTTTGACACATTTTTTGGACCATTCACATTTACACAGCGATCGTTGCTATAAAATTGCACTGATTACTGTGTAAATGTGACTGGCAGGGAAGGGGTTAACACTAGGGGGCGCTGCAGGGGTTAATATGTTCCCTATGTGAGTGATTCTAACTGTGGGGGGAGGGGACTCACAAGGGGAGGAGACTGATCGGTGTTCCTCTGTACTTGGAACACATAATCGGTCTCCTCTCCAGTGACAGGATGTGGAGCTGTGTGTTTACACACACAGCTCCACGGTCCCGCTGTTTTCCCAGGCAATCGCGGGTGCCCGGCGGACATCGCGCGCGCGCGCGCCCCCTAGACGGCCGGGAATAGGAATCCACCCAGGATGGGAGATCCACCTTGTGGACGTCATATGACGGTTAGCGGTATTGAAGTGGTTAAGGGTAACTCCACTTTCGTGGGGGAAAAAAATAGCAAATAAAAAAAATAATAATATAGCATATACAATTGCGACACAAGTCATATTGTAATTGAATGTTATTAAAAATTACCTTTCCTTTTCAATCTGCAGCCACTGTAATTTTCTGAGAATGCATTGCAATATGGCTTCATGGAGTTGTTCTGTACACAGAGTGTGTACTGACCACTCCCCAGAAACATAATTTCCTGCTTGCGTGATTGGCTCACCAATTTTCCCAGAAGTCTGCCTAAGATACAAGTCAGATTTCAGGCATCCCCTGCAACAAAAATGTCCTTTTTGGTGAGACACTCCAATAGGAAAACATCTAAAGGGATGCAGGCCCAGCAGATTTCCTTATTAGAGGTGCACAGCTGATTGATAATTATGAAACCACTCCCATTAGACCCACTTAGCACTGAGGCTCAGAGGAACAAAAGGTAGGAATCTGCAACAAAGTTTGTTATAATCCTTAGATTACATAGAGCACCCATAGCGGAATGTTTTTTTTTTTCCTCAACAAAAGGAGTTACTCTTTAAGGGAACAGAGTGGATTTTTATTTATTTTTTCGTAACAAACGCTTTAATAAGAAATAGGAAATATTCAATTTCCTTATCAATTTCGTCATCCTTGATTAAGGGTATAGCCATTCTTCCCTTTGGAAGGGTAAAATATTGTTCTTTTTAGGTGGGTCTGTCTCCTTTAGTTTTCTCTTGTTAATTCTGTCTTATTTCCATCCATTTATTTTGGCCTAGAACTAAATACTTTGCAATAATTTGCAAATCTGCATGTTATATCTCCTCTAATTACTGTTTAGATTACTGCTTAAAGAAATATGACTTCTATATACAGTCTGCTGTATTATCAGATGAAAATCTGGGCAGCAACATCCTCTCTCATAGTGTAAATATTCGCTGCACTCACGACAATGAATTTCCTTTTGGTTAGGGCTATGTGTGATGCTGATGCTATTTAAAGAGAAAGTTGTAGGCTTAGCAAAGATTACACATATAAAAAGAAGGGGATTTTAAAGTATCATGCCACATCCTATAGTACAGAAAAACAAAGAAAAGGATCCCCTAAGGGTTTGGACTTTTAAGGCATGTAGGATATATAACCCCAGATATAGTATGAAAGATTTTGTATTTAAGAGAAAACGTTTTATTGCAAAAAATTGTTATACATAAAACATTTGACAAAATGACAATATAAAAGCTTTTGAAAGATTCGAACAACGATACATATATACAGTATATAGATATATATTATTTATGTAGGCGTTGACTCACACCTGACGCGTTTCGGAGGTTTTTGTAAATTTCCTCCTTCTTCAGAGGTAGGAGCGCAACATTTCTAATATCTGAAGGATATTATAATAGAACAATTTGTCAAAAAGGATGAACCTTAGTATATAATAATGCTTACAAAAAACATAACAATTATTTGTATAGAGATATGCACATAGGAAAGAATATTATTCACATACCGTTTGCAAGAAGATTTTTCAATGTAGTTAAAAACAGTGGCTGGGAGGAGGAGCTCCTTAGACTAATCTTCTTGAGAAGACAGGTTTTGATCAAAGGTTGATATCCATATAGTGGGTATGACCACTCCTAAAGATTGTGTCATATGTCTGGGATGTTGAAATCTCAAGACAGATTGCAAGTGGCTTGGCACGATGGCAGCAGGGGGCGCCTGAGAGACACACTGGGGTCGGGTATAAAGGACCTGGTAGGTTGAAACATGTATAAGTAGTTGCAAGTGCATAAAAAAGTGCATGTTGGATATTTGTTTAACAGACCTGTATTATAGGTCTGTAGCGTATCCTCCCAGCCACTGTTTTTAACTACATTGAAAAATCTTCTTGCAAACGGTATGTGAATAATATTCTTTCCTATGTGCATATCTCTATACAAATAATTGTTATGTTTTTTGTAAGCATTATTATATACTAAGGTTCATCCTTTTTGACAAATTGTTCTATTATAATATCCTTCAGATATTAGAAATGTTGCGCTCCTACCTCTGAAGAAGGAGGAAATTTACAAAAACCTCCGAAACGCGTCAGGTGTGAGTCAACGCCTACATAAATAATATATATCTATATACTGTATATATGTATCGTTGTTCGAATCTTTCAAAAGCTTTTATATTGTCATTTTGTCAAATGTTTTATGTATAACAATTTTTTGCAATAAAACGTTTTCTCTTAAATACAAAATCTTTCATACTATATCTGGGGTTATATATCCTACATGCCTTAAAAGTCCAAACCCTTAGGGGATCCTTTTCTTTGTTTTTATGCTATTTAAAGAGGACCTTTCAGAAATGAAATATATTCCGATCAAATGCACAAGCTTCTGAGATATCACCATATTTCACCACTTATGCCGCGTACACACGATCGGACTTTCCCGCGGGATTGTCCGCTAAACTAGAGTCCGCCAGACAGTCCGATCGTGTGTGGGCCTTCGACTGACTTTTTTTCCCAAAAGTCCGGCGGACTAGGTTTTAAGTTTTGTTTTAAAATTGTCCGCTGAACTTGGCAGTCCGACGGACAATACGGCCGTCTGTAGTATGGTCCGGCGGACCAAAAAGGACGCATGCTCAGTAGCAAGTATGTCACGGACTCTAGTCTAGTGTTCTAGTCCCGTCGTACATGCTGTACGTCATCGTGTGAACTGCCGGACTTTTAGCGTGATCGTGTGTGGTCAAGTCCGTTCGCTTTCAAGTCCGGCGAAGCCCAGCTGGAAAGTCCGGCCGTTTGTCCGCCAGACTAGGTTCGGCGGACAAAGTCCAATCGTGTGTACGCGGCATTAGTCATACCTCCCAACTTTCTGAGATAAGAGAGGGACACCTTTTAGCACAATGGATGTAGCCAGTGGACACACCCCATCACACCACCAGCATAGTTGCCAATATTTAAAAAAAAAAAAAACAGGGACACCTTTTTTTTGTTGTGTGTCCAGAAAACTGTGGGTGGAGACTGTACTTTAACCACTTTCCCTTCAGAAGGTTTACCCACCCCCCCTTCATGACCAGGCCATTTTTTGCGATACAACACTATGTTACTTTAACTGACAATTGCGTGGTCCTGCGAAGCTGTACCCAAATAAATTGATGTCTTTTTGCCCCACAAATGGAGCTTTCTTTTGGTGGTGTTTGACCACCTCTGTGTTTTTTATTTTTTTTGCGCTATAAACAAAAAAAGACCGACAATTTTGAAAAAAAAAAACAATATTTCTTACATTCTGCTATAAAACATATCCAATAAAAATGGAAAAAAATTAAATTTCTTCATCAATTTAGGCCAATATGTATTCTGCTACATGTTTTTGGTAAAAAAAAAAATCCTAATAAACGTATATTGAGTGGTTTGCGCAAAAGATATAGCGTCTACAAACTATGGGATAGATTTATGGAATTTACATTTTTTGTATTAGTAATAGCAGCGATCAGCATCTTATAACGGGACTGCGTCATTGTGGCGGACAAGTCGGACACTAATTGACACTTTTTGGGGACCAGTGACACTAATACAATGATCAGTGCTAAAAATATGCACTGTCACTGTACTAATGACACTGGCAGGGAAGGGATTAACATCAGGGGCGATCAAAGGGTTAAACGTCTTCTTAGGGAGTACTTTATAACTGTGGGGGAGGTGCTTGTACTGTGGGAAGGCAGAGATCTGTGTTCCTGCTTAGCAGAAACACAGGATCTCTATTTTCCTACTCCCGTTCTGTCTCTCTCGGGAATGATCGTCAGGTCCCGGCAGACATTGGCTCCTGCTGTGTCCAATCACAGAGAAAACAGGTTGCCAGCAGCGCGCGTGCGCGCTCCAAAACCCATAAGTGCAGGATCACGTACAGGTATGTGATTCTGCGCAGCAGAGTATACGGTCGGCAAGCGGATAAGGGGTGGGGTAAACATGCAAAAGAGGCTTGGTTCTACAAGAAGCATATCATTACCCTGATGCTGTACTTTAGTTCAACATATATAAGAAAGATGTAGTTATAGGACTACAGGACTATAGGAAAACAACAAAATGCTGTTAGTAACAGTTAATGTGTTAATTCTGATCCCAAGGTTGTAAAGGAAGACTGCAGATATATCTGGGCAAATAAAAAATGATCTATGGCACTGGGTCTTCACCCGCACTACAAGGGTTAATAGCTTGTTAAGTCTAGGTCAGAGGAGACACAGTTTTACCTGCCTGATACTCCCCTTCCCCTGGCAGGTGGTGCTCCCCCATGTTCCAGTGGTGGACTGTCCTTCAGCACCCTCACTTCCAGATAATATTCAAATCTTTTCCCCATTTGGTAATGTAATGTAACAAAATAGGTAAAAAGCCAAGGGGGTGAATACTTTGGCAAAGCACTGTATATACATGTATAGAGCCATGACAGGTCCTCTTTATACTCCTATATACATGTATAGAGCCATGACAGGTCCTCTTTATACTCCTATATACACGTATAGAGCCATGACAGGTCCTCTTTATACACCTATACTTGTATAGAGCCATGACAGGTCCTCTATATACTCCTATATACATGTATAGATCCATGACAGGTCCTCTTTATACTACTTTATACATGTATAGATCCATGACAGGTCCTCTTTATACTACTTTATACATGTATAGAGCCATGACAGGTCCTCTTTATACTCCTATATACATGTATAGAGCCATGACAGGTTCTTTTTCTATCCCTATATACATGTATATAGCCATGACCGGTCCACTTTATACTCCTATACTTGTATAGAGCCATGACAGGTCCTCGATATACATGTATAGATCCATGACAGGTTCTCTTTATACTCCTATATACATGTATAGATCCATAACAGGTCCTCTTTATACCACTTTATACATGTATAGAGCCATGGCAGGTCCTCTTTATACTCCTTTATACATGTATAGAGCCATGACAGGTCCTCTTTATACTCCTATATACATGTATAGATCCATGACCGGTCTTCTTTATATTCCTATACATATATAGATCCATGACAGGTCCTCTTTATACTCCTATATACATGTATAGATCCATGACCGGTCTTCTTTATACTCCTATACTTGTATAGAGCCATGACAGGTCCTCTATATACTCCTATATACATGTATAGATCCATGACAGGTCCACTTTATACATGTATAGATCCATGATGGGTCCTCTTTATACTCCTTTATACATGTATAGAGCCATGACAGGTCCTCTTTATACTCCTATATACATGTATAGATCCATGACCGGTCTTCTTTATACTCCTATACATGTATAGAGTCATGACAGGTTCTCTTTCTATCCCTATATACATGTATAGAGCCATGACAGGTCCTCTTTATACTCCTACATACTGTACATGTATAGAGCCATGACAGGCCCTCTTATACTCCTATATACATGTATAGAGCCATGACAGGTCCTCTTTAGTTATCATGATATAAAATAATGAATGTGAGGGCCTTTTGGTGGGTGTTATTTTTTTTGGGGGGGGGCAGCATTTTATTCTTGGTCCCAGGCAGTACAATGTCTTGGGCCGACCCTGCCTTGATCAAACCATATTTTGAAGACTTAGGGGGAGATTTACTAAAACTGGAGCACTCAGAACCTGATGCAGCTGTGCATGGTAGCCAATCAGCAACTAAGAGCCGGTTCACACAGGGGCGACTTGTCAGGCAACTTAGCCGCCTGACAAGTCACGTCCTGTTCTGTACTATGGAACCGTTCTAATACGAGCGACTCAAGTCGCTCTGACTTAGAAAAAGGTTCCTGTACTACTTTTGGGGCGACTTCAGGTGACTTGCATTGACTTCTACACAGAAGTCGTTTTGCAAGTCGCCGCTGCTGTCGTGTGCAGGTCCCCTGAGGCAGTCGCGCTGCAAGTCGTGCTGCCTCAGTGTGAAATGGCACTAACTTCAGCTTGTTCAATTAAGCTTTGCCAAAAAAAAACTGGCAGCTGATTTCTATGCAGAACTGCACAAGATTTTGCATGCTCCAATTTTAGTAAATCTGATAGCCCTGGGGCAAACTCTGGGTGTCCTAATATGAGCATTATAGTGGAGGGAAAGCTCTGTATTTCTAACATTTTGTAATAGCCCTCTAGTTTGAATAGAGTTGAAGAGTTCGATCATAGGGTGGGCTTGGAGATCATGTACAATCTGCTTGCCAGCCCACGGAATTCCTGCTAGGGGAGACAATGTGGAGTCCTGATCTAGAGACACTCAAAGTTTTTGAGAGGCATGTCTGCACAAATCCACTACCCTCATCATGTGCGAGGGGATCCACATGGGACAGTTCCTAAAGATATAGTTGAGTTTAGGTAGGTAAATCATCTTTAGAATATTAACGTGCCCCAGAAGATTAAGCGGTAAATAAGCCCACCTTAAATCGTGTGACTACCGGTTGGATATTGAGACGTTGGAAAGGTCCCGTGTCACCCTAATCCCCAAGTATGTGAATTCCTCCACCCAGAGCAGGGAGGTCTGGGTCGCGGTCGCCCTGGTCTGTACATCTATGGGAAATAGAACTTAGTCCAATTCATGCAGATGCCCGAGAAATGCCTAAACTCGTTGAAGGCCTCAAGGGCTGCATTCAATGAGGAATCAGCATCATGTCAAGAACAAGAGTGTTTCATCCGCATACAGTGATATTTTCTCCTCCAGAGTGCCAACCTGTAGCCCCTCAATGAGTCTGGACTCCCTAACCAGGATCGCCAGGGGCTCTAGGGCCAGTGCAAATAAGCTGGGTGACAGCGGGCAACCTTAACGGGTCCCCCTCTGAAGGAGGAAAAAATCTGAGAGGGTGTCATTTACACAAATCCTTGCTCTAGGAGCATTATACAGCATACCTAACCAGGGAAGAAACTTTAGCCCGAATCCAAACCTCCGAAAAAAACTCCCATAGGTGCTCCCATTCTACGGAGTCAAAAGCCTTATCTGCATCTAGTGAAGCCATGACTCTCGTTCCTCCGTTGCTATGGGAGGTGGCTAAATTTAGGAACAGTCCATGGACATTGATATCGGAGCCCTTCCCCGGCATGAACCACGTCTGGTCTACGTGAATGAGTTCCTCCATCACTTTACCAAGCCGAATGGCCAATATCTTGGTTAGGGATGAGCCGAACACCCCCGGGTTCGGTTCGCACCAGAACCTTCGAACGGACCGAAAGTTTGCGCGAATTTTCGAACCCTATTCATTATAATGGACGCGAACGTTCGAAATCAAAATTGCTAATTACAACGGCCAATATGCATGTTAATGTCATAAAACAGGTTTGGGGACCCGGGTCCTGCCCCAGGGGACATATATCAATGCAAAAAGAACTTTTAAAAACTAACGTTTTTTCGGGAGCAGTCATTTTAATGATGCATAAAGTGAAAAAAAAAAGTGAAATTTTCCTTTAAATATGGTATCTGGGGGGTGTCTAAAGTATGCCTGTGAAGTGGCATGCGTTTCCCGTGTTTAGAACTGTCCTTGCACAAAATGACATTTGTAAAGGAAAAAAAGAAGCCATTTAAAACCACTTGCGGCTTTAATGTCATGTCTTGTCCTGGCCGCCATATGGCTGAAAATCCTTGAGAAAAATGGCATGGCTACCCCATCAACCCCCCCCCACCCCCCCCCTTTGGGTCTTGTATGGATATTAAGGGGGACCCCGCACCCAAAATAAAACCCTATACCTACAACCCTATATACTCTGAACAGCAGTATATAGGTGGTGCAAACAAGACACGGACTGTAGGTTTGTTCTTAAGTAGAATCTGAACAGGTACATTATGAAGTGTAGCTCCATCCCAAAAAAATCTATTTTTAAGCTTTTTGGAGAACATAGGGAGGGGTTATCACCCCTGTAACATTTGCTGTCTTTGCACATCTGTTCAGAACATGTCACCTCACTTTCCGTCCCAATGACAAATGTTTTTGGAAAAGTGGGGTTTTAATTGAAACAAGGATTGGTGATAAAGCATCAGTAGAGAGGAGATACCTTTTTCCCGAATTAAATCTAACATGATAGATTTTCCCTTCCTAGGGGTAGATTTCCTCTCACTTCCTGTTTCTCTTTTTGTTTGCAAGTAGGAGTCGTTTGTAAGTTGGATGTTTGAAAGTAGGGGCCTGCCGTATATACTCTGCAGAAATTTGCCCTATTAGATGTTGGTGTAGCCACAAGACTGGTGGGCACAGGAATGGGCCCTGCTGTGAGTTAATAGATCAAGATTTGTACTTGCATGCACCTGTTGAACCAGGCAGAAAAATTGGGCCTTTGGTGGTGGTGGTGGTGGACGGTGTTGCCACAAGACTGTAAGCCCTCAAAGTTACTCTTGGTGGGCGCAGGAATGGGCCCTGCTGTGAGTTATTAGATCAAGATTTGTAATTGCATGCACCTGTTGAACAGGGCAGAAAAATTGGGCCTTTGGTGGTGGTGGTGGACGGTGTTGCCACAAGACTGTAAGCCCTCACAGTTACTCTTGGTGGGTGCAGGAATGGGCCCTGCTGTGAGTTATTAGATCAAGATTTGTAATTGCATGCACCTGTTGAACAGGGCAGAAAAATTGGGCCTTTGGCGGTGGTGGTGGTGGTGGACGGTGTTGCCACAAGACTGTAGGCCCTCATAGTTACTCTTGGTGGGCGCAGGAATGGGCCCTGCTGTGAACTATTAGATCAAGATTTGTAATTACACGCCCCTGTTAAACAGGGGCTGAAAAATTGGGCCTTA
Organism: Lithobates sylvaticus; assembly: GCA_028564925.1. NCBI lineage: Eukaryota > Metazoa > Chordata > Amphibia > Anura > Ranidae > Lithobates > Lithobates sylvaticus. The sequence goes on from CM053029.1 coordinate 199,494,767, forward strand.
GGCATTGGTGCTGGTGCCACAACACTGCAACCCCTCACAGATACTGTACTCTTAGCACAGCAATGAGACCTGTTGCAAAGCATTGCCTAAAAATTGTAATTACACGCCCCAACAGGGGCTGAAAAAAATTGTGCCTTAGGCACTGGTGCTGGTGCCACAACACTGCAACCCCTCACAGATACTGTACTTGGAGCACAGCAGTCACACCTGTTGCGAAGCATCTTTTTAAAAAATCGTAATTACACGCCCCTGTTATACAGGGGCTGAAAAATTGTGCCTTAGGCACTGGTGCCACAACACTGCAACCCCTCACAGATACTGTACTCTGAGCACAGCAATGAGACCTGTTGCAAAGCATTGCCTAAAAATTTTAATTACACGCCCCAACAGGGGCTGAAAAATTGTGCCTTAGGCACTGGTGCTGGTGCCACAACACTGCAACCCCTCACAGATACTGTACTCTGAGCACAGCAATGAGACCTGTTGCAAAGCATTGCCTAAAAATTTTAATTACACGCCCCAACAGGGGCTGAAAAATTGTGCCTTAGGCACTGGTGCTGGTGCCACAACACTGCAACCCCTCACAGATACTGTACTTGGAGCACAGCAGTCACACCTGTTGCGAAGCATCTTTTTAAAAAATTGGAATTACACGCCCCTGTTATACAGGGGCTGAAAAATTGTGCCTTAGGCACTGGTGTGGTGGCATGGATCATTGAGGAGGAGGAAGAGGATAGTCAGTGAACATAACAGGATAGTCACTCAGCATCAGCATAGGCAGTCTTGAAGGGATGTGACATTATAAATGATTCCGTTATATCCGCTTCAGGTGCCTGGTAGCTGGTGGTGATCCAAGACTGATTCATTTTTATGAAGGTCAGTCGATCAACCGAGTAGGTGGACAGGCGCACCCTATGATCGGTGACAAATCCTCCAGCAGCACTGAATGTGCGTTCGGAAAGAACGCTGGATGCAGGACAGGCCAGTAGCTCAATTGCATACTATGCAAGCTCTGGCCAGTGATCCATCCTCAGGACCCAGTAAGCCAGAGGATTTTCGGTGGGAAAGGTGTCCAAGTCTGACCTTGCCCCTAGGTATTCCTGCACTATGTATATCAGACGCTGGCGATGGTTGCTGGAACCGATCATACCTTGGGGCTGCGGACTAAAAAAATTGTTTGAACGCATCGGTCAGACGTCCACCTTCCCCACCGCTCCTTCTGCTACTGACCGAAGCCTCAGCAACTCGTCGTCCAGGACCAGGAGTTTGTAACCTCCCAGTTTCTGGGAACGCGTTGCACAGACCTTTCTGCAAGGCCTCCCTGAGATGTCTCATCCTCTGCTCCCTCTGCGACGGCAAGATAAGGTCCGCAACCTTACCCTTGTACCGTGGATCAAGGAGAGTGGCCAGCCAGTAATGGTCCCTCTCCTTGATCCGAAGAACACGAGGATCCTTCCGCAGGCTTTGCAGGATAAGGGAGGCCATGCAGCGTAGGTTAGCTGAGGCATTCGGTCCGGAGTCTTCTGGGTCACTGAGGATGACATGATCGCCAGCCACCTCCTCCCAGCCACGTACAAGTCCACTGGTTTGTTGGGACTGTACATCATCCCTAAAAGACTGCTGCTGCTGATGCTGAGTGCCAGGCTCCACCTCCATGCTCACACAATCCTCCTCCTCCTCCTCCTCCTCCTCATCCTCATCCTCTTCCTGTGTGATGGGTGGGACAGAAGGAACACTGTCTGGATAAAGGGGGCCTTGAGAGGCAAGGAAGTCCTCCTCTTCCTGCCTCTGTTCTGCCTCAAGTGCCCTGTCCATTATCCCATGCAGCGTATGCTCCAACAAGTGGACAAGAGGTACAGTGTCACTGATGCATGCACTGTCACTGCTCACCATCCTCGTGGCCTCCTCAAATGGTGAGAGGACAGTGCATGCATCCCTGATCATGCTCCACTGGCGTGGGGAAAAAAAGCCAAGCTCCCCTGACCCTGTCCTGGTGCCGTAGTCGCAAAGGTACTCATTGATGGCCCTCTGCTGCGTGTGCAGTCGCTGCAGCATGGCCAACGTTGAGTTCCACCTGGTGGGCATGTCACATATTAGGCGGTTCTTGGGCAGGTTCAGCTCCTTTTGCAGCTCAGTCAGCCGAGCACTGGCATTATAAGATCGGCGGAAATGCACACAGACTTTCCTGGCCTGCCTCAGGACATCCTGTAAGCCTGGGAACCTGCCCAAGAACCGCTGCACCACCAGGTTGAGGACGTGAGCCATACAGGGCACATGGGTGAGCTGCCCCTGTCGCAGGGCGGAGAGGAGGTTGGTGCCATTGTCAGAAACTACCATTCCTGGCTTAAGCTGGCGTGGCGTCAACCACCTCTCGGCCTGCCCCTGCAGAGCTGCCAGAACCTCTGGCCCAGTGTGGCTCCTGTCCCCCAAACACACCAGCGCAAGCACGGCATGGCATCTTTTTGCCTGAGTACTTGCGTAGCCCCTTGTACGCCTACGGAGCACCGCTGGTTCCGAGGACAGAGCACTGGAGGAAGAAGAAGAGGAGGGGGTGGAGGAGAGAGGTGTGTCACAACCAGTAGTAGCATTTTGGAGGCGTGGTGGCGGAACAACCTCCAACACTACTGCACCTTGTCCTGCATCCCTCCCAGCTGCCAATAGAGTGACCCAATGGGCCGTGAAAGAAAGATAACATCCCTGTCCATGCCTGCTGGACCATGAGTCAGCGGTAATATGCACCTTACCGCTGACCGCCCTGTCCAGCGAGGCATGGACATTGCCTTCCACATGCCGGTAGAGAGACGGAATCGCCTTCCGTGAGAAAAAGTGGTGTTTGGGAACCTGCCACTGAGGAACCGCACATTGAACAAACTCACGGAAGGGGGCCGAGTCTACCAACTGAAAAGGCAGCAGTTGAAGTGCTAGCAATTTAGCCAAGCTAGCATTCAACCGCTGGGCATGTGGATGGCTGGGAGTATACTTCTTTCGACGGTCCAGCAGCTGGGGCAGGGAAATTTGCCTGCTACAATCGGACGTCGGTGTACTGCAAGTACTTGGTTGTGACACACCTAATTCTACACCTTCAGTCCTCTCAGAGCAGCTTTCAGAGAGGACTGAAGATATAGTGGGGATGGAGATCCCAGCTGATGAGGAGCAAGGAGAGGTCCGCTTTGTTCTTTGGTGTGGGTCTTTTATGTGTGCTTGCCAACGAGCTGCATGGCAGGTCGACATATGTCTGCTCATGCTTGTGGTGCCCAAGCGGCTGATGTTTTGGCCACGCGAGATACGCTTGAGACAAATATTGCAAATAGCAGTGGTGCGATCTGATGCACTCGTCTCAAAAAAGGCCCACACCAAAGAACTTTTCTGATAACGTGCAGAGGCAGCGCCCTGCACAGGCGGAGCTCTGCAGTGTGGTACAGTTGCTGTGCTGGCCTCTAGCTGGCCTCCAGGGGTCATCCTGACTCGTTGGACATGTGACGCCGCATCCTCCTCCTCCTCGTCCTCCTCCTCCTCCTCTCTCCCTTCAGGCACCCACGTGGAGTCAGTGACCTCATCATCCCCTCCCTCTTCACCACTAGAGCAAACCTGGCAGTAAGCTGCAGCTGGTGGAACAGTACTGCCAGATTGCTGTCCTTTAGCATCCCCTCTCTCTGCGCACACACTACTGACTTCCTCAAGCTGGGTATCATCATCCGAGCCTTCGAATCGTTGGGAATCCTCCTGGAGCATGTACCCAACACTGTGCTCAAAGAGTTTGGGGGACTCCTCAGGAGGACATGGTGGGTCTAGGGAAGGGGTGGCTGATGATGCCATTGAGTACGCGTTGGCAGGTGCTCTGCCAGTACCCTGAGCCTGGGTGAGAGAGGATGAGGAGGATGAGGATGGCTTGGTCATCCATTCTACCAAGCCTTCAGCATGATGCGGCTCCACATGTCCAGCTGCCGAAAACAAAGACAAGCGTGTCCCATGGCCACGTGCTGATGATGATGCACGACCACGTCCACGGCCAGCACTGTTGTCTCTAGAAACAGAGCCTGCCTGCCCTGTGTTCTTGCCTCGGCACGCTCTGCCTCTCCTTGGCGGTCTTCCAGCCATTGTAGTCGGTAGTGTATATAGTATAAAAAATGTGTGCTGCTGAAAAGAAAATATAGGAGCTCTGTGTGATGCCACTAACACACTAGAAGTCCTATGGGTGCTGCTGAGAAGAAAATATAGGAGCTCTGTGTGATGCCACTAACACACTAGAAGTCCTGTGGGTGTGTCAAGAAAAGCGTTCAGTACCTTTTTCTGCCAGCAGGAGAATCGGCCATGGTATGTCCAGCAAAAGAGCCGCTCAGCGCGCACGGGAGCGCGCGCGCGCCCCCGGGAGCGCGCACGCACGCTGTTTGAGTCCGTTTTGGCGCCAGAAGCGCTATTTAAGGAAATGCTTGTCCATGCTGTCTTGCTGTCCGGTCTACAGCGTTCCCGTGACCCCCAGCTACCAGCTACCTGTGAATTACCTGACTTCTGATACCTGACTACCCGGCTTGTTCCTGATACCCTGTACCTGCTGCCTGTCCTCGATCCCGGCTTGTCCTGACTTCTCTTCTGCTTGCTCCTTGGTACTCTGCTGTCCGCCTGTTAAACGACCCGGCCTGCTTCACGACTACGCCTTGCCTGCTGATTTGGTACCGCACCTGCCTGCCCGTGTTTGACCCGGCCTGTCTGTGACCTGCTTGCCTGTCTGCTACGACTGGGTTCCTGCCTTAGCCCTCTACTGGTCGTCCTACAGTACTCCAGACGTCGGGACCAGCCCTACACCTGTAACCCGCCAGGCACTTGTGCCCCTTTGTGCTTCCGAGCCCCTGTCTATTCTACCAGGGGTTCCCGAGCCGGAGGTATACGAGACGCCGCTCCCTGCATTCGTGGGCTCAACCACCAGGTACGTGACAGGGTGCTGCTGAGAAGAAAATATAGGAGCTCTGTGTGATGCCACTAACACACTAGAAGTCCTATGGGTGCTTCTGGGAAGAAAATATAGGAGCTCTGTGTGATGCCACTAACACACTAGAAGTCCTATGGGTGCTTCTGGGAAGAAAATATAGGAGCTCTGTGTGATGCCACTAACACACTAGAAGTCCTATGGGTGCTTCTGGGAAGAAAATATAGGAGCTCTGTGTGATGCCACTAACACACTAGAAGTCCTGTGGGTGCTGCTGAGAAGAAAATATAGGAGCTCTGTGTGATGCCACTAACACACTAGAAGTCCTGTGGGTGCTGCTGAGAAGAAAATATAGGAGCTCTGTGTGATGCCACTAACACACTAGAAGTCCTATGGGTGCTTCTGGGAAGAAAATATAGGAGCTCTGTGTGATGCCACTAACACACTAGAAGTCCTGTGGGTGCTGCTGAGAAGAAAATATAGGAGCTCTGTGTGATGCCACTAACACACTAGAAGCCCTATGGGTGCTTCTGGGAAGAAAATATAGGAGCTCTGTGTGATGCCACTAACACACTAAAAGTCCTGTGGGTGCTGCTGAGAAGAAAATATAGGAGCTCTGTGTGATGCCACTAACACACTAGAAGTCCTATGGGTGCTTCTGGGAAGAAAATATAGGAGCTCTGTGGGATGCCACTAACACACTAGAAGTCCTGTGGGTGCTGCTGAGAAGAAAATATAGGAGCTCTGTGTGATGCCACTAACACACTAGAAATCCTATGGGTGCTTCTGGGAAGAAAATATAGGAGCTCTGTGTGATGCCACTAACACACTAGAAGTCCTATGGGTGCTTCTGGGAAGAAAATATAGGAGCTCTGTGTGATGCCACTAACACACTAGAAGTCCTATGGGTGCTTCTGGGAAGAAAATATAGGAGCTCTGTGTGATGCCACTAACACACTAGAAGTCCTGTGGGTGCTGCTGAGAAGAAAATATAGGAGCTCTGTGTGATGCCACTAACACACTAGAAGTCCTATGGGTGCTTCTGGGAAGAAAATATAGGAGCTCTGTGTGATGCCACTAACACACTAGAAGTCCTATGGGTGCTTCTGGGAAGAAAATATAGGAGCTCTGTTTGCTGCCACTAACACACTAGAAGTCCTATGGGTGCTTCTGGGAAGAAAATATAGGAGCTCTGTTTGCTGCCACTAACACACTAGAAGTCCTATGGGTGCTTCTGGGAAGAAAATATAGGAGCTCTGTTTGCTGCCACTAACACACTAGAAGTCTTATGGGTGCTTCTGGGAAGAAAATATAGGAGCTCTGTTTGCTGCCACTAACACACTAGAAGTCCTATGGGTGCTGTTGGGGTGCAATGCTGTGCTAACAGCACTGCGGTTGGTACTACTGAAATACTGTACTAACAGTAAAACACGCACCAGACTAATCCCCAGCAGCAGCTAATAACACACTAACTGTGCAATCAGCAGCAATGAACGATCAATGACTTAGGTAGCAATGGTTTAGCAAAGAAATAGCCAATGGTTTAGCAAAGAAGAGCAAATCTTTCTGTAGCAATGAATCAAGCTAAGACACAGAATCAGCAGACTGATCTCTCCTAAAGCCGGAACTCATGTGACCGGCGCCGACGGCGTGGCGGCCTTTTAAATGGTGGGGCATGTACTAAAGCCCCTGAGCTTTAATTGGCTACAGGCGTCCTGCCTGTAGCCAATTATTGCTCTCCGAGTTTCCGGCGCTGTGATTGGCCAAGCATGCGGTGTCAGTGCATGCTTGGCCAATCATCAGCCAGCAATGCACTGCGCTGGCCGCGCTGGCCGCGCTGGCCGCAATGCATTGCGGGGCCGCTCGCATCACACGAATGTGATGCGAACGGCCCAAATAGTTCTGGGCTCGCCGAGCGAGCGAACGCCCGGTGCTCGATGCGAACGTGGGTTCGCATCGAGCACCGGGCCCATCCCTAATCTTGGTTAGTAATTTGGCATCCGCATTAATTAAGGAGATTGGCCTGAAAGAGGTGCATTCTTCGGGGTCCTTATCGGGTTTAGGCACCAAAACCACTATAGCTTCAGACATTGGGTCTGGAAGGGATTTCAGGGCTTCAGGGCTTTTTCAATTGCTTCAGTAAAGAGGTGAGCCTAGGGACCAGTGATTCTTGATAGACAGAATAGAATTCAATTGAAATTCCATCAGGCCCAGGCCCAGGGGCTTTCCCCCAACTGCATAGAACCCAACGCCTCCTGCACTTCCTCAAGGGAAATATCCCTGTCCAGATCTGCGCATCTTGAAAGAGGCACCAGATACCTATACTGTTATATGATGAGAGCTTGTCTTTACTAATTATGCCTTTTTGGTTTCCATTTATTAAATTTTTTTAAATTATCAGTTATTTTATTATTTCTTTGGTAGTGTTCACTTACTTATTTAATTTTGTTTATGACAATATATATAATTTTTTTTTATATACATTTCATATCTCACATATTTTATTTACATCTTTGTGCCCATTGGTTGTTTTTATTTTTGGATCAGTTCTTGATATATTACCCATTTGAGATTTATTTAATTAACAGATTACATATTGTGTGGGTATGTGTGTTGTGTGTTTATATATACAATCATATACATTTACATACTATTTTTTTTCTTTTAGGTGTGTTTCAGCTGGTCCCATTGTTCGTTATCTCAATCTACATTCACGTTTATCTTGCTTTTATTTCTGTGTATGCTTTGGTTTTACTATTATACATGTAGCACTTACCCCCCGAAGGAGCTGCTGGTATTTGATTGGGCTTACCGTTCCTTCACTGTTCCACCACGTCTGTCATAGAGGTCCCATTAAAGATTTTTCTCATAGATTTCAGCTCCGACACATAGTCTCTTTTTCCAATGCTTTATTCACAAAAGACATTCCAATAGAGGGATGGAGGGTTTATGGGAATTCAGGTACCTTTTAATTGCGAGTCAGGGATACTTCTTGATCCAGAGGACAGCTCCACAACTGGATCCAGCAACCACCGGATAGGCCTCTCTCACTGATCTAGCATCCGATGCGATGCTCTGTCATAGTCTCTGCCACAGACTTGAAGAATTAGTAGAACCGTTACACAATCCTCTGCCACAGGATTGGGTAACAAGCAACTTTTTGCAATGTCAAAGAACAATCACGCAGTACCAGTTTCTTTTAGCCGAACCGGCGGTACTGTGTGGCAGGTGACCCGGGATGCGAACTGAGTTTCCAGGCTCTTCTAGAGGTACCGGCCTTTTTGCTCGGTCCTCTCTCTGAAAAGTCCTCCCCTGGATCCTCCAGTCGCTTGGCATTCTCCCCACAGGCAAGACAGCACAGGACCACCCCTGGATAGGTAGGCCCCAAGACTTCTGGGCCTACCCTTTAGTAACTAAGTCAATTTAGAAGGCAGCAGCACACCTTAGGTCAGGAGGGCCATCAGGTCGGAACACACCCTGTCACGGGGTCTGTCCCTTAAGTACCCTCTCCCAGAATGCACAGTGGGTAAACCACACCCACTGACTGTTTCTGGACAGAAAGGCACTCAATATACCCAACTTTTTGCAATTTCCAACCTTGGCCGACTACAAGGCCGCCATCCCTAGGCCAAGGGGAAAACCACACAACCAGCCGAGCTGGAACAGAACCAGAATTTACAACATAATCAGTCCTAGCTAAATTACAGCTTCAGATAAACTAAATTTCTATTTATAGCGTCTGCTCATAAAAATACCAGTGCTACTTACACATTGTCTCACCTTTTAGGGGTTAATCCCCTGATGGGTGGGAATGAATGGGTGACCCGCCCCCTGGTAGTCCTTTATATACTTCCCCCTTTGCCGATGTTTTGTCAGATTAGGCGACCCGTCAGATTTTGTAACGGAAGTGGCGTTGCATCACGGCCATCTTAGTACACCCTGCACCTGTCCGCAGTAAGCCTACGGTCAGAAGGTGGCAAGTGGACATCTTTTTCACCCACCAGAGTCTTGCATTTTACACTTATTTTTAACAGTAAACTGAGATTATATTATTATTATTATTATTAATAAACACGATATATATATATTTAGTTTACGCAGAGCTTTAAAATGTATAGGGGGGACAACACAATTACAGTACAGTTCAATATAAAAGGTACAGGAGGGCCCTGCTCATAGATCTTACATTCTAAAGGGACGGGGTGGTGGTACAAAAGGTAATAGCTGCAGAGAATGATTTGATGGGGGTGGCTTGGGGACAGTTGTTAGGTGGGTGTGGGATAGGCTTCCCTGAATAAATGAGTTTTCAGGGATTATATTATATAGTTAGATTATATTAGATTATATTAGTTATTAGATTATATAGTTAAGTACTGAATTTTGAAATCCATCTGACTGTTTTGATGTTGAATTTTAAAAGCAGCGGCAAGCCTGCTGATATCACAGGCTTGCTAATCTGACAGAACACCGCTGCTTTGAAAATTCAACCTCAAAACAGTCAGATGGATTCTAAAATACTGTATTTCACTATATAAGCTCAGTATACTGGTAAAAAAAAATACCGGTAAGTGTGAAATGCAAGACTTTGGTGGGTGAAAAAAGATGTCCGCTTGCCGCCTTATCACTGTATCTTTATTGCGGCCCACTGTGGTGTGTACCGAGATGGCTATGACAGAACGTCACTTCCATTACAAAATCTGACGGGTTGCCTAATCTGACGAAACAACAGCTTTGATCAGGTGAGCTGACAAAGGGGTTAACCCCCGAAACATGTAGTCCGCCTTGATAGAGCTCCGGCATCTTGTCTTGTCTTATTCCTCACATATCATAGCCCTGCTGCCTCGTGATCGGCTCCAGTCCGCCCTGGCGTTCTACTGCTGTTTGCCCACTTGCAGTCTCTGCAGTGGAGTACAATCCTTCCCCTAGTGTCTCGCTTCCATCAGCAGGGATCAGCCCTGCACAGTCCCATCTAGGTCCGGGAACTGAGCCAGTATTCATCAGGCTCTTTGCCTGTCCCCATGGTCTGTGTTAAAGAAATTCATGCATCTTTTTCTGCATGTCAAAACGTACAATTTAAATAGTTTAAGCTAATCTATCTGGGAATTTTTCGCCTTCTGATATTGAGTCATTAGACAGTGGATATATTTCATGTAGCAATATATTAAATTTCCTCCATTGAGTCAGCCCTTGCATTATTAAATATACACAGCCATGTGTGCTCTGTGTGAAGTCATGTGAAAACAGGATGAAATACAATCAGACTAGATGCTACCAGAATGTTGGGCCTCCAGCCTTTATGGCTTCCAGTAGCAAGCATATACCAAATGAGACAAGAATTGTGACATCATTTTCATCTGGTGTCTTGATACTGTTTTGCATTTGTTGTGGTACTGTAACCCCAGAAAGCCTTAAAGCCCATCTCCAGGCAAAGTTAAACTTTGTGTCCTGGAGACATACTTGAGGTGATTATAGCTGTATTAGTGCAATTGTAACAGAGAAAATTGAGTACTGTCTGTGATAATTTTTTTATTTGCAGTAACATACAATTTTTCAGGACAAGCTTTCGGGGTATGTCCGCTTCTTTAAGGTCCAAGCAGTACTCCATGGACCCTGAAGAAGGGAACACACCCCGAAAGCTTGTCCTGAAAATTTGTATATTAGTGTAAATAATAAAAGTATCAGGGACACTACGCAATTTTCTCTGTCCTGGAGACTAAACAGAAAGTGAGAGGAAATCTCTACAGAATGAAATGAATTTCTCTTTAGACAGTTGTCAGCATTTAATCCCATCACTTTCTGTCTTGATGTCATTGGTCACCAGTTAAATAGAAATAGAGAGGGTAAATCTACCTAGTGAGGATCGACACAGGAATAAAACCATTGCTTCATTATGCCATCCAAAACTATCAAAAAAGTTATGGCTATACATGCACTTTAAACCCATGTTACTTCCCTCCCTCTCATCTATTATACATTTTTTTTTTTTTTAAATATAACTTTTTCAGTTAAACATTCCTATTAAGGTCTATTCTCCTACTGCTACGACTATCATGTGTCTTTCTTATATTTTACCCAGACAGGTTATGCAAATGTCTTTCAAGTGCCACAGTGATATACTGTACCTGGAGTCCACAAGAGGAAAGAAAGGTGAGGAACAGTCAAGAGGCTTAGAAACATGGGACAGGATGGGCTGAAAGCTATATTCTATTACAGCTGAAAGACATGCCACCAGTGTTTACATCAATAGAAAGTAGTAGTTCCTACTAAGGGAGGTGAGTTTGTGGAGCAAGTGACCCAATTGGGGCCCAAATGGAATCTTCTGATCCTCCAATGGGGTAATAATGTATGTCCAGTAGCCCATGTACAATGCCCGGAGTGAGAACTAGGGAATTCCAGATTTGGCACAATGGACATTCAACTGCTTGAACAAAATAAGTAATAAGACTGTTTACAAAATAATTTGCAGCCTTATTATTATTATGATAAAAATGACTAGAATAGTGTTATTAAACTTTATGTAATAACAGTAACTAAAATTTATAAATTAGGAATGTCTTTGAGTGGATGCATCATGGGAAGGAGAAGGTTAAGGGTTTTTCCTCTGCTTCCTCTCTGGCTGAGTTAGACCAGATGCTATAATCATAAGAACATATTGTCTTCCCCCAGACTGATTGAAACCGCCTGATGGAAGGAGCGACTAGTTGGACCTGTGCCAGTCTGTCTCTGTGTAAAGCATTAAAAACCAAGATGTAACTTGCACTAGTCTATGTTAACATGTTGGCTATGTATATTCTGGACCTCTGCAGGATACAAGAGTGTTCTAGTAACACCTGTAAAAAAGAGTTACCTATCATAATTAACTTATAAAATAATGATTTTTGTAGAGTAGAACTAAGTGAAAGATGGTTTATTAAAAATTGATTAGCTGTGGCACTATACTGCTATAGGTACCCCACTGGGCTCTCTATACCCAGGTAAGTCTTTAAGATTTGCAAAGAAGGATGTAATGTTTCCAGCAGGTGGAATCGTTTCTCTAATGAAGGTTGGAGCCAAAAGAGCACATGAACTTGTAGTAAAAAAAACAACCTAATTAAACTCCATAGCTGTTCTTAAATTACAACCCTAACCTCTTTTCCACCACCTTGATCCCTGCTGTTGAACCTGCAACTACTCTGTTCAAATACCGACCATATAATTTAGTCACTCCTCGCATTCATATGGATTCTCACATTCTTCAAAACTAAGCAGCAGGAATAAAAAGTGTTACAGTTTCTGATTGTTAAACCTTTTATAACTCATCTATAATCTGCTGCTGTCATTTGTAGGGATGCGCTTTATGTTCGGGTCGAACATGAGTTATATATCGACTCGAACATTGGCTGTTCGCCATAACCTGCATGGTTTGGCCAATCCCAGCACCCTCAGCTAAGAGAGACATAATTGGCCAAAGGCTTTGGCCAATCATGTCTCAGGGGGACTAAGTCCACGCCCCACACTATATAAGGCTGCCTGCACATCGGCCCTGTGTAGTGTGTTGTTGGCGTGGACGGAGCAAGAGTGTCATTTAGATTGAGCAGGCAGGCAGGTTATTCCGTTAGCTGCAGTGTATAATATAAATGTATATACAGCCAGTCTTGTGTATATATATATATATATATATATATATATCCACTGCATCCAGTTTAGCTATATCTGACTGCAGGCCATTGCTGGTGTACTTTTTCTAATATACTTCAGGCGGTGTACACAGTACTGTGCACCCATAGTGCAGTTGCTACTACTTTTCTGGTGGTGTACACAATACATACAGTGCACCCATATTTGCTATTAGACTTCTGGTGGTATATACAATACCGTGCACCCCTAGTGCAGTTGCTACTACTTTTCTGGTGGTGTACACAATACATACAGCACACCCATAGTTCTTATTGGACATCTGGTGGTGTACACAATACCGTGCACCCCTAGTGCAGTTGCTACTACTTTTCTGGTGGTGTACACAATACATACAGTGCATCCATAGTTGTTATTAGACTCTGGGTTACTGGGTCTTGAGGATGGACCGCCAGAGCTTGCTCAATATGCAATTGAGCTACTGACTTGTCCTGCATCCAGCGTTCTTTCTGAATGCACATTCAGTGCTGCTGGAGGACTTGTAACCGATCACAGAGTTCTCCTGTCCACAGACTCTGTTGATCGCCTCACAGTCATAAAAATTAATCAGTCTTGGATCACCAACTACCAAGCACCTGATGCTGATGTAACTGATTTATTTTTCTATGGATGTGGGATCCCTTAACCACTTCAGCCCCGGACCAATTGGCAGCCAAAGGACCAGGCCCCTTTTGCGCGGTCGTGCGACGTGGCTCCCAAACAAAATTGGCGTCCTTTTTTTTTTTTCCCACAAATAGAGCTTTCTTTTGGTGGTATTTGATCGCCCCTGCGGTTTTTATTTTTTGCGCTATAAACAAAAATAGAGCGACAATTTTGAAAAAAATTCAATATTTTTTACTTTTTGCTATAATAAATATCCCCAAAAAATATATAAAAAAACATTTTTTGTCCTCAGTTTAGGCCGATACGTATTCTTCTACATATTTTTGGTAAAAAAAATTGCAATTAGCGATTATCGATTGGTTTGCGCAAAAGTTATAGCGTTTACAAAATAGGGGATAGTTTTATAGCATTTTTATTAATATTTTTTTTTTACTAGTAATGGCGGCGATCAGCGATTTTTATTGTGACTGTGACATTTTGGTGGACACATCGGACATTTTTGACACATTTTTGGGACCATTGTCATTTATACAGCAATCAATGCTATTTAAATGCATTGATTCCTGTATAAATGACAGTTGTAGTGAAAGAGTTAACCACTAGGGGGAGGGGAGGGGTTATGGGCTCTGACGTGTGGGTGTTTTTTTACATTAGGGGGCGGGGCTGACGTCTGACGTCATCGATCGGCTTTCCCGATGACCGGGAACAGCCAATCAATGACAGGCAGAGTAGGAAGCGCGGGGAGAGGTTTGTTTACACATACCTCTCCCCGTTCTTCAGCTCCGTGACCCGATCGCGGGACACCAGCGGCGATCGGGTCCGCTGGTCCCGCGGCCGGGGTCACGGAGCTCCCGACCGGGTTGCGCACGTGACCCACGGGCAGGCATTTAAAGGATCACGTATATATACGTGATTTTGGCATTCTGCTCACGTATATCTGCGTGAGGCGGTCGGGAAGCGGTTAAAGACTGCATATGCTGAGTGACTATCCTATTATGCTGAGTGACTATCCTATTCCTCTTCAATCTTTATGATGATAGCTTTTAAGAATATTTTATTTGGTTCAGGGCACCACCACCACTGCCTAAGGCCCAATTTTTCTGCCCCTGTTAAACAAGGACGTGTAATTACAATTTTTGATCAAATATTTAACAGCAGGGCTCATTCCTGCGCTCAACAAGAGTATCTGTGAGGGGTTGCAGTGTTGTGGCACCACCACCACCACCGCCTAAGGCCCAATTTTTCTGCCCCTGTTTAACAGTGGCATGTAATTACAATTCTTGATATAATATTTCACAGCAGGGCACGTTCCTGCTTCCCACTAAGAGTAACTGTGAGGGCTTACAGTGTTGTGGCACCACCACCACCACCAAAGGCCCAATTTTTCTGCCCCTGTTTAACAGGGGCTAGTAATTACAATTCTTGATATAATATTTCACAGCAGGGCCCGTTCCAGCGCCCACCAAGAGTAACTACGAGGGCTTACTGTGTTCTGGTACCACCAACACCTAAGGCCCAATTTTCCACAGAGTATATATGGCAGGCCATATAGTATATACAGGCGGTCCCCTATTTTCGAACATCTGACTTACAAATGACTCCTACTTACTAATGGAGGGAGACAACAGGAAGTGAGAGGAAAGGGAAAAGGGAAATTCTCTCCTGTAAGAGTTAATATGGGAAAAAGGTGTCTCCACTGATGCTTTATCGCCAATCCTTGTTTCTCTAATAACCCCAAATTTTCTAAATTCAATTGTCATTGGGACATAAAGTGAGGTGAAATCTTCTGAACAGGGGCACAGACAGCAAAAAAATGTTACAGGGGTGATAACCCTTCCCTATGTTATCCAAAAAGCTTAAAAATAGATTTTTTGGCTGAAGCTACATTTAAAAAATGTAACGGTTCCAAATTACAAACAGATTCAGCTTAAGAACAAACCTACAGTCCCTATCTTGTTTGTAACCTGGGGACCGCCTGTATACTGCTGTTCAGAGTATATAGGGCCCCACGACTTTCTTTTATAATTTGGGTGCGGGGTTCCCCTTAATATCCATTCCAGACCCAAAGGGCCTGGTAATGGGCTGGGGGGGGGGGGGGGTGACCCGTGCCGTTTTCTCAATGATTTTCATCTATATTGCCAGGACCCAACAAGCAGTTTTAAATTACTTTTATTCCTTTAGAAATGTCATTTTGTGCAGGGACTGTTCTAAACACGGGAAACATTTGCTACTTTACAGGCATACTATAGACACCCCCCAGGCACGATATTTTAAGGAATATTTCACTTTTATTTTTTCACTTTAAGCATTATTAAAATCACTGCTCCCGAAAAAACATCAGTTTTTAAAACTTTTTTATTTTGCATTGATACATGTCTCCTGGGGCAGGACCTGGGTCCCCAGACACTTTTTATGACAATAACTTGCATATTAGCCTTTAAAATTAGCACTTTTGATTTTTCATGTTCGAGTCCCATAGACATTAACGGTGTTCGCAAGTTCGCACAAATTTTTTGTCTGTTTGATGTTCTGCTGCGAACCGAATCGGGGGTTGTTCGGCCCATCCCTAGTCATTTGAAATGTCTGGTAATGAATGTCCAAAAAAGTTTTATTGCTTCCTAATTAAGCATATGTATACATGTGCCACTTCCAGATTCCAAATATATTGCATAAAAAACCTTTGAAATACTTATTTAAATGCATGCAGAGATAAAGCATTACAGGCCATAGAAATCCCTCAGAGACTACATGACCAACCCCATTCTTTGTTTTTGTGCATCATCCAACTGCTGAAGAAGAGCAGTTCCTAGTAAAAGAACGCATGGTACAAAAGTCTGATCTACTTTCTGTTTTGTGGGTCAGTTTTTAAGAAAAAGTATAGTGCATTTTCAGTAAACACATATGGTTATTGTTTCTGCTCTTACCTTCTAGTAGATGCAAATCCTAGATAAATAAAATTTAGTGTTCTAACACACCGTGTATCATAAATGTAGCTAAGTAAGGTAAATGTCATGAGCTTGTATAATACAGTAGGCCCTAGAAAAGCAACTAGGCAATAATGGCAACAACAATTTCTTAAGGCAGAATAGGAACAATTAGATATAGTCAAACCATGTTTAGAAATAAGAAACCTATGCGAATAGGCAGAAGAAGGGCAGGAGAATGATCTTTGACAGTGTCAAAACACTCCCTCCTGAACCTCGACTCACAGGCCCCAGAATAGTGTATTATTGCATGCACTTCAATAAAAAACAGTCAACTTTCAAACTTTAACCTGCTCCTTTGAGAAATAGAGTCCCAGGTAAACAAGACCTTTATGGCACTGCAGTGTAAATCTCCTGCAGAAAGGGGGGGGGGGGGGCTAGAGGCAGTCACTTCAAAGAAGTTGAGTACTCAGGTCTTCAGCTAGCACTTTAGGTGTTTTATATTAGATGTTTTTCTGTGCACAGAATAATTCAAAGCAGCTCAGACTGGTGTTTGTTACCAGGCAAGGGAGGTGTAGAGGGTGTCTGTGATATACTAACCCAAGATACATGCTGTGACTGATTGGCCAGATGTAACGTGACACAAAGTGTTTCAAATATAGGAACAAGTATAGGAACAAATATCAGAAGAAATGTGCAGGTGCAAGCTCACCGATCCTTGCAACTGGTGGTATTAGCAACAAAATGTGGGTCTTTACAGCGACTCCTTCAGAGTCCTGGCTGAGGGGATTGTGTCCGACCTTGCATTGCGCCACGGCCCAGCTGGATCTGATGTGTTTAGAACAGGAGTGGCCTCCAGGCTGCCGCCCATCAACCAGATGATGCTGGCACTGAATGCTTCTAGATCAAACATGCAATGACTCTTCCTTGTACAGGCCTTGATCCGGTCACAGCACCCTCAGACACAGAGTCCTTACTTGCAGTTCCAGGCTCGGGGTCCCAAGAGAGCGATCTCGGCCTAGCCCAGCCTTTTTATAAACACTCCCAGCAGTCTGTTCTTCCCTCCTAGCTGGCTGGTAGTTGTAGTTCAAAACAGTCCAGCTAGAAGTGAAATCCCAGATTCCTGAGCTACACGTCCCAAGATGCTTTTGCTTTGTTTTAGATCTCAGTCACTCTACATTCAGGAAGTGACAGCACAGAGTCCAGACTAAACACTAGGGGGGAAACAGCTCCACAACAGTAAGGCTGCACAATGTCTCCTGACTGCAGGTAAAGATAGCCGGCTCCTGGCTACATAAACAATTGCCATTTTATTATTAAAATACCTGTTTTTACCTTTTTGAACTTCTCTTGCATCTCAAAGCTGCTGATCTGCTGTAGATGCCTCCTTTCATCTAACAACGACCGAATGGCATTTCTTATGGTGGATTTTCTGGTCATGTTTTCTTAAAAATTGAAGTCAGCAGTTACAAATACTGTAGCTGCTCCCTTATAAGAAATAGACATTTACCAGCCCATTGAGTCCAGCGGATTGTGCTTTGGGCTTTGGTTCTCCACCGCTGTCATCTTGGATGAGTCTGGATATCTTCCTGCAGTCCCACTGCACATGTTCAAACCATGGTAACACTTTGGGACTGGTCCTAGAAAAAGCTTGCATGAGATTTTAGTTATTGAGTTTATGTTAACTTTTAAGCATGGTGATTTTGTCTTCTGTAGAGTTCAAAAGAGATTTCTGTTTACTATGATCGGTCAGTAAATCATGGTTCATAACTAATGCCAAACTATAAAACAGCTTTAACCATTCACAAAAGTTTGTGTAAAATTGATCTTGCTCTGATTAAAGCAAAATAAAGATGCAAAATCATTGTCTGCAGTTCTGTATGCAATTTTAACAATTTAATCCATTCTCATATCATACCGAAAAGGATTCCCTTGACCAAAAAAAAATAGGCATTTTCTGAAAACAAGAGCCTGGTCTATTCAATACCTCTGGTTCTCAGGAGAAAGTGAGGGATTTGGGGGTAGGTTTTATATAACTCACCATGGGGGTAAGGCAACAGGTTTGCCTTAATCCCCACTTACCAGCAGCTGTAACCACTTTTCCATTGCTCTTGCCAAATCTATTAGGCTGCTGTGGTTGAAGAAAATACCTTTTGGTTACAGGTATTGAGGGGCATGCAATTCTGCTTCCTCTCATGTGACAGCATTAATGATTGCCCATAACAATGAAAATAGTACTGCTCGAATGCCCAAATCAGTCAGATCAGCGTGTAAAAAGGCTGGTGCAAGACAGACAAAATTGGCTTGTCAGGCTCCAGTATACTTCAACAAAATGTTGGCCATCTGCACACAGACTCCAACTCCCTGTTGCATAAATGTAAATGAGATGGGTAAAAGGTGGCTTCAGCTCCTGTTCTCCACCTATAGAGAACTCCTCAGACATGTTTCACACTTGTGGGGACTTAATTGTAGGGTCCTCTATGATTAACTCCCCAAATAGACTAAACACATCTGAGAAGGCAATCTTCAGCCCTATGTTGACTAGGATGATCAGTGTTTCTTGTGTTCACTCTTGGTGGTTGAATGGAAAAACAGAGGAAAGGAATAAATTAAAGGGTGAATATGTGCCACTGAAGAGCGGCACAATGAAGCAAACATGCTGGACAAATCACCAGTTGTTTAAAAATATATTTTAAACAACTCACTCATTTTTACAGCTTGAATATAATTGTAAGCTATAAAACAGGGGCTTTTCTTACAACCCAAAAATCTACATAAAAACAGAATGCAATGATTTGCAAATCTCATAAACCCATATTTTATTCACAATAGAAAATAGAAAAAAAAATGTTTCAACTAAGAAAATGCACCATTTAAAACCACTTCAGCCCCGGACCAATTGGCAGCCAAAGGACCAGGCCCCTTTTTGCGATTCGGCATAACTGACAATTGCGCGGTCGTGCGACGTGGCTCCCAAACAAAATTGGCGTCCTTTTTTCCCCACAAATAGAGCTTTCTTTTGGTGGTATTTGATCACCCCTGCGGTTTTTATTTTTTGCGCTATAAACAAAAATAGAGCGACAATTTTGAAAAAAATGCAATATTTTTTACTTTTTGCTATAATAACTATCCCCAAAAAATATATAAAAAAACATTTTTTTTCCTCAGTTTAGGCCGATACGTATTCTTCTACATATTTTTGGTAAAAAAAATCGCAATTAGCGATTATTGATTGGTTTGCGCAAAAGTTATAGCGTTTACAAAATAGGGGATAGTTTTATAGCATTTTTATTAATATTTTTTTTTTTTACTAGTAATGGCAGCGATCAGCGATTTTTATTGTGACTGCGACATTATGGCGGACACATCGGACATTTTTGACACATTTTTGGGACCATTGTCATTTATACAGAAATCAGTGCTATTTAAATAGCACTGATTCCTATGTAAATGACAGTGGCAGTGAAGGAGTTAACCACTAGGGGGCGGGGAGGAGTTAGTGTGACGTGTTGTGTTTTTTTTTACAGTAGGAGGCGTGGCTGTACGTCTGACGTCATTGATCGGCTTTCCCGATGACCGGGAACAGCCGATCAATGACAGTCAGAGTAGGAAGCGCGGGGAGAGGTTTGTTTACACATACCTCTCCCCGTTCTTCAGCTCTGTGACCCGATCCACCAGCAGCGATCGGGTCCGCTGGTCCCGCGGCCGTGGTCACGGAGCTCCCGACCGGGTCGCAAGCGCGCCACTGGTGGCGCGCGCGCAACCCCACGGCTAGGCAATTAAAGAGGACTTATATATAAGTCCTTTTGCCTGCCCGTGCCATTCTGTAGACGTATATCTACATGAGGCGGTCGGGAAGCGGTTAAAAAGAAAAAAAACTATTTTTTTTTTTAATTGATGGCAGCAACACATCTCAAAAAAGTTGGGGGCAAGCCAGTATTGTAAGTGGTACTAACAAGGAGGAGCTGGGAGAACATTTTGCAACTAATTAGGTTAATTGGCAATAGGTCAAGAATATGACTATATAAATGGTATAAATAGAGGATCTTAGAGAGTCAGAGTATCTCAGAAGTAAAGATGGACAGAGGTTCAAATTGTCAAACAATTTCAGAATGATGTTCCTCAATGTAAAATTGCAAAGGCTTTAAATATATCATCATCTACAGTACATAATATCAACAAAAGATTCCAAGAATCTGGAGAAATCTGTGTGCAAGGGACAAGGCTGAAACACAATATTGGATACCTGATCTTCAGGCCCTCAGATGGCACTGCTTAAAAAACAGACATAATCCTATGATGGGCAAAAAACAAAACACAAAGAGACTGTACACTCCCAACTTAACTACATAATTATTACATAAAACTAAACAAATTGCACTAGCAAATTTTTTTTTAAGACGTGTGAAGTTTAAGCTTATGTTTTTTGGTAAAAACAACAATATGAAAATTGAAGGCCAGCCCCAAACCCTGACAAATATGAGTGATGCCCAATTGGTTGATTCCATGGAAGGAAACACCTGGATAGATTCGGACATACTCGCTCCCCCACCACCCTGAGGATTCGCAAACAAATCACAATGTCTTCCGCTTTTTGCCAATTATAAATATCTTCAGATGTTCTTAGGAGGCAATTACCAAGGATATACATGCTATAGAATGGGACAAAATAAAACCCATTATAGATACCTTATGCAAGGTGAAAGGACAGTGCTCCAGGAATTGAAAACACTCCCTGACTGCATTATTAAGCCTAGCAACAAGAGGGGTAATGTTGTGCTATGGCTGGAAAATCAATATTTGGAGGAAGTGTTTTGGCAATTAAATGACTTGTAGTTGCCATGAGAGATGGCCAAGCAATCCATTCCCTGATTTGGTTAAAGAAATAAATTACCGTTTGAGTAGAGCATATGAGGTAGGACTTCTAACTCAAAAGAAATTTCTATTCCTTAAGGTTGATGATTTCAATATACCAACATTTTATATCACCCCGAAGTTGCATAAAAGGTTGAACAAACCCCCGGGAAGACCAATAGTTTCAGGTATGGGAGGCCCACTGGAGAAAATAGGCAAGTATATAGATAAAAAAATTAAGCATCTAAATAGGGATTTACCTTCGAATGTACAAGATTCATTTGACATCCTTCAAGAATTGATTGATTTAGAGATACCAGAGGACTGCCTATATGTGGAATCTCTGTAGTCCTCTATCCCTCATAAGGTGGGGATGTAGGCGGTATCCCAGTGGCTTGAAATAAGACATCCCCTATCGCAGGCATGTCCAAAGTCCGGCCCGCGGGCCAATCGCAGCCCGCGTTCCGGTCATTTTTCCATGTATATCTTTTGTGGCCCCCCAACAAATCCAAGAGCGCCAGGGGACACAAAGGATATACATGCTGGCTGCCTTGGAGGGGACAGGGAGGGGGTGGGATGAGTGGCATACATACAGGAGTATTTCCTGTTTACACGGCGGCCTCTGTAAAAAGAAGTCCCATCTCCTCCGCTGCCATTGGACGACGACGTTCTTTCCATCATAGGAGGCGGGACTTTCTATTAAAGAGGCTGCTGATAAAACAGGAGTTTCTCCTGTATGTCTGTTGGCGCTCCCTGTCCCATCCGAGGCTTCAGATGGGCATGAATCAGGCTGCACTCATGGCAATAGTGAGTCTACATTCATTTGAATGGGGGTGCTGCATTCAGAACAATGTGGGTGCTGCATTCATGACAATGGGGTGCTGCATTTATGACAATGGGGGTGCTGCATTCATGACAACGGGGATGCTGCATTCATGGCAACAGGGGTGCTGCATTCATGGCAACGGGGGTGCTGCATTAATGGCAAAGGGGGTGCTGCATTCATGACAATGGGGGTGCTGCATTGATGACAATGGTGGGGCTGCATTCATGGCAATTGTGAGGCTGCAGATGGGCACTGACCCTTATTTTGCTTCACAGTTCTTAGACCGAATTTTAATGGTTAAAAAAATGTCAGGCAAAATGGTCGGCCCTCACGCATGGTCACTTCATCAAATCTGGCCCTCTTTGAAAAAAGTTTGGACACCCCTGCCCTAGCGGGTCCCCATAATGAATTTCTGATTGAACTTGTTGAATTGGTGTTAAATAATAACTTTTTTGTTTTTGATAGTAAATATTATCGTCAAAAACAGGGAGTAGCCATGGGATCCTCCTGTGCCCCCTCTTGCCTGTTTCCATCTGGCATGGTGGGAAAAGGAAGAGGTATATAATCACCCGGCCTTTGGAGAACAGGTAGCCCTCTATCATTTATTGATGATGTGCTGGTGGTGTGGAGGGGTTCAATGGAACAATTTGAGATGTTTATTAGGGAGCTTAATGACAACTCAAGAAATATTTTTGCTACCTACAAGGAGGGTGCAATAATTGAGACTAATACGTAAAGGAAGCCCACAGCAGACAATACCATCCTCCATGCCACCAGCCATCATTCATTGCTGCTGATGAGAGGCATTTCCACAGGACAGTTCCTGCAAATTTGCAGGAACTGTTCTGATATCAAAGATTTTCATAAAGAAAGTAGAGAATTGCGTCAAAGATTCCAAAAGCCCCAATTCCATTATTAGACAGGCAAAAATAAAGGCATTAAAGAAAAAGAGGGAGAAAACACTGGGGTTGAAGGTGGAGGATGGGAAGCAGGATAAAGAGAAACTGGATAGGATGGGATTAGTAACCACCTATGGTACCCACTGGGACCATTTAAAAACAGTGCTGGGTAAACATCTCCTCGTGTTGGATAACAGACTAAAACACATATTGGGCCCTTGTCCAGATAAACGTGCACCAACCATAGGGGATGCATTGGTCCACAGTGAGTATACTCATAAGGAAAATGTGAATCCCATTTTACCCTTTACTCCACCTATATCAGGCATGCATTCATGTGGGCGCTGCAGTATCTGCAGGTATGTCATTAGGACTAATACATTCAGTGATTCTACAGGGAAATGGACGTACAAAATTAAACACTTTGTAAAATTGTTCCACTACATTCTTAATATATAAAATGATTTGCCCATGTGGGAAAATCTATGTGGGAAAAAACAAAAGAGAATTTAGTAAAAGAATGGGGGAGCATCTTACTAGCATATCCACAAAAGACGATAAGTCTCCAGTGGCTATACATTTTAGGGATACACATGGAGCATCCATTAGAGGGTTCCAATGTATGATAATCTACAGATTGGAGTTATCCAATAGGAGGGGGGATTGGTATAAGATTATGTTACAAAATGAGGAAAAATGGATCTTCCTTTTGGATTCCCTTGCCCCCAAAGGGTTAAACAGAGAGTTATCTTTGCAATGCTTTTTGTAGCAATCTAGGTATGAATATAAAATGTGGATCATCATACAGTAATGCTTGCCCCAAAAGGGTTAAACAGTGATTTATCGCTGTAATGTTTTTTGTAGCAACTTAGGTATGACCATCATATGGTAGTGTTTATCCAATATGGGACTGATGAGCCAATCATATGTACTCAACTCTGGGTTTGTTTGTAATCTCTCCTCTTACAATGTATCGGTTTGCATACAATCTATTTGTTGCAATGTCTTTGGCAATGTCTCTGTTCCAATATGGTTAGTTTGAGATCATTTATGTATTGATTTAGGAGTAATTGTACCTTTAGCGTCTATGCCCCAATACATATCTCTCTATACCTATAAGGAATGGTGGGGAGATATCTTTACTGCAATTTTTATCTTTCACTGTATGATGTCATGTCTATGGTTTTTCCATAAATGATCCGTTCTACATCCGGTTCCTCTTGGTGCCTCATTTAAAGTCCCAAACTGCCCCCTTCTTTATATACCTATAAGGAATGGTGGGGAGATCCCCCCCCCCTATGGGTATGTGTAGTAGAGAGAGATATATATAATATGTTGGTGTGACACGTGTGTATTTCTAAAGTGGGCTGTGCACTGTTTTTATAATTATAATCCGTGTTTAACATGATGGTTTAATAGCACCTGAGGTTTTTTCAAGTAAGATTAGGGGTGGACCCTCCCCTATACTTAAGAGAGTGACAGCTGACTATCTCGTGTGTCCTGACGAAGTTCCAGTATACAGGAACGAAATATGTAGATGCTGGGACATGCGCCCCCCCCCCCCCCCCCCCCCCTCAATGACTCAGCCACTATGAATTCCAGAGACTCTAACCCAATGTTTGGACTTTTGGTCTGCAACTTCACCTGTTCACTCATCTGGATCGGAGAGACTATCCACGTCTGATTGTACTGGATTGCATCAGCTGATTTGCACACACCACGTGCACTATATTGGAGGACATTACCTGCAGGAGAGCTGTATCCATCGGGAAACGGCTGAGTGGCTCGCATATCCATCTATGTGCGGGGGATTGTAATCGAAGGCCTGTGAGTACACCTGACACCACCACACTGTAGCTTTGATGTGTAAATCTAAACTAGTCTCCCTGCCCTGATACATGTCTCTATTGTGTGTGTGTGTGTGACAGTTTCTTCAGTGTTGTGTACAGCGATACAATTTATACACAGAAGTCTAGCCTTATAGTTCAGATACCACTGCACCCTTGCTGTCTCTCCTTCCACATCCCCATATGGACAGTTTGCATCAGGTATCAGCAGTCAGGACTGTTTATTCATTTGGCTGATCTACTCACCTGTTTTACCAGTGCTAAATAGCCGGACATTGGAGGATCTTTAGAGCTTATTTGGATATCAGGGCGTCCATTCAAGCCACTAACTACCACTGCTTTGCACTGACTGACTGACCTATGACTGCGAGTGTTTCAACAGGTTTACTAGGTTATGTATTCCATCAGGGCTGTTGCACAGTGCCTCATACACCCATCTTGATTACACCCCCCCCCCCCCCATAGATAGAGGTACTACACCTCTTTAGGTGGGATTGCCATTTTTCATTTTTTTTAAAATGATCCTATGATGGAGATCACTGCATGGGCTCAGGAATAATTTTAAAAATTCCTGTCTGTGAACACAGTTTGCTGCGCAAACTGCCACATAAAGAAGAAGCCATTCCTGAACATGCCGTAATCTTCTCTGGGCCAAAGCTCATTTAAAATGGTCTGTTGGAAAGTGTTCTTTGATCAGACAAATCAAAATTTGACATTCTTTTTAGCAACCATGGGCACCATGTCCTCTGGACTAAAGAGAAAGACTAGTCATCCACAAAATTCTGTAGTGGTAATGAGAGTGGCAACCTCAGTCTGGGCTCCTGCCAGGTCACACCCCCAACGTGTTTTGCTCCGCCCCCCAGAGCTTAGTCATGGGGATCCCCATGTCTAAGCTCCCGAGGGCGAAGCAAAACACAGATGTACGGCACTAAGGTTTTCTTCCTCCTTTCCCCTCAGTGTTCACAAGAGCTGGGATGAGCTCCATCCCTCACTGGCAATCCTGCAGCGAATGTGGAACTACTCATACTACTCCCCATATTGATTGAGCCCGAGCGGCACACTAACTTGTGGGTCACTCTGGACTAAAGAGGAAGGGAACCTTCTGGCTTGTTTTCGGTGCTCAGTTCACAAGTCTGCATCTCTGATGGTATGGGGGTGCAATAGTGTGTTGGACAGCTTGCACCACCAATGCTGAAAGATAAATCAAGGTTTTAGAGCAGATTATGCTCCCATCCAGATGGTGTTTTTTTCAGGGAAGGCCTTCTATATGTCAAAAGGACAATGCTAAACCGCATACTTCATGTATGACAACAGCATTGCTTCATAGTAAAATAGTCTGGGTATTTAACTGGCCTGCCTGCAGTCCAGACCTTTCACCAATTGAAAATATTTGGTGCATCTTGAAATGTAAAATACAAAAAGGAAGACCTAGGACTCTTGAGCAGTTATAATATTATATCAGACAAGAATGGGACAACATTCTTCCCCCAAAACTCTAACATCTGGTCTCCTCAGTTCCCAGATGTTTACAGAGTTTTGTTGAAAGAAGAAGGAACGCTCCCAAAAGTCCGGCGGACCTAGTTTTAAGTTTTGACTTAAAATTGTCCGCTGGACTCGGCAGTCCGGCGGACAATCCCGCTGGAAAGTCCGATCGTGTGTACGCCGCACAAGAGTAAAAGTGACGAAAGCCCACATTTTGAGTGGTCACTAGAACAAGAATAGAGGACAAATCTTCTGGTGGCCCTGTTGTGGCTTTGAGACAGGAAGTGAAGGTAAATCTCCCCAGTGGGACACAGGCGGCAACAAAAACTGACAGGGAATATACCCTTCCCTCTATCCAAAAATGAAAAAAGCTTTGGCTTTAGTTCTGCTTTGAGGCTACCTGACAACATTGCCCTTCAAGTAATGTATTTCAAGGCTGACTCCTGTAGCATTTCACAACTGACTGACATGATACTTGGCACTCTTGAAGACACCAAGGTCAATTTGGAGTAATCTTAATGTTGTGCTCATCCACAAAAATACTTTGTGTGTTCTATTAAAAACTTGTGTTCCGAGTATCAGGCTGCAGAAAGATCTCAGAGGATTAGTGATGAGGAACTTTCCCATGAAAAGGTCTCCTAATTTTTTACAGAGCCCTAACTGTAGATAAACAAATAAATACAAAGTTTAAACACATGCAACATCCTACCTGCCAAAATGTTATGTAATACTCTTTTTATTCCAGGCACCCCTTTACTCTACTGCAATCAAAACAATAAACCTGGATAAAGGTTGTGATTGGATGGTAAAGGAGCACCAGTCCAATGATGTAGTCCTTGTGCGCCTAGCTGCCAATTAGCTGCCCTATTTGTTTGATGTACAGCACTGTGCAATTCATTAAACAGTGATTGGCTTACGGCACTGCTCCTTTCTCTACTGGTCTGAATCCTTATGTGGAAAGGACTACAGGAGGCTAATGCCGCGTACACACGAGCGGAATTCTGCTCAAGCTTGGCTTGCATACACATGGTCACACAAAAGTTCGCTAAACTTTCGTCCGCCAAGAACGCGGTGACGTACAACACTACGACTAGCCGAGAAAATGAAGTTCAATGCTTCCGAGCATTCGTCGAATTGTTTCTGAGCATGCATAGGAATTTTGCGCACTGGAATTGGCACAGACGAACAGAATTTCTGATCGGAACTTTTTCCGACCGAAAAATTGAGAACCTGCTCTCAATCTTTTGCTAGCTGGAAATCGGCCAGCAAAAGTCCGATAGAGCATACACGACCAAAAGCTCTCATCGGTCTTTTGCTGGCCGAATTTCCGATCGTGTGTACGCGGCATAACATAAGGAAATATTAGATGTTTTAATATAACATTATAAGTCGTTATAATACATGTTTATATTTTTAAAGAATACAAAACCAGATAAAAGGTGTGTCTTTTACATCTGCTTACTTTTACACTTAAAATGTATTCCATCAATCATTTTGCTTTTGAACTCTATTGCTTAGTACATGTTTTATTATTTAAAAAATAATATCATTAAAACTTTTACAAAAAAAAGTATTTATATGTATTTGGGGACAGCCATCATATCCCAAAGACAAAAAAACAACATCTTTTCAAAATGTACTGTATAAAGGTCTCACTTTCTGATATATTCATTGTAGAAGAGCAGTGGGGCAAACAATATGTACTTATCAATGGGTCCTTTGTTATTTTTTTTTAACTTTAGCTTTTGACTGTCTTCTTTTGGACTGGAGTGTCAGATCTAATCTAATCTAATGGTGGTCATACAGGCTTCAATAAATTATTAATATGATCTAATCTCCTAGGATAGGAATAATTGATCTAGAATAAACAACCCAATTGAGCGTTATGCCACACATAGGGAAGTGGATTTTGCCCTCCATTTCCGTCATGTTATCTCATAATCTGATTGATCAAAATACAACTGTATTCATAAACAAATATCTCAGTGCTGCTGATCGATGCAAATGATTAATAATTTTAGGCCCTGGTCGATTGACTCAGTTTAAATGAATCCAATCTAATTTGAGTCTAAATTAAATTTATAGTTGATTGGAAGGGAAGTTATGGGTATTTAATTGTTTGAAGATTTTGATAGTTTTGATCAAATCAGACATTGATTGGATAATAAAATCAAACCATGTTTGGCCACCATAATCCATTTAACGTCAAATTCCTGCTTGGGGGAAGAATCAAAAAGTAGTATCCCTGTAGCTACGGAAGATTTAAGAGCAGCCCTGTCTGCTATACTCCTCTCCAGCACTGTGTCCTTAGATTTACCTGGTCACTGATCCAACTGCTCTTCTAGGTTAAAGGGTGCCCAGCATGTCAAGGCTCTGCCCACCAATCACACTGGACATACAAGAGAATGCTGCGGAATGCAGGGTTTGTTATTATGCGGCACTGTTCTTTGTCACCTCAAAGGGCCACCCACTACCGAGGAAGAAGAGGGTGAAGAAAACTCAAGTTGTCATCAGACTGAGCCAAAAGCCATCTGGAGAAAGAGAAGTATAAAGATTTTTTTTAAAGGTTTAGAGGCTGTTCCAATAGGAGGTGGAGAAAATAGTAAAGAGGACCCAAGCCAGAAGTTGGGCTTACAGCAGGGTGGACATCACCCTGAGGAACTGGAAGCAGATTGTTTTCCCAAAAGACAAAGTGGTGGATCTAGGGGAGGAAGCTGACCTTGGGCCTGATGCACAAAAGGGTTAAATGACTGTCAGGCTTTTATAAGGGTCCTCTCAGTTCCTGTCCAGTTGACAGGTGTCAGACAGAACAGAAATGAAACAGAAATCTTAAAGTGGAACTCAAAAAATATCTAAAAAAAATTGTGAGCAGGAAAAATCCATATGGCAAAGAAACATGCTATGTCCTTTTTGCAATTAAACACATTTACCTGTCTGTTTGCAATCTTCTTTAGAGGGTATACTGAGCTATGCACATGCTGCCTTGGTGCACATTCTTGGGGTGCCTTGGTGCCAGAATGAATAAACTCCCAGGCACATGTACAGGAGCTACATTATCCTGAACCAACCAATGAAGAAGCCCTAAAGCCCCACAACCAGAATAAACTGGGAGAAGATATCTGTATTGGCAAGGGAGCTTGCGGACATTGCATCACTGGAGCAAAGGTGACTATTTTTGGACTTTAGTTTTGCTTTAATTGGGCTAAAGCAATAAAAACCTTGCAAAAGTTCTAAGGCCCCTTTCACATAGTTGGTCTGATCAGGTGTGCCTGTCATTTTTCCAAGTGGACCTGATTGTATTGTAAGTCTACAGACAGGCGGATGTCAACGAATGTGCATACATTTGCATCCGATTATCTACAAGTCTGTCCAGCTTTTAGAAAAAGTGGAAAAGGTCTGTGTCTTTCAGGGTACATTTAGATGTGTGGCAAGATTGCCTTGAAATGCGGTTCTCGATCAGATTTCCATTCAGAGGCATTTGACATGCGGGAAAAGAGGCATTATGATTTTTGCAGCTTAAGGAGAGGGAGGTTGGGGGTAGTAAAATGCCCCACATCTGCAGGTCTTAGTGACCCCTTACCTTTTTTCCAAACCTAAATGTGATGTATCGGAGGTAGTCTGTTGTAAATGGCCATCCATAGATCAAATATGGTACTGGAAAGCAAAGGTGAAGCTAAACCATGAAACGTGGATCACACAAAAATTTTATCTGACCCACTCTGCTTCAATTCAGCTGGTGATCTGTTCATTTACCCCATATTAAATAAAACAGAAAAGAGAGTGGCTGTATGAAAGGAGCCTAATGCCCCGTACACACGGTCGGAAATTCCAACGGAAAATGTCCGATCGGACCATGTTGTCGGAAAATCCGGCTGTGTGTGGGCTCCATCTGACTTTTTCCGTCGGAATTTCCGACGGAAAAAAATTGAGATCCTGCTCTCAAATTTCCTGACAACAAAGTCCGATCAGACTTTTTCCGATCGTGTGTAGAGAATTCTGACGGACAAAGTGCCATGCATGCTCAGATCAAATTACGAGACCAAAGCTATTGGCTACTAGCCTCAACGTAGTTCCGTCGTACGCAACGAACGTCACCACGTTCAGAATGATCGGATTTTCCGACAACTTTGTCCGACCGTGTGTATGCAACACCAGTGTCGGACAAAATCCGTAAAAAAAATCAGATGGATTTTGTGGTCCGAATTTCCGACCGTGTGTATGGGGCATTAGACTGGTTTAGATTCGTTTTTTCATTCAACCTCTAGGCTGAATGAAACTGACAGGACTCTGCATTAACACAATGATGAATGATGAGGGAACCCTACCACTGTGCTATTGTATTCTGACAGAGGGGACCCCCACAACACACTGATTAGTGCTCGCCATTGGCTGCAAGCAATGATCGAATACTGGTTTTCAAGCAAGACTGTTCAACAGAAGCTGGTTGTTAAACTTGTATCGAAAGTCACCCAGTTCCTGCTGAACTGGATGACTTTTGCTACGTGTGTACCGGGCTTAAATCTTAAACTCACTTCAAACCAAAAAAAAGTTTACACTTAGTGCCGCTTCAATGTATATATGTACATTGTTCAGTCAACTAAAGTTTATAAAGCAACCCTACCCAAAACAGGTTCTAGGTTTTTAGTAGAGAGGGCAGGATTTCAATTGTTCGCTTTTTTTTAATATGCCCCTAAATATAATTATGGAATGCTGGCTAATATAGACCTCTACATTTTCTGGGATGGGAAAGTGGGTCACCTTTTAGAACAAAGTAGGTAGGCATAGGACACACCCTGTAACACACTTCATGTGGACCATGGAGAATTAAAATGCAAAAAATGTTTAGCTAAACCCACAAGTACATTTATGTTCACCATTACATTTTCTTTTTTTTTTTTTTTTCCAATTAACGTTTTATTATTTATCAACATATTCAAACAGGTTATGTAACTTTACATACATTTTAGCAGAAAAGAGCTCCCATAGTCAAGAAATATGCTTCATGCGTGTTTTGATTAGTCCATGGGTATGCCCGTAGGTGCGACATTATTTTCTTAAACAGCATTCCCTCTACAAAAATGTAGGGGGTTAGATCTTTAGCATATAGCACCTATGGTGACGTTTATGTAAAAACATGCAGGTTTGGTCTGCTTTGCAGATGGTAGGAAAGAAGGAAGAAAAAGGAGGGGGGGGGGGGGAGAAAGTGGGAAGAGAGGGTAAGGAAAAGGCTGGGAAAGGGGGGGGGGGGGGGGTAAGAGGAGAAGGGATGTAGATACGTTCTCACCTCAAGTGCCATAATGGGTTGTCTTAGTCCTCCCGCCGATGCCACCTCTCCCAGACTTCATTGTGTTCGTCCAGTTTTTGTCGGATCCTGGCCGTCATTTTTTTCCATGAGTTCAACGTCTTTAACCCTGGTGTATAGGGCCTCTTGAGAGGGTGGGGTGGGGGATTTCCAGTTTAGGGCTATTAGGCATCTCGCGGCTGTCAGTATGTGCCTGAGCAGTTTTTTGCTAGGCTTGGACAGTTTTGGTTGGGACAGGCCTAGCAGGAAGAGTTTAGGAGTAAACGGTATGGGCATCTCAAATAGCCGTGTCAGGAGCTGTCGGGTGGATTCCCAAAAGGGGGTTATAAGTGGGCATGTCCAATATATGTGGAAAAGTGTCCCTTTCTGTCGTTGGCAGCGCCAACACTTGTCCGGGGTGGAGGGGTATATTTTGTGGAGTATGGCAGGGGTCTGGTACCAGCAGAAGAGAATTTTGTAGGAGTTTTCCTTATATAGAGTGCATATAGAGGTTTTGGTTGCTTGTCTCCAGACCGCCTGCCATGCTTCCATTGGGAGCTCTTCGCCCAGCTCCTTCTCCCACCTGCACATGTATGAGTGTTTGCCTTTGGTTAGGAATTGGTACTTGTTTATAATTTTGTAAATGTCCGATATCAAGCCCCTGCGGTTGCGTCCTTCTAATATAATCTGTTCAAATGGGGATGGTGGGGAAAAGAGGAGTTGTGGAGCAATCGTTTGGGCAAAGTGTCTGATCTGTAGATAACTGTAGAACGCTTGTTTTGGGATGTCATATTTAGACTGGAGCTCCGAGAATGTGAGCAGCCTGCGAGATCTGGGATTCACAATGTGACCAAAGTGGAACAGGTTCCATGTGGCCCAGGGCCACGACATCTGGTGTGTTAGGCTGGTTGGTAGTTTAGGATTGCATAAGAACGAGTTCATCAGGGAGTTGTTGGATTTAAGGTTATATTCCCGGGAGACCTTGCGCCACAGTAAGTGAAGTTGTGACATTGAGCCTAGCATGCGTCTAGGGTCCACCTCCACGTTTGCACTCCATATTATACTGTTTGGGTGTACTGGGGCTAGCCAGATTTTTTCCAGTTCTGACCACTTGCTATAGGACCTCTGGGTGAACCATGAAGTCAGTGCGCGGAGTTGGGTCGCCTGATAGTACCTGACCAGGTCAGGGAATGCCAGGCCCCCATCCGACCGTGAGGCTGTCAGGACTGAGCTGGGTACTCTGTGTTTTTTGAAGTTCCAAACATATTTCAGGAGATCTTTTTGTAGTTTACGGAGTTGTATATAGGGAACGGGTATAGGCAGAGTTTGGAATAGATATAGCAGTTTTGGGAGGATGACCATTTTGACGGAGGTGATCCGGCCTATCAGGGAGATGTGATGTGATTTCCATTTTTGGATCAGTTCACGGATTGATCTAAACATCGGTGGGAAGTTTGCCTGATATAGGGTGTGGAAGGATGGGGTAATGGATACCCCTAGGTATTTAAGTGAGGTGTTCGCCCATTTATAGGGAAAGGTAGACTTCAGGTGGTTCGTTTCGTCTGTCGGGATATTGAGTGGGAGTGCGACTAACTTAGAGGTGTTGGTTTTGTAGCCCGACAGCGTGCCGTAGTGGTCTAGTATGGCGTGGAGGTTGGGTAGGGAGGTTCGAGGGTTGGTCAGGGTGAGAATAATGTCGTCCGCGAACAACGATATTTTGAATTCTTTGCCCCTAACCGGAATGCCCCTAATGTCAGGGCTGTTCCTAATGGTGGCCGCCAGGGGTTCTACACATAGTGCAAACAGCAAGGGGGAGAGCGGGCATCCCTGGCGGGTACCATTCGTAATCGGGAAGATGGGGGATGTGGCAAAGGGTGTCTTAACTTGCGATGAGGGGTGTGTATAAAGGTTCTGGACTGCGTTCAGAAAGGGGCCCTTGAATCCCATGTGTTGTAATGTGGCCGTCATAAAGGGCCAGCTAAGGCGGTCGAACGCCTTTTCTGCGTCTAGACTGAGGACCAGGGATTGTGTGGATTCTCTGTTCGCTACGTCTATGAGGTCTATGACTTTTCTGGTGTTGTCCCCCGCCTGTCGCATGGGGACGAATCCCACTTGGTCTTTGTGTATCAAGGTTGGGAGGATTGCGTTAAGGCGGGTGGAGAGAATTTTTGTAAATATCTTAAGGTCCGAATTCAAAAGGGCTATGGGTCTGTAGCTGGCGCATATTGTCGGGTCTTTGTCGGGCTTGGGGATCAAAGTTAGGTATGAGCCTAGCATCTCGTTCGGGATGGGGGTCTGTCGGAGGAAGGCGTTAAATAGTCTGGTCATGTACGGGCCTAGGATGTGTAGGTAGGTCTTGTAGTACTCGTATGGGAGTCCGTCTGGACCCGGGGATTTGTGTGCTGGTAGGGCCTTGATGGTCGTCGTCAGTTCCTCTGTGGTAATGGGGGTGTTTAGTTCTAAGAGGTCAGCCTCTTTTAGTTGTGGTAACCTGGCTTGTTCGAGATATTGGGTAATGCGGTCGGTTAGATCTGCTGTCGGGGGATTGTGGGGTATTTCGCGTTTGTTGTAGAGGTCTGTGTAGAACTCCGCAAACGTTTTCGCAATGTCCCGGGGGTGGGTCACTAGGTCACCTTTCTTGTCTTTAATCTGGTCGGGCGTGGATATGTGTGCCTGGTCCGCGAGTTTTCTAGCTAGGAGTGATTGCGCCTTGTTGCCTTTATCATAATATAGCTGTCTCAATCTTATTATTGATTTTTCTACTGCCCCTAGCGCCAGGTCTCGGAGTGTTGTTCTAACTTGGACTATCTGCTTAATCAGCGTTAGGGAGGGGGAGGTCAGTAGTTTGTTTTCAAGGTGTCGGAGGCGTTTTTCCCCTAGAATTCTGGCAGTCTGAGCGTCTTTCTTCATTTTAGAGGAGAGTGCAATGCACCTACCCCTGATTACCGCTTTGTGTGCGGTCCAGAGGGTGGATTGGGTTATGTCTGGGGTGTTATTTTCTGCAAAGTAGTGTTGTAGCGTGGTGTCTAGTTCCGTCTTAGATGGAAGATATTGTAAGAGGAGGTTGTTAAGCCTCCAGTTGTAGGGCCTGCGTGTGGGGGTGCCCAGGTCTAGAGAAATTGTAACCGGGGCATGATCTGACCAAGATATGGGCAGGATTTGTGCAGACTCGATGGTTCTAAGCGTGGCGTTGTTGACGAAGATGTAGTCCAGTCTTGAGTGGGTGTGGTGCGGGGCAGAGTAAAAGGTATATTGCCTGTCTTTTGGGTGCAGGGCCCGCCATGTGTCAAATAGAGCATATCTCCTGGTGATCTGCCGGAATTGTTTAGAGTCCCTGAGGGCTCTTGTCTGGGGGGCTTGGGGGTTGATCACAAGGCGGTCATGTTGGGTGGAGTGTGCTAGGTTAAAGTCCCCTCCCACTACTAGCATGTTATGGGGTGTTTTAAAGAGGCGGGTAAGGACCTTGTTCAGGAACCGGTGCTGGTGTACGTTCGGGGCATATAGTGTGCACAGGGTTATGGCTTGGGATTGCCATGTGCCCTGTACAATAACATAGTGGCCTAGCGGATCTATGTATGTCCCAGTGTGGGAAAATGGGGACCCTTTTTTGATGAGTATGGCAACCCCAGCTTTCTTACGTGGGTTAAAGGCCTGGAATGTTGCGGGGTAGAACTTGGAGGCAAACGTGAAGGAGTCGCCTTTACCAAAATGTGTTTCCTGTATCATTATGATGTCTGCCCCAGATTGCCTGAATTCTCGGAGCGCCAGATGCCTTTTTTTATTGGAGTTCAGGCCATGCACATTAAGTGTTACTACCTTAGCCATGATTTGTGTTGGGGGGGGGGAGGTGGTAGCATTACTTATCTGATCCGGTCGGTGGGTGGGTCTGGTCCGGGAGTGTGGCATCTGCGGGAGGAGGTTCGACGCCCAGGGGGGCCCTGGGAAGGAGTAGGTCATTAGTTGGGTGGAGGTGAGGTATCTAGGAGGAGAGAGAGAGGTTAGAACAAAAATAAAACAAGTCAAACAGTTATACAACATTTGGTGGGTCTGGGTGGCCATTAAGGTCAGAAGGCCCAAACAGTTCCTGTAGGTCTCTCCGACTAGGATATCCGGAAAGTTCGGGTCGGAGAGGTACCAGGGGGGTGGGGTCAAGAAAGGAACTTGTAGGTGGTAAACCACGGGGGGGGTTCGTAATTCGGGGGGGCAACCTGTCCGGCTTCTCTGCCCAGGGTAGCCCGTGGAGTGAAATTTTTTGGATTAATAGGCTTTCGGGGGAAGTAGTCATTTCGCGGAGATCTTTGTGGGGTGAATGTTGGTGTCGCAGTTAGAGGCCCCCTAGGGGGGGAGGTCATCCCATTTTGGGTTTGGGGGATCGGCGGTTGGGATCTGTGCCCCTTGGACGTTTGGTCGAGGATGCTTTCTGCCACATTGCTGGCTGCGGTGGGGGGTTGGCCACCAGGTCCCATTCGGGGAGTTGAGGGACGGGGATCCCCAAAGTGTCACAGAAGGGTTCCAGGTCATCTGGGTAGCGGAGGATTGCCGATTTTCCTAGGTGCTTGGCTGTTAAACTGAAGGGGAATCCCCATCTGTATGTGATTTTCTCATCTTGAAGTGCACGCAGTAAGGGTTGTAGGAGTCTCCTTTTTTGAAGTGTGATCCAGGAGAGGTCTGGGTATATTTGTACTGGAGCGTTATCAAATTGCAGGTCGCGTATAAGGCGGGCTTTACGCATGATGTCCTCTTTAAGTGGGTAAGAGTGCATTCTGCATATTACATCCCGGGGCTTTGATGCGGGACCTT
Source organism: Lithobates sylvaticus (assembly GCA_028564925.1). Taxonomy (NCBI): domain Eukaryota; kingdom Metazoa; phylum Chordata; class Amphibia; order Anura; family Ranidae; genus Lithobates; species Lithobates sylvaticus. Next base: position 199,530,881 of record CM053029.1, read on the forward strand.
TGGGGCGGAGGGCCCGGTGTGCTCTGTCCATCTCTATGTGCTTGTTAGGGTCCTCTCCGAGCATCTCGTTAAACAGGGTCTGTAAAGAGGATTGCAGGTCTTCGGTGTCGTCAGTTTCGGGGAGTCCTCGTACCCTAATATTGTTTCTCCGGCCCCTATTATCGAGGTCCTCGACATGGCGTTGCATGTCGCGGAGCATGATGTGGTGGTCTGATGTCTGTTGTTGTGTGCGGTGTACGGCCAGTTTGGTCTCTTGGATCTCCTCTTCTGCCATCTCTACTCTATCTGAGAGGTGTTTGAGGCCTGCATGAAGTGTTTGGATCTCGGAGCGGCAGGTGGCCTTAACATCAGCTATCAGCTGCTTAAAGTCCGCTTTGGTGGGGATGGCTTGCAGGTATGTTTGCCATGGGGGGTATGAGTCTCCGTTGTAACTTGGGGGCTGGTGGAGATGCTGTAGGGTCGGTGCTTGACCGTTTGCTGGGGTCTCTCTCGGTTGCGGGGTGTCCCATGGAGGTTGGGGTGCCCAGGGTTCAGCCCAGGATGTGGCGTGGGGAGAGCTCGGGGTGGGGGCCGGTGGGCTGTATCCTGGGTGCCGTGTGTGCCCCTGGGTTGCTTGGGGGAGTGAGGGAGGGGTTGCTCGCGGGTCCTTGCTTAGGGTGAGGTCCCTGGGCCTTTGGGGTCCTGGGGGGGGTAGTGTCTGCCATGCGGACTGTGCCCCTTGCTCGGTGAGGGGCTGTTGGTCCGCCCGGGGGTGCCCAGGGCCTGGAAGGGGGGGGAAGTCCATTGCTGGGTCGGGTGCTGTGGGGGACAAAGTACCTGTATGGAGGCATGGGTCAGAGGCTGTTCTCAGCAGCTTGGGGAATGCCTCTGTGCATTGGGTGTACTCCGCTTGTGAGTGGGTTCCGGCCTGGTCCCCCTGTGGGCTGTGGTGTCCCTCTGGTGTTTGGTGGGTTCCACTCACCATGTGTTGGAGCCCGGAGGGGCTCTGGGACTGTTGTGCAGGGTCCTTAGCGGTCTGCTGCGGTCCGCCGCTGTGGAGAGGCGGCGGGATTGAGGCCTGTTGCCTCGTGTTGTCGGCCATCTTGGTACACCCGCCCGGAGCCGCCGGCGGCTGGAATAGCTTTTTAAAAGATGCTGCGGTGCTCGGCGGCGGGTGTGCAGGTCTCCGGGCTGAGGAGGATCGGGTGGTGCGCGATCCTCCCATAAGCTGGCTTTTTTTTCCACCGAAATTAGCCTTAGTGCTGCGGGCTGGAGAGGAGCTCTCAGTCCGTGCTGCCTTCCAGGTCGGCTTCCGGTCACGCCCCCACCATTACATTTTCTTTACACTAGCTGTTCAAAATTACAAAAGTTAAAAGGTCATGATAAAGGTTTAGTGTAGTATAATACCTTTAGTAGTTTAAATAGTACACATTTGTAGAGGTCTGTACATCAGCCAAAAAAAATAAGAAGGACATTTAGGTCTGAACTCGGGGATCAGCAAATATTTTATAAATACAAGAGGCATGTGTATACAGTCTTGAATATTGGTGTACTTTGTGTATTCCTTCTATATCTGTGCAAAAATCCAACATGGCACTTTGCAGGAGCTTCCTGTAATAAAGACCAGTTACTGTTGCTCTCTCCCAGCCTATAGTGGGTGAGGCCTGCTGGGTCCCTCCCACAGCTCTGCTCTTTGTGCAGGCTATGTATGTACAGCATAGTGATGATGTCACCACCATTTTTATATTGTAATGTCTGAGTTTCAAATAGTATAGCATCAAGTCAATTAAACTCCTGGGATATTGATCTAGTCAGTTAAGTAGCAGAGGGGGTTGTTAATCTGTTTCAGCTGCTTTGGTGTAAATGAAATTAACAACAGGTGATGGACAACAATGAGACGACCTCCAAAACAGGAATGTTTTTACAGGTGGAGGCCACTGACATATATTTTTTCCCCACCCCTTCTTTTCTGATTGGTTTATTACTAGTTTTGCATTTGGCTACGGTCAGTGTCACTACTGGTAGCAGGAGGCGAAACCTGGACCCTATAAAGGTTGCACAGGCAATCCAACTTCTCCAGGATGGCACATACATATGTGCCGTTGCCAGAAAGGTTTGCTGTGTCTCCCAGCACAGTCTCAAGAGCATGGAGGAGATTCCAGGAGATGGGCAGTTACACTAGGAGAGCTGGACAGGGCTGTATAAGGTCTTTAACCCATCAGCAGGACCGGTATCTGCTCCTTTGTGCAAGGAGGAACAGGATGAAACAGCCCTACAAAATGACCTCCAGCAGGCCACTGGTGTAAATGTCTCTGACCAAACAATCAGAAACAGACTTCATGAGGGTGGCCTGAGGGCCAACGTCCTCTAGTGGGCCCTGTGCTCACTGCCTGGCACCATGGAGCTTGATTGGCATTTGCCATTGAACACTAGAACTGGCAGGTCCGCCACTGGTACCCTGTGCTTTTCACAGATGAGAGCAGGTTCACCCTGAATACATGTGACAGATGTGAAAGGGTCTGGAGTAGCCGTGGAGAATATTATGCTGCCTGTAAAATAGTTCAGCGTGACCGATTTGGTGGTAGGTCAGTGATGGTCTGGGGAGAGATATCCATGGATGGACGCACAAACCTCTACAGGCTAGACAATGGCACCCTGACTGCCATTAGGTATCGGGATGAAATTCTTGGACCCATAGTGGGTCCTGGGTTCCTCCTGGTGCACGACAATGTCCGGCCTTATGTGGCAAGAGTATGCAGCCAGTTGCTGGAGGATGAAGGAATTGATACAATTGAATGGCCCCCACGCTCACCTGACCTAAATCCAATAGAACACCTCTAGGACATTATGTTTCAGTCGATCCAACGTCACCAGGTTGCACCTTAGTCTGTTCAGAAGCTCTGTGATGCCCTGGTCCAGATCTGGGAGGAAATACTCCAGGACACCATCCGTCATCTCATTAGGATCATGCCCCGACATTGTCAGGCATGCATACAAGCACGTGGGGCCATACAAACTACTGAGTACCATTTTGAGTTGCTGCAATGAAATTTCAGCAAAATGGAGTAGCCTGCTACATAATTTTTTTACTTTGATTTTCGGGGTGTCTTTGAATTCAGCCCTCTGTAGGTTGATTATTTTCATGTGGCATCCTTTCGTTCCTAACACATTACCCAGTCCATATCAGTATAGATATCCATCATGATATTTTTCCCCATTGAGATCTGATGTGTTTTCAAAGTGTTCCTTTTTTGAGCAGAGTGTCTATATATATATATATATATATATATATATATATATATTTATACAGTATATATCTTTCATGTGACAACACTGAAGAAATTAAACTTTGCTACAATGTAAAGTAGTGAGTGTACAGCTTGTATAACAGTGTTAATTTGCTGACCCCTCAAAATAACTGAACACACAGCCAATAATGTCTAAACCGCTGGCAACAAAAGTGAGTACACCCCTAGGTGAACATGTCCAAATGTGGCCCAAAGTGTCAATATTTTGTGTGGCCATAATTATTTTCCAGAATTGCCTTAACTCTCTTGGGCATGGAGTTCACCAGAGCTTTACAGGTTGCCACTGGAGTCCTCTTTCACTCCTCCATGAAGACATCATGGAGCTGGTGGATGTTAGAGACCTTGCGCTCCTCCACCTTCGCTTTGAGGATGCTCCACAGATGCTCAATATGGTTTAGGTCTGGAGACATGCTTGGCCAGGCCATCACCTTTACCCTCAGCTTCTTTAGCAAAGCAGTGGTCGTCTTGGAGGTGTGTTTGGGGTCATTATCATATTGGAATAGTGCCCTGAGGACCAGTCTCTGAAGAGAGGGGATCGTGCTCTGTTTTAGTATGTCAAAGTACATGTTATCATTCATGGTTTTCTCAATGAACTGTAGCTACCCAGTGTCGGCAGCACTCATGCAGCCCCAGACCATGACACTCCCACCACCATGCTTGACTCACCTGCCACACACGCTTGATACCATCTGAAGCAAATAAGTTCAACTTTGTCTCATCAGACCACAGGACATGGTTCCACTAATCCATGTCCTTAGTCTGCTTGTCTTCAGCAAACTGCAGGCTTTCTTGTGGATCATTTTTAGAAGAGGCTTCCTTCTGGGACAACAGCCATGCAGACCAATTTGATGCAGTGTGCGGTGTATGGTCTGAGCACTGACAGGCTGACTCCCCACCCCTTCAACCTCTGCAGCAATGCTGGCAGCACTCATATGTCTATTTACCAAAGACAACCTCTGGATATGATGCTAAGCACGTGCACTCAACTTCTTTGGTCAACCATGGTGAGGCCTGTTCTGAGTGGAACCTGTCCCGTTAAACCACTGTATGGTCTTGGCCACCACGCTGCAGCTCAGTTTCAGGGTCTTGGCAATCTTCTTATAGTCTAGGCCATCTTTCTGTAGAGCAACAATTCTTTTTTCAGATCCTCAGAGAGTCCTTTGCCATGAGGTGCCATGTTGAACTTACAGTGACCAGTATGAGAGAGTAAGAGCGATAACACCAAATTTAACACACCTGCTTCCCATTCGCACCTGAGACCTTGTAACACTAAAAATGCTAATTGGGCCCAATTTGGCCATTCCCTTAGGTGTGTACTCACTTTTGTTGCCAGTGGTTTAGACATTAAAGCGGGTTCAATCCTAAAGTGGAACTTCCGCTCATCGGAACCCTCCCCCCTCCGGTGTCACGTTTGGCACCTTTCAGGGGGGAGGGGGGTGCAGATACCTCTCTAAGACGGGAGTCTATGCCTCTTCCTGTCCCGCCGCGCTGTCTGCTGGGACACACACAGGTCCAAGAGACAGCGCGGAGCATTCCTATTGCTTTGTGCAACTCGCGCATGCGCAGTAGGGAACCGGGAAGTGAAGCCGCAAGGATTCATTTCCTGATTCCCATACCCATGATGGCGGCGGCAGCATCCGAGGACCGAGGGACGGTTCGGCCTCGGGTGCCGACATCGCTGGACCCTGTGACAGGTGAGTGTCCTTATTTTAAAAGTCAGCAGCTGCAGTATTTGTAGCTGCTGACTTTAAAAAAAATATATAAATTTGCAGGACTCCCTCTTTAATAGCTGTGTGTTGAGTTATTTTGAGGGGACAGCACATTTACACTGTTATACAAGCTGTAAACTCGCTACTTTATATTGTAGCAAAGTGTAATTTCTTCAGTGTTGTCACATGAAAAGATATAATAAAATATTTACAAAAATGTGAGGGGTGTACTCATTTTTGTGAGATACTGTGTATGTATATATATTAGGGCTGTTACTGATTAAAATTTTCATGTTCGATTAATCGATTTTTTAAAAATCAATTAATCAACTAATTTCGATTAATTATAACGCACATACAGATTCAACTACTTTTAGCTGATCTCCTTGCATTGCAACTCTGCATTAGTCAGTGGTAAATGTGGTATACACTATATACAATCACCCAACACTAGTTAGTTTCCACAATCCATGACTTAACGTCATAGTTCACACAAATACATTTTAAATTCAAACTGTAGCACTGACGTAAGTAATTTTTTTCCCACAGTAGCGTGACAACCCCTCCACCTCCGGTCTAACTAATCACTCTCACCTTATGGCATGGACCCCTGTGCAAACAGACCCCTGTGCAAACAGGTGGTCATGCAAGCGGGTATCAAAAGGGTTAACACGGACCATAAACTTCTCTCACGTCTCCTTAGATCTCAGCATGGACGTCAGGTCATGGGTAGAAAGAAAAGATCTAAGTGCTCACCGCTTAAAGTATAAGATTACATTTTTGTGTTTAAACACAAACTACTCACATAAAGATGATAAAAAACACAGCATGTAAAGCCGACAATCGTGTTAGTTCCGTAGGGCAGCAGCGGGTGACGTCATGTGTAGCTTCTCCCCCGTACACATTACGTTCAATCAGAACTTCAACGTCACGAGACTCCTCCCCCTTCCCTTCGTTAGCAGACGGAGGCACTTGGGGAAGGGGGGAGGAGTCCGGTGACGTCGATGTCCGTGATGTCACCGGATCTCCGACCGAACTCCCTGAAGACCTGGAAGCCGGCGGAGAGGTGAGTACCAATCAAAAGAATTTTGATCGATTTAAAAGAATTAACGATTAATCGAGGAATTAATCTTTAATTTTCACAGTCCTATTATATATATATATATATATATATATATATATCCTTTGTGGCTAATGAGGAATATATTTCAATGAAATGTTCATGTGCCTAAAGTTCAGCTTTAAGGAGTAAAGAGGGACATTCCTTCAAAATCAGGGACAGTTGAGAGCTAGGATCAAATGTATTTGCATACCTGGAACAAAGAGAGAGCTATTTGAGCTATTGCACTATAATCTATGGTTCAAGAGCAATGTCATCTCTCGTTCCATGTTCTCATCGCTCTTAGTTACCTGATCCATCATTAAACCCATCACAGTGTGATGACAGCAATCCTCCAGCTAAACTCATCAATGGCATCCGCTAGCATATGAGGGTCTTTCTGGTCTTTTCAGGAGACTGGCCTGTGTGGTCACATACCAGAAGACCACCCAGACAATCAGTCCGTAGATAAATATATTCAACAATGACTGGCAATTAAAATAATTGATTTACTCGGACAGCTGCATTAAAACGATGTCAAATGAGAATGCGGTTCCAAGACAAACATTTTTATTTTAGAATTAAAACAGATGGTATGCTCGGTAATCTTTTTTTCAGCGCACTCTGCTTGAAGAATGTAGTGATGAGTGTGTCTGGAAGGGTGTTTTTTTGGCCCTTCGGGCAAGAAAAAGATTATTTTTGGAAAAAGATTATTTTGGTATTCTGGCCTTTGAATTTTTGGAAAAGCTGAGTAAAGCAGCTTTTTGGCATCTCTGATTCTATACTCAGACGGGTCATTTGGCAAAGCCATGGCTACTTTGCTATAAAGACATTTTCTCATGACATTTTGGCACAAAGTAAGGGAACCTCAGCTGTCTCTGGGTCTTGTCAGCTCTTGTGCACGCTCCTAGCAGCAAATCAGTCACACAGTATGTAAACCTGGCACACCGCTCCGTGGGAGCTGAAGGCATATAATAGCCCTTTAATGCTGACATTCACCATGCACTTCAGTCCTTTTTATATTTCTTCAGCTGGCAAAGATAGATATTCCTTTCATTTGCCCTTTAACTTAAAGAGAAACTGTAGTCCTTTTGATGTTTTTTATCCATGTGAAAGTGATCAGACTAAAGTGGGCAGATATATAAGACACACATGAAAACATTATCACATTGTTAAATACATTTTAAAATGCAAGCAGTATAGGAACCTGAATCTAACCTGGAATCAGAAGCAGCACAAAGAGCCAAATAGCTGCTAAGAAAAGGCCTGCTGATAGGAAAAGAAAGCAGAGTGACAGAGAGATGAGATCATGGCTCTGCTACTTCTCCTTAAACTGTACTGGGCGGGTCCAGGACAACCCTGGGCTCAGAGGAATGGGTTGAACAATGCTGGCCATCAAACCGAGGACATCCAGTGGCAGTAAAAAGTCATTAATTTACAGTGTTCTGTGAATGAATGAAACCACTGACTCTAAAAGACTCTTAACCACTTGCCTACCAGGTATGAACACCCCCTTCCTGACCAAGCCATTTTTCAGCTTTCATCGCTGTTGCATTTTGAATGACAATTGCGCGGTCATGCAACGATGTACCTAAATAAAATTTGTATAATTTTTTTCCCCACAAATAGAGCTTTATTTTGGTGGTATTTGATCACCTCTGCGATTTTTATTTATTGCGCTATAAACAAAATAAGAGGGACAAGTTTGGAAAAAACGCAATATTTTTTACTTTTTATTATAATAAATATCCAATTTTATTTATTTTTTTAAACAAATTTTTTCCTCAGTTTAGACCGGTACGTATTCTTCTACATATTTTTGGTAAAAAAAATTGCAATAAGCGTCTATTTATTGGTTTGTGCAAAAGTTATAGCGTCTACAAAATAGGGGATAGATTTATAGCATTTTTATTATTATTATTTTTTTACTATTAATGGCGGCGATCTGCGATTTTTATTGTGACTGCGATATTGTGGCGGACATATCGGACACTTTTGACACATTTTTGGGACCATTCACATTTATACAGCGATCGGTGCTATAAAAATGCACTGATTACTGTATAAATGTGACTGGCAGGGAAGGGGTTAACCCCCTGGTGGGCGCTGCAGGGGTTAATATGTTCCCTATGTGAATGATTCTAACTGTGGGGGGAGGGGACTGACTGGGGGAAGGGACTGACTGGGGGAGGGGACTGATCGGTGTCCCTATGTACAAGGGACACACCATCGGTCTCCTCTCCTCTGACAGGACGTGGATCTGTGTGTTTACACACACAGATCCACGTCCTGCTCAGTTACCGGGCAATCGCGGGTGCCTGGCGGACATCGCGGCCGCCAGGCACGCGCATCGGGTCCCTAGCGATGCGGCAGGCACGCGCGCGCGCCTCCCGCGGCGCGCGCGCCCCCTAGTGGCCACAAAGTTAGCGCCTGCCACAAGAGCTGCACCGCCCGGTTGGCTACAAGTTAAACAGCGCTACCCTTGTACCAGTACCCTAGGTATTAACCTAATAAAAAACAGGATATGTTCCCAACATGTGTACTAAAAAGGATAATATATTCCCGGAGGTTATTAATAACAAATTCTAAAATAGTCAGTGGCTGACACTAAAAGCACATGCAAGGCTGCCTTCTAACAATGGACAGGTAATCCAACAGCTGCAAGAGAAGAGGGGGAGGAAAGAAAGGCTTCAAGCAGACTATGGTGTAGCACAATTTATTATAAAAGTATTTCGAAATACACAACAAAATGCACTCATGAAAACATTGGGGGTGACAGGCGAAGGTACAGTCAGGTCCATAAATATTGGGACGTTGACACAATTGTAAGCTTTTTGGCTCTATACACCACCACAATGGATTTGAAATGAAACAAACAAGATGTTCTTTAAGTGCAGACTTTCAGCTTTAATTTGAGGGTATTTACATCCAAATCAGGTGAACGGTGTAGGAATTACAACAGTTTGTATATGTGCCTCCCACTTTTTAAGGGACCAAAAGTAATGGGACAATTGGCTGCTCAGCTGTTCCATGGCCAGGTGTGTGTTATTCCCTCATTAACCCATTTACAAGGAGAAGATAAAAGGTCCAGAGTTCATTTCAAGTGTGCTATTTGGAATCTGTTGCTATCAACTCTCAATATGAGATTCAAAGAGCTGTCACTATCACTGAAGCAAGCCATCATTAGGCTGAAAAAACAAAACAAACCCATCAGAGAGATAGCAAAAACATTAGGTGTGGCCAAATCAACTGTTTGAAACATCCTTAAAAAGAAAGAACGCACCGGTAAGCTCAGCAACACCAAAAGACCTGGAAGACCACAGAAAACAACTGTGGTGGATGACCGAATAATTCTTTCCCTGGTGAAGAAAACACCCTTCACAACAGTTGGCCAGATCAAGAACACTCTCCAGGAGGTAGGTGTATGTGTGTCAAAGTCAACAATCAAGAAAAGACTTCACCAGAGTTCACCACAAACATTGGTGAGTCTCAAAAACAGGAAGGCCAGATTAGAGTTGGCCAAACAACATCTAAAAAAGCCTTTACAGTTCTGGAAAAACATCCTATGGACAGATGAGACCAAGATCAACTTGTACCAGAGTGATGGGAAGAGAAGAGTATGGAGAAGGAAAGGAACTGCTCATGATCCAAAGCATACCACCTCATCAGTAAAGCATGATGGTGGTAGTGTCATGGCATGGCCATGTATGGCTGCCAATGGAACTGGTTCTCTTGTATTTATTGATGATGTGACTGCTGACAGAAGCAGCAGGATGAATTCTGAAGTGTTTCGGGCAATATTATCTGCTCATGTTCAGCAAAATGCTTCAGAACTCATTGGACGGGGCTTCACAGTGCAGATGGACAATGACCCGAAGCATACTGCAAAAGCAACCAAATCATTTTTTAAGGGAAAGAAGTGGAATGTTATGCAATGGCCAAGTCAATCACCTGACCTGAATCCGATTGAGTATGCATTTCACTTTCTGAAGACAAAACTGAAGGCAAACTGCCCCAAGAACAAGCAGGAACTGAAGACAGTTGCAGTAAAGGCCTGGCAGAGCATCACCAGGGATGAAACCCAGCGTCTGGTGATGTCTATGGGTTCCAGACTTCAGGCTGTAATTGACTGCAAAGGATTTGCAACCAAGTATTAAAAAGTGAAAGTTTGATGGATTGTTAATATGTCCCATTACTTTTGGTCCCTTAAAAAGTGGGAGGCACATACAGTATACAAACTGTTGTAATTCCTACACCGTTCACTTGGATGTAAATACCCTCAAATTAAAGCTGAATGTCTGCAGTTAAAGTACATCTTGTTCGTTTCATTTCAAATCCATTGTGGTGGTGTATAGAGCTAAAAAGATTACAATTCTGTCGATGTCCCAATATTTATGGACCTGACTGTATGTAGAGGATGTGCTGTCTGGGATGGTCCAGGGGGGGCAGGGGGGGCTTCGGCCAATATGCAATCCAAGGAGAGGCAACCGTCCAAGGGACCAGTCCAGGGCAAGCCAAGGCGGATGCCTCTGAAATGCATCTCTATTGGCTACATCGATCGTCGTGCCTACAGGTCATTCACAGCGGCCTCTTCTTGGACTGGTCCCTTGGACAGTCGGCTCTCCTTGGACTGCCGGTCCCCCAGTGTATTGACCACTACTACCCTTGGACCATCTCAGATTGCACATCCTCCACAGACCTTCGCCTGTCACCCCCACTGTTTTTGTGAGCGCATTTTGATGTGTATTTATATATATTTCTATAAAAAAAACTGTGCTACCCCATAGCCTGCTCGGTGCCTCTCTTTCTTTTCCTTCTTCTCTTTCTGTGAATGAATGGACTACAACTATTGATGGCCGTTGTGGCTGTTGGCTTGTAGTTCTCAATGAACTACCACAGTGGCAGTAGTTCATTGATTCTTCCTGTTAGTGTAAGGCTCTGTTCACACGTTTTTGGTGCTTTTTCAGAAACGCACTCCAGTGCGTTCCTATGGAACACGTTCAGATTTTTTACGCTGCTGCATTTTTGGAAATGGTCAGGGGCTTTTTAAAATGCAAAAAAGTGCATTTTTGGTTCAATAGACTTTAATAGAAAAGTTGCAGAAAAGCATGTTTGCTGTAGTACCCTTACAAACTTCCACAGCTGCAAACACCCACACAGCGAGACCCGGGACCCACAGGGCAAGTACCATTAATCCTAATAGTATGCCACCCGCACTGGAAACTGTGCTGTACATGTGGTTCCCATGTGGGCAGCAATTTTCAAAGTAGTGCAGGAACTTCTTTCTTGCATAATGGGTGGGCACGGCAGCCAATTCAAATGAATGGGCTTTCGTGCCCACGCAAACCGAGGCCCACATGACTGCACAGGTGAGATCCAAGGGTTACCGCATTTTTGCCTCGATTTTTACCTAGATAACAACAAATTGGGCAAATTTTTTTTTTAAAAAGCATAAGAAATGCAAAATGCATCAAAAAAACACATGAAAAATGTGTCAAAATTGTGTGTGAAAAAATGCACTGCAAAAAGCAGAAATGAATCAAAAGTAAACTGCATAGGTGTGAACTGAGCCTATAACTGTCATAAAATATGAGGTACGAGCAGATAGCTTACACTGACAGTCTGCAGGAGACCTCTATGGCATCAGCGATCTGTTGGTTGGGAACTCTTAAGGCTTCAGCATACCAAGACATTTTGAACAATTTCATGCTCCCAACTTTGTGGAAACAGTTTGGGGATGGCCTCGTCCTATTCCAACATGACTGCGCACCAGTGCACAAAGCAAGAGTCCATAGACACATGGATGAGCGAGTTTGGGGTGGAAGAACTTAACTGGCCTGCACACAGTAATGACCTCAACCCGGTAGAAAACCTTTTGGATGAATTAGAGCAGAGACTGGAAGTCAGGTCTTCTCATCCAATATCAGTGCCTGACCTCACAAATGTGCTTCTGGAAGAATGCTCAAACATTCCCATAGACACACTGCTAAACCTCATGGACAGCCTTCCCAGAAGATCAGTTAATGTGCGTGTGAAGACAGGCATCACAATACTTTTGACAATATAGGGTATTTCTACTTTTAAGTCGTTTTTTTTTTTTTCATTACTGCTTAAGTAGAGACTTACAATGGCTAGTAAAGATGTCCTTTCATCCAGATTCTGCTGGACTCCTTAGTGTTGGCCCAGCTTTCCTGTTTCCGGGTGGCAGTGTTTATAGGGTCCTATAGAGTAAAGCTGGGTACACACGTGCCAAATGTCGGGAGAAATCTACTGGTTCAAAAAAAAAAAAACAGCCGGCATTTGGCCCAGGGTAATTCCCAGGGATGTATTTAGGGTCCTTTTTAAATATTGGTGCTACACTGGCTTTTCTCCAATCAGCTGGTACCATTCCAGTCAGTAGACTGTCAGTAAAAATTAGGAACAATGGTCTGGCAACTACTTGACTGAGTTCCCTAAGTTTGGTTACTGAAGCCCCCCAATTCCCTTGTGAAGACTGAGGAGAAGAATAAATTCAATACCTTCGCCATCTCCCCATCCTTTGTAACCAGATGTCTTTCCTCATTATTTATGGGGCCAATATGGTCTGTCCTCCCTTTTTTACTGTTTAAATACATTTCTTGGGATTTTTTTTGCTCTCCTCCGCTATGTGTCTTTCATGTTCTATCTTAGCCGTCCTTTTTGCACCCTTACATTTCTTGTTGCATTCTTTATAAATGCTGATGATGACCCCTCAAATTTGTATATTTTGAAGGCCTTCTCCTTTGCTTTTATATACATTTTTAGATTGGAGTTAATCCATCCAGGACTTTTGTTTGCTCTTTTAAATATATTACCCAATGGGAGGAGAGATGGGTTTGCTTTAAGAGCATAATGCCCTTATTTAATATGCTCTTAAAGCAACCCCATCTCTCCTCCACGTTCTTTGTTCCTAAGATTTTATCCCAATTTATGCCTTCTAGTAAGGTTCGTAGTTTAGGGAAGTTGTCTCTTTTGAAATTCAGTGTCTTAGTGTGTACCAGGTTTTAGCTTTTTGTGTGCACTCCTGGAATCAGACTACAGGGCAATGTGGTGATGCTTCCTGCACTGATGTGCACAGGCAGCCTAATAGGACAACACGGAGAAGACACTCCTTCAAGGGAAGTGATCGACAGCGGTTTCCAAGATGCTGCCTGGGAGCCATTGTCAGTCACGTCCCTTGGAGGAGGAGCTGTTTTGTGTGAGTTGTCTAGTCTGCCTGCGCTTCTGACCTTTCTGGGAAGACAGTTTATTCTCCTGTGTTAAATTAATCTATTACAGATTATATAAAGAGGAAATATTTTATAAGCAGGGACCACTACAGGGTATTTCCTTACAAAATGTACTTTTATTAATTTTTCGAGTACAAACACCCAAATTTTAAGCATCCATATGAATCCCATCAGAAACTGAATAATGGTGTCCAAAATGTGAATTAGGCCACCCTTTCCCTAATGTATCCGCACTCTAAATATCACCATCATAAAAAAGTATAACAGTGAATACAATTTGCAAATGATTATTGGGTGCAGTGACCCATGTATTTACATGGAATTGGAATTCCTTATCTATAAAATCTAGGATCCCTTGGATCCACGTATTTTATAATGTATACATTAAGTTAAACTATTTTCAAATGTTGTTGTTAAAAAGATGAGGTTTTAGTACTCCCTGAAAACTTTAATTGGGCTTTAAAACTTGAGAATGAATTAAAAAAAAATGAAATACACATATAAACTGTTCACAGAATGTTAAATATATGCATATCGATGGCCTTGTATCGCTTGGCTTAGCTCCTTTCTTCCAGCTTAATTTCCCTTTAATCTCTCCTAATGATATTTCTTCTGACACCTTGTTTGTTAAGCCTAAGAAACAACTTGTTTGCTTTATTAATTAACCTTACAGTAAAAATAAACAGATGAGGTTGATGTTTCCCTATAACAGCCAGTGGTGAGAACTTCACACATCCCACCCTTGGCTTCATGACTTAAGTGAGTCTGTTCAGGAAGTTGAAAAAGAGTCAAGGCATTGTTCACAATGGTGAACTTCCTTCTAGCTGATACAATCACGATGCGTTCAAACTAACATGGAATCCCATATGGACCCTTCAATCTGTTTGCTGTAATCCTTTTCCTAATTACTCTCAGACATAAAGGCAAAAGGGACTGTCTTGAAACAAAGCCACTTTCACTCTCTGAAGATCACCTTGGGACCCTTTGCTCAATGTTAAACACAGTCCAGACAGTAACCATAGAACGGCTATTTCATAATAATGTAAACATGAAAAAATGACAATGGATTTAGCATCTTTAACAGGTCACAACTTGGAAATACTTCTAAATGTAAATTCTGCTCAGAATTTCAGTTGAATTCAAGTATAATAGGAATATAATTTCCCCTCTTCTAAATATATATATATATATATATATATATAATATATGGCTGATAATATGCAAGCAGGGACCTAAAGCGTATCTAAGCCCAAAACATAAAAATGTATTATTTAGCAACTCATTAGTCCTTAGATGTGGTCTTAATTTCTTTTATTTTCACCTGTTGATTCTGCCTGTAACACACTTAAAACAGGTATTTTCTGTACTTGCAGAAAATGTACTTAGCTAGGAAAATAAAGTAATGCAGTCACCACACCACGGATGGTAAGCTGCAATATATTACATTTATGTTCTTGAGTTTGGATATTCGTTAAACCTAGAAAGTAATAATCACATGTCATGTTTGTAGCCAAATTAGACAACAAAACATATGGGAAGACAGTGATTACAGAATTGTGTTCAATAATAATTAGGTACATACAGCACCAGTGACCAAATCTATGTTCAAACCTGTTTTGGGTAAATGATAATGGTACACCATATGGCCAAACGTTTGTGAACATGAAACTATCACATCTATATGAACCTGTTGAACATCCCAATACAAAACCATGGGCATTAATTAAAGTTGTTTCCTCCTATGCAGTTTAGGACTGGTAAGAATGTGGCAATGCATCCCCAATTAGCCATTTGTGTGGTCAGGTACTGATGTTGGAAAAGAAGATTTGGCTCATAACTGTTGTTCTAATTTATTTCAAAATCGTTGAGTAGGCCACTCAGATTCTTCTACACCAGACCCATCAAACCATGTGCTAATGGAGCTTGCTTTGTGCAAAGGGTTACAGTCATGCTGGAACAGAAATGGGCCTTTTCCAAACTGTTGCCACAAGGGGGAAAGAGTCCAATTTTCTAAAATGTCTTTGTATGCTGTAGCATCAGCAATTCCCCTCACTGCAAACACCTGAACTCAATCGAAAGGGAGGATGTTTATATACTTTGGCTATATAGTAGGTATAAAGGTCAGGTATATGATTCCAAATTTTGGACTTGGACTCAAGGCTGGAAGGTGCTTTTAAGTTATGCCCTCTCTGGTTGCTGTGCCAGTTGTTCAACTGGCTTTTGGACACCTTACCATTTCTTGGATTTGGAGGATGATCATCACCTTAAAGAGGAAATGCAGTCTGCTCACATAATTTGTAATAAAAACATCTTTGCATTCTGAAGCTTCCCCCACTTTGCATATTATTTTATATATACTGTGATTCTGTACTTGCCAAATATGCTGCAGAAATCTCCCTCCACTGAGTCTGGCTGCATCCATTTTAACTGTTAGCAGCTGAAGATGCTGCCTGTTCACTTCCTGGATTTACACAGACACACAGAGGCACACCTCCAGCTCTGCAGCTTTCATTGGCCCTCTTATGACTCATCCCCCCTCCCTTCCTGGCAAACTCTCACAAAAGTGAGAGAGAGAGAGAGAGAGCTGTGTATGATGTCATAAGCCTAGGCTTTTTACCAGACAATAAACCGGAAGTGGACTGTATAAGGTACTTACTGGCAGAAAAAAAAAATGTTACTATGCAAAGTTAAAACAACAAGGGCAGAAGATTTAATAGATGGAAAGTTGAAAAAAATGACAGAAGGTCTGCTTTAAGTAAGTTTTAGATTGTTTCAAGTAATGTCTATATGCAAGAGTTGGCGCCTTGGGTCCTGTTGGGGGAGGCATCCTTTTGAGCTCACCTGGGGGGTTTGCCAGGTGACTTTTTAAAAACAGCAATGGTTTGGGCCACTGTTTTCTTTTGATCATCTGGGTCTCTTATAGATTCTTGTTTTCCCTGAGGAAGAAATATACAGTATATTGTTTGAAAAGAATTGTACCCAATATATTTTGATCACATTGTTGGCCTTATGTATTGTTTTTATTTTTCCAATTGTTATATGTTTCTAATAAAAAGACATTTTATGGATCTATATGTGCAAATATTTGGAATGCCTGAAAAGTCCCACTCAAATTTGGAATTATATGTTTTATGACATAGGGATGTTGACATTCTTGTTAAGGGTATACCCACTAGGTTATTGTTTCTGGTACTATGGTAAGGTGTCTACACACTTTTGGCCATACAGCGTTAATTTCTCAGGATTGTGTGGAAATTAAAGCGGAAGTAAACCCATCGATTTAACAGTTTAAAAAAAAAAAGGCATGCCGGGAATGCTAACTGCACATTGGCTGTGCTCTTAACCAAACAGTCAAACCATCCAATGGCTGGTGTCATAACGGATCACATGTGCAGCACTGTGGCAGTTGAAGATTAAACAGAGGCAAAGATGGCAGCTTCCTTGGCTGAAAATGATAGGGGGGTTTACTTCCACTTTAATGTAGCAATAAAAAAAGGGAAAATAAAGAGAGAAAGCTGAAAGGACTGATAGTAAATATCCAACAGATGGGTGCCAAACTGGTCCAAACATCTGACCAAGCAGGCTTACTAATTATAACAGCTAGTAAATAACTTGCAACAACCAATCATATATCATAACGCCAACCATACCCACATTTGGTATGTTATTCCTAAGTGGTTGATGGTAAGCTGAATCATGTGCTGGCTTCTTATTTTTCACCAGGGCCCCAGACATTCCCATTATAACTCCCAGATCCTCTCACCTGTCTCAACTTTGACTAAGACCAAAGATAGTTTTATGCACACCACAATATACAAGAAACATATCTTAAGCCAGTCAAGCTGCTAGAAAGTGACAACTCTGACACAGCTTATGATACGGATGCCAAGACTCCAATATAGTCTCCAGGAAATGCAAGATGATATATGAAGTGAACCAGGAAGTAGTAACGTGATCTCAGTGATATTTAGGGGTTGTTCACTTTGCAAGAGTAGTTGTACTTTGCAAGTGAATTTGCCCCAGAGCTTTGTGAATAAAGCCAGCAGAGCTTTACCTTATTAACTAAGTTCTGGGGCAAATCCCCATGCAAAGTGTGACTTTCCTTGTAAAGTGAACATCCTATTTGTGTTTATTAAATCAACCAGTTATGGACAGTAGGGCAGAGATATGTAAATCATTCTTTAATGAAATCCCCCACCCCCCAAGATTAGCCTATCTCAATTCCTGTTGCAGCAATCTGCCCTCCACGCTGTTGCAAGGAAAACTTTCAAGTCGGCTCCACTTCTTACTGCACACACACTGCCGCAGACCTATTCATTCCTATGGATGCGCTTAGTCAGGGTAGCCTTCAGCTATCCAGCAGAGTTTGGCTCTGCTGGGACCACAAATGAGGGGAAGAAGGTGGGTGTCCTGAGGCTGAAGTTCTGCTTGATGTTCAAGAGGATGAAATTATCATAGTAGAGGTCTCACCATTTAAAGATTGTTATATTTTGCAATCATATCCCCTGATAAGCGCCTCCTCTACAGGGAGAATAATGTTTTCAGCCATTCCTCATAACTGAGGTCTTCCAGCCCCTTTATTAATTTCACACATCTCTCCTGAGGATTGTGGACCAAAACTGGACAGCAGACTTAAGATGTAGTCGGACCAGGAGAACATTTTAATTTTCTACTTGGCAATGGGAATTATATTTTTGGTATGGTACCAATTTTCCAGCCAAATTACATATTTTATAATAACTAGAGGGTGAATTAGATGGCTGAAATGACAATCAGAACTCTAATCAGAGAAAGATCATTTTTACACAAACATTTGTGAATGGTTAAATAAATATTGTAGCTTGGCTTTAGTTACCAACCATAATTTTGTGTCCCTAAGCTTTTTAACTCTTCAGAGCAAATTAAGCTAAATAAGACACAATTACCTAGCTTAACGTCAAACTCCAAGGACAGCATGTGAGTATGGTTCAGCATTGCACACCGGCGGAAGATAATAGAGAGGCCAAGGTGAATTGGAACAGTGTATTAAAAAAGTTCCACAATGCACAATTATGACCGGAGCCACTTACAAACAGTAGTGGAACGTTATCTTGTGATGATGCCTACAGCTTCTGCAGTGAGGAGCGGGAATGCAGCCTGCCCGGTCCACACCCAAATGGGAGGCTTCCTGCGAGGAGGTGGTGTAGTCCCTGCACTTTTCCCTACTCCTCTGGAACCTTTCCCTGCAGCTAAACACTGTCCCTGACAGACAGGGAACATGTCCCTACACTATTGACTCCCACAATGTGTGCAAAATCAGGGAGCAAGGGTCCTAAATAGGCTCTGCCCTCACCCAAGATGGTGGCTGCAGAGGTCACGAGGGGCCCCAGCGTCCAATCGGACAGCTGTTCCCCTGGTGACCATAGGAACTCATAGAGGAACCAAGTTCCTCACAACTTCTTTTCCCTTCTACATTGCCACTACAGTCAAAACTGCACCTGACTACAAGCTGTTTATTTATTTACTTTATCTTTATTTCTCACACTACTCTAATTTTGTTATTACTTTAGGAGCTCCCTAAAGTTCTGGTGTTGTGCCCCCCCACCCAACACACACACACAATCTGCTGTGCCATTCACATTGCGGGAGTGGAGGCACAACACCGGAACTGGTGTCCCTCATAGATCCCAATGCAGCAGCGAGTCGAATATAAAGCTCTGTGCTGGACATATTAGGAGCTTTGGCTACCTATGACAAAAGTGGGGAACCGCACTTCCACTGACAGCCCTGTGCTAGTATGAAAAAGTTGGCTAAAGCTTGTCTGCTCCCAAGGCAGCCCCTCTAACGCATTTCACCCTCCCATGGGCTTAATCGTAAAGGTCAAGATTAATAATAGAGGACCTCTACAATTACTCCCATGGGAGGGAATGGCTTGGAAGGAGACAAACTGAAGCTGACCTTTTCATATTAGGACTGAGCTGTCTGTTGGAGTGAAGTTCTCCTTTTGTGTCATACAAAATGAACGTGGTAATGTGAGAAATAAAGTTTAAAAAATTATTATAAACTCAGTCACTAAAAATTCATATAAGCATTAGCATAATTTCAAATAAAATTGACAGTATTTTTAAATCTGCAGCTTTTAATCTTGCCATATAGGTCCTTGTTCTGGTCCTTTCTGTTATAGGGAGACAATGTTTTGTCCCTGTTCCGCATTTGTGCTCAACAAGATGCCATGCTGATACACATTGCACAAGACTGGTCCATTGTTGTCACCACCAGAAAAGCCACCCTAAGAAATGCCATGCAGCCATCCCTGGAGTGCATGTGGATAGGTAGCAACTTAAACAGTACCTTAAATAAATAGTTTTTTTGTGACCCAAAAAAGACAAAATTTACATGCCACTCAGTTAGATAGGTAAAGTCCAACTAGACCGCTGTGAGTGCAGGCAGTTACAGGGAGCTTGACAAGAAGGAAGGACTCACTACTCCAGGTGGATAAATTAGTGCCTGATAGGAATGTCCAAGCAAGTGCTAGCCCCGGCCCACCTCCGTGGATAAGTAGATAAAGTAAGAAATGGCTGCACATCGATTGAAATCCAAAATGTTGTTTATTGATCAGTCACCAAGATGACATAAAAGGACACCAACACACAGTTCTTTTAGACACGTTTCACACAGTACAGTTGTGCTTACTTATTACAAAGACATATCCTGCTAAGAACACTTATATAGGACCACCCCCTCTAGACACAAGTGGTCAGAGGGTGGTAATTAAAACCAGGACACAGACTTGATCAATTGTTCTGTTAGACCAAAGCACAAATCTTTAGTCTGAAATAAACATACCAATAACAAATGTGACATACTAATCAAAAATAAATAACAATCAAGATGAATAAAAGAGCCAAAACCACATCAAAAATGGTGCAGTACAAGGAACCCACACTCATACAATATAATTGATCAGGGATATAAAAGAAAGACAAATATTTTATTACATATATTGTAGTTTATAAAAACAGAAGGTAGGAAAGAAAAAAAAACGCATATATATGGGTACATCCTAGTGCAGAATATCTTGTGGGAGCATATATAAATGTGTTGTAAAAAAAATATAACATAACAAATATAGAAAAGTGAATGTGAAAAATAATAAAGAGATAATAAAATCATTACGTAAAGTACATGGAAGCATACTTTGTTGAAGTGGACCGCATATATAATGAGTGGAGGGCACACTTGATAAAGAATAAAAAATATAAACCACAAAAAATAATCAAAATATGTCAATATATATATACAGTATCTCACAAAAGTGAGTACACCCCTCACATTTTTGTAAATATTTTATTATATCTTTCATCTTTTTGACAACACTAAAGAAATTACACATTGCTACAATGTAAAGTAGTGAGTGTACAGCTTGTATAACAGTGTAAATTTGCTGTCCCCTAAAAAATAACTCAACACACAGCCATTAATGTCTAAACCGCTGGAAACAAAAGTGAGTACACCCCTAAGTGAAAATGTCCAAATTGGGTCCAAAGTGTCAATGTTTTGTGTGGCCACCATTATTTTCCAGCATTACCTTAACCCTCTTGGACATGGAGTTCATCAGAGCTTCACAGGTTGCCACTGGAGTCCTCCTTCACTCCTCCATGACGACATCACGGAGCTGGTGGATGTTAGAGACCTTGTGGTCCTCCACCTTGCGTTAAAGGATGCCCCACAGATGCTCAATAGAGTTTAAGTCTGGAGACATGCTTGGCCAGTCGATCACCTTTACCCTCAGCTTCTTTAGCAAGGCAGTGGTCGTCTTGGAGGTTGTGTTAGGGGTCGTTATCATGTTGGAATACTGCCCTGCGGCCCAGTCTCTGAAGGGAGGGGATCATGCTCTGCTTCAGTATGTCACAGTACATGTTGGCATTTATGGTTCCCTCAATGAACTGTAGCTCCCCAGTGCCGGCATCACTCATGCAGCCCCAGACCATGACACTCCCATCACCATGCTTGACTGTAGGCAAGACACACTTGTCTTTGTACTCCTCACTTGGTTGCCGCCACACACACTTGACACCATCTGAACCAAATACGTTTATCTTGGTCTCATCAGACCACAGGACGTGGTTCCAGTAATCCATGATTTTAGTCTGCTTGTCTTTAACAAACTGTTTGCAGGCTTTCTTGTGCATCATCTTTAGAAGAGGCTTCCTTCTGGGATGACAGCCGTGCAAACCAATTTGATGCAGTGTGCGGCGTATGGTCTGAGCACTGAAGGGCTGACTTCCCACCCCTTCAACCTCTGCAGCAATTCTGGCAGCACTCATATGTCTGTATGCCAAAGACAACCTCTGGATATGACGCTGAGCAAGTGCACTCAACTTCTTTGTTCGACCATGGTGAGGCCTGTTCTGAGTGGAACCTGTCCTGTTAAACCGCTGTATGGTCTTGGCAATCTTCTTATAGCCTATGTCATCTTTATGTAGAGAAAAAATAATTTTTTTCAGATCCTCAGAGAGTTCTTTGCCATGAAGTGCCATGTTGAACTTCCAGTAAATAGTATGAGCGAGTGAGAGCGATAACACCAAATTGAACACACCTGCTCCCCATTCACACCTGAGACCCTGTAGCACTAACGAGTCACATGACAACGGGGAGGGAAAATGGCTAATTGGGCCCAATTTGGACATTTTCACTTAGGGGGTGTTCTCACTTTTGTTTCCAGGGGTTTAGACATCAATAGCTGTGTGTTGAGTTATTTTGAGGGGACAGCAAATTTACACTGTTATACAAGCTGTACACTCACTACTTTACATTGTAGCAAAGTGTAATTTCTTCAGTGTTGTCACATGAAAATATTTACAGAAATGTGAGAGGTGTACTCACTTTTGTGAGATACTGTATATATATATATATATATATATATATATATATATATATATATATATATATATATATATATATATATATATATATATATATATATATATATATATATACGAACATAGTTCATTGTTAAAAAATACATATATATATATATATATATATATATATATATATATATATATATATATATGTACATGTATGCCCAAATCTATATGCGGAACACAAATCAACAAATATGGCGTGCACCTAGTATCAAAAAACACAGAGAGAATATAAGTTGGTAGTTAGTAGTTACAGGGAGTTTGTTGCTGCGGCAATGTCAAAGGAGAAGACCCATAAACTTCACTTCATGCACATGGGTCTGCTTCATGATGTGCAGCTCATGGATCTTTTACTTTGAAACAGTTTTTTGTTTTTGTTTTTTTTATAATACACAGTTTTAGTAAACTAACATTCAGTTAGGTCTTACAAGTACATTAAGCTTTTTACCCTTCTTGAAGCCAGAATCCTGGTTAAAATACTGATGTTGTACACATACAAAAAAATATATAAATCTGTGTGTGTGTGTCATGGATTCTGTCATTTATAATTTACTTTATTTGAGCCAATATAAAAACATTCACTGAAAAAGGTGTTCGAAATTACATCTCTTTTGTGTCTTTGCTTTAGGATTTAAAAGATTTCTGACTAGAACGTTCAATAATGAAATCACAAGTTTTGTTTTCTAAAGGTTATCATATAAGACACCAAAGTTTCTGTCAAGCCTTGGAGAGTGGGTTCTTTACTTGTCGCAAGGGGTTCAAATGCCTCTGGGGCTGCTGCCCCCTGAGGCAGCCTGTGGACTGTGTAGCTGTTCTTTATTAAATTATAATTTTCTTTACACAAATAGAGCTTTTGTTTGGTGGTATTTAATCACTGGGTTTTTTATTTTTTCCAAAAAAAAGACCAAAGTTTTTAAAAAAAAAAGAAAGTTTCTTAGTTTCTGTCAGTAAATTTTGTAAATAAGTAATTTTTCTCCTTCACTGATGGGCACTGATAGGCTGCACTGATGAGGTGGCACTTATGGGCACTGATTAGGTGGCACTGATGAGGAGGCACGAATATGCTTCACTTATGGACACTGATAGGTGGCACTGATGAGGAGGCACGAATATGCTTCACTTATGGACACTGATAGGTGGCACTGATATGTGGCACTGATAGGCGGCACTGATGGGTGGCACTGGTGGGCACAGAACACACATAGGCGGCACTGATGGGCATTGATGGGTGGCATTGATGGGCAGCAGTGATGAGCATTAATGGGCAGCAGTGATCACTGCTCTTTACACAGATAGTGGTCGCGCCATGTCCTAACAACTGCGCATCCCTGGGGGCGCCTGAGAGCGGTCGTTCTGGGAAGCCTTCATATGACGGCCACCCACAACGAGAGCCGCCCCGCCCGCCATCATTTGACGGTGGGTGGGCGGCAAGTGGTTAAGCATAAATGCAAAATTTTTGGGTTTAATTATGGATAGCATAGAGAAGGGTTAAAGTCCAGTTTTTAATACCATCTATGTCACCCTCTTTATTTGTCATGGTGAGCATTATCACTGAAACAGAAAGTGAGGGGAAATCCAAACATTTTAAGCTGTCGCCAGAACAAAAAGTAAATATACTCTAATAGGGACATTTGTTCCTTGGACAACTCTATAGGATAGAAATTCTTTTCACTTTGGAGACATTTCCTCTCCTTTCTTGTTCTATTTCCAGAACAGGAAATAAAGAAAAATCTCCCCAGTGTGGAGCAAAAGGCAGCAAAAAGTAATTGGATCAGAGTTTTAGCCCTTCCTTCTCTGAAACTAAAAAAAAGTTTTGCCATTAGGCCCCTTTCACACTGGGGCGGGGAGCCGCGGTGACAGTAAAGCAGCGCTATATTTAGCGCTGCTTTACCGTCGTTTTAACCGCGGTATTCGGCCGCTCGCGGTGCGGTTTTACCCCCGCGAGCGGCCGAAAAAAGGGTTAAACTCCCCCGCAGAGCACCGCCGTAGCGGCGCTTTGCGGCGGTATTGCCGCGGTTTTACCGCGGTTTCCCATTCAAATCAATGGGAAGGAGCGGTATAGGAGCGGTGAACACACCGCTCCTATACCGCTCCAAAGATACTGCTAGCAGGACTTTTTTTTCCGCCCTGCTAGCGCACCGCTCCAGTGTGAAAGCCCGCCGGCTTTCACACTGGAGTTAAAGGGGCCGGATTTTTTCAGGCGGTGAACAGGCGCTATTTTTAGCGATGTACCGCATGAAAAACACCCCGGTGTGAAAGGGGCCTTACATACACTTTAAGACTCAAGAAGATTGGCCTTGGCAATGCTTTACTAAACTGTACAATTCCAAAAACCTGTATGTGGTAAAAAAAAAAAATCTTTATTTTGACTATTAAAGAAAGATTTTTGCGCATCAATATGATTTGAAGTCATGCATGTTCCTCTACCAAGATAGTTTTCACACAAAAATGTTTCCCTGCAAAGTGGACTGTAAGCACCCACTTTCATGTGCTTGAAGGCCAGAAAGTGATAACAGGATGGAGAGTGTTCCTGGAGAATGATTTCTGGCCTTTGATGCAGCTAGGTAAGACAGTTATCAGAAACCATTGTAAGCAGCGGTATCCTGTATTTACCTCCAAATTAACAAAACTAATATAAAATGTAATAGTATATTTCTATATTGTATAGCATACCATGTGCGTCTTGGACAACATCAGAGATAACATCCCCCCAGTAATCAATTACGGTAAGTTACACTTATATTTAGGTGCATTTTTAATTTCCAAATTATTTAAAGAGTGAACTTGAATGACATATTATTATTATAATAATACAAATTGTGAACATGCAATGGAAAACAGACAAAACCTGTTAAAGCCTAAGTTTAGCCAAAATATAAAATATAAAAATCAGCTCTCAGTTTGTATGATGTGTTCCTTGTGCTGATTCTTTTTGTTTTAGAGAAATCCTGCTTTGTCCTACGCGGCAACGTTTAACACAACTAAAGGTGGACTTCTCCTAAAAGAAGAAGAATTAGCACATGGGACACATCATACTAACTGTACGTCATGTACCTTGTGTTGATTTCTATATTTTTGATTTCAGCTATATTTGGAAATGAACAATACAATTAAAGTAGAACTAAAGGCAAAACTTTTTATTTTCATTTTGGATAGTTTTTGCTGTCTGTGTCCCATTTGGGAGATTTCCTTTCACCTACTGTCCAATAACCAGGACAGAAAGGAAACAGGAAGTGGGAGGAAATCCATCCAAAGATAGAGAATCCCTGGTTGTCAACTGGGTTACCAGATTTAGTGTCCCATTGGAAGATATCTTACCCCTCACTGTTCTGGGAACAACCCAAAATTTGGGTTTTTTATTTTACTTTCACTTTAATTCATAATGGTAAACGTGACAAATAGAGAAGGTTAATCTCTCTAACAGAGGCACATACAGCAATAAAAAAAACTGTCAGGTGTTCTAATTTCTCTCCCCTCTATTCAACACTTTAAAAAAAGTTTTGCCTTTAGTTATACTTTTAGTTACATAAATAGCCTTTATCTCAGCTGTCTTAATTTCACATTTAAATATCCAATTTAACACCTAAATCTATCTGATGAATCCGCCACAAAATGTCCATGATGTACTTGCACTAAGAGTACCAATTTGCAAGCAAATCTTTTTTGATACATGCATTCTGCATATGAAAAATCATTCCATAATGACATCATTGAGTTGCTAAAAGGTTTGATTGGCAAAGAAGTTAGCATGCAAAAATTTAAAAAAAAAATTAGATGTGCAAATGCATTTCAGACTTTAATAAATCAGGACCTTTATCTGACAGGAAGTTATTCAGTGCAAATCCAATTTGATAAATATTGCATTGGTAAAGGTATATTGATATTGTGATTTTTTTTCTTTACCCTTAAATGATTCAGAGGTTTGGTAAGTGTGACAATAGGCCCGATTTGACCATACAAGTTTATGGCCTTTGCAGTTTTCTTGATAGTAGCCAACCCATTGTTAGATTTCCGGCTTCTACTTTGGCTCTGGATAGCACTGATTAGAAGATTTATACATTAACAACAGGCCTGCATTTTGTTTAGTCTCGCTAACTATATGTGACCAATCTGCAGTCTGCTTTAGGTAAAACAAACCACATCCTTAAGAAAATAGGTATAATTTATATGCAACTGTCTTTCATTTACAGTATTACATCTAAATACATTCTAACTGCAATGACTGCTTTCTGATAGCTCTGGTTCCATAAAATGAAAACCGCAGCATATTTTCTCACAATGACCATGATGTCATATATGTCTGCATTGGATCCATCTAACAATGTTATACTGTTTTAGTAGCAGACATAATCTTTAATTTCAAGACTATTTGGTGGCAAACCAGGATACAAATGGTCACTGCATAGAGCACAGAGTGATTCCAGGCATTCCTAAGAAACCCCAAATTTGATACATGTTGAGCATATTTGAA
Organism: Lithobates sylvaticus; assembly: GCA_028564925.1. NCBI lineage: Eukaryota > Metazoa > Chordata > Amphibia > Anura > Ranidae > Lithobates > Lithobates sylvaticus. The sequence goes on from CM053029.1 coordinate 199,557,600, forward strand.
AAGAATTGTAAATATCTTTTTTGATTTTGGCTACATAATAGGGAGCCACGGATGTAGCGTTTTTTGCTGCTGATTATGCCTGCAATAGCCATGCTGTCTGTGCAATACCAATGTACCAATTAGCAGGATCAGTCATTAGCCTGGATTGTATGTCATGTCTGCAGACATGACTGGTGCAGGTTATTATTCTATATACAGAAGTCTACAATAATAGGGGAACACTGCTGTCTGAGCAGCATGAACCTTGTACTGAGGAAGTAGGGAGGCTGCTGACTGCTCATCTAGGCAAAATGGCAGTTTTTTGTCTGGCATGCTGGCCCTTTGGCTTCAATATATCGAGTCACTGACCCAGAGCAAGTATGTGAATAAAGGCAGACAAACACAGGGTACCCTACCCCTCAACTACCATATACCGTAGTTACACTCAAGTGTGATCTTTGAAGACCACCAATTGTAAGATAAAAATTATTATAGTGATTATTATTTGTATGAAAGACAGACAAAAACGGCTTAATAAAAATCAAGTAAAAGTTCAAAGTATACTCAAATGCTAACATAAAGCTGTGTTAAGAGTCTTGCTAAACTTATTATTATTATTTTGATTTTTTTCACTGAGCGAGGGTCTGGAAGGAGGAGGAAAGAGTCAATGCTGAAGAGATGTAAATAGTTTCTTTTTGTGTGGCCCCTTGGGTCTTGTATGTACCTGTTATGTGAAAAAGTAATAAATAAAACTTTTCAAAAAAAAAGAAAAAGAGTCTTGCTAAAATGGATACAGTACATGAAGAATAATAAATGGGTTGGAATACTTTAGGTTTTTTTTCTTGTGAAGATGCTGTCCCAGGCTCCCATCAACATAAGTTACTTGGGTGAAGGCTTATGCCCCGTACACATGGTCGGAAATTCTGATGGAAAAAGTCAGATCGGATTATGTTGTCAGAAAATCCGATCGTGTGTGGGCTCTAGCGGGCTTTTATCGTTGGAATTTCCGACTGAAAAAGTTTGAGAGCAGGACCTAAAATTTTCCGACAACAAAATCGGATCAGACTTTTTCCAATCGTGTGTGTATAGAATTCCAAAGCACAAATTGCCACGCATGCTCAGAATAAATTTGGGGACAAAAGCTATTGGCTACTGGCCTCTTCGTAGTCACATTGTACGTTTTGTACGTCACCGCGTTCTGAACGGTCGGATTTTCCAACAACTTTGTGCGACCGTGTGTATGCAAGACAAGTTTCGGCCAAAATCCGTCGTAAAAAATCAGACGGATTTTGTGGTTGGAATGTTCGACCGTGTGTATGGGGCATTAGACTCCTGAACCATGAACCCTGCAAAGAGGAACTTATCCAAATTGAACTATAATCTTCCCCCTTTGATTATGAACCCTAACAAGACTGTTTTATGCTCTGCCAAAAATGTAACATTTAAATCCAAATAAAACTTTTTGTGTCCCACAATCCCCCCTGAAGCCCCCACCAGTATTTAAAAAACTCTTCATACATATTTTTAAAGGGGGTTACATTTTATCTATTGGGTTTTTTAGTCATGATGGAACTCTGGTGCAAAGGAGTAGATGAGAGCTATGAAAAGCCAGTGGGTGATTCAATTATCTATAGCTGAAATATTAAGGTAGACTGATCTTTTCAACATTTTATTGCAGAATACAGTTCATATTTTATAAAGACATTTCCACAAGTATTAATAAAAACAATAAAAGCATATTCCTAACCCCGACTGTTTTCCCTGATGTGATATAGCAACAGTGACTGCAGTTCATAGCCAGGTGTGAACCATTATCACACTGTGAAAACTGCTGCTATGAGCCATGTAATTTAGACAGGAATACACTGCTGCTTTTATATCTTCACCCAGAAACTCTACTCCAAGGTCAATTAAAAAGCTGCATACTGAGGCAAGTAACAATCACTTCTTTATATGTTTTTTTTTAATTCTTATAATTAAATGACATTGAAGAATGACCAAGCCAGGGGGCACAATGTACTTTATTTATGAGAAATTATGGAAGGAAAATAGGGAATGTGGTCAGGCAATGCTATCCTTGCTTTTAAATTTCAAACCCTATAATAACAGGTGTTTAATACTCAAGGGGGGGCTGGGAAACTTTGACCTGGAAGACAAACATACCCAACTTCTTGCCCTTTCATGGTAGGAACAGATGGCTGTGGATTTAAGAATGTGTACCACACAGAGTGTGCCATGGAGTCAGTTTGACTGGTGGTCATGGTGAAAGATTGATTATGCTAACGACATAGTTTATGATGACACACCTTTTCATTTTTTGGAGCTTCAGCTTCCCTTTTCAGCTTTCAGCATTGGTTGACATGACAGCTCAGAGCCACAAAGGAAGTTGGTGCTGGAAGACTTTCCATCAGATGCTATGATCATAGGTCTGAATGGGGAGCAGGTAGCTATATAATGCCCACTGTATATCACTAATCGTTTGTCCTACTCCTATCAATGTCTGAATGGAGAATAATCTTCATTCAGGGTTATCAGCCCAATCTTATTAGTATTGGAGCTTTAAAGTTTTAAATATGCTTTAATAGTCCTCAATAAACTCTGTAATTGAAGGCTCTGTGGAGTAATTTATCCTCAGAATTTATGCGCATGTTCTCTTTCATTTTTCTTTTATGGATTGGCAGCCTGCCGGCCTTCTAATCCCTGCAATCAAAATCACAGAACAAGTGAACTAGAATTGGGAGGAGCAGACCTTTGAAAACCAACTTGATCGAATGCCCTGCCTCTCTGATAAGTACTGAGGATTCATTCTCCACAGTGTCTTCGGTCCCAAAAGTCAGTAGTGAAAATGTCTTGATGCATATATGCTGCTTGCTGAAAATATGTAAATGTTTTAATGTCCATACCATTGCCACAATTTTTCCTTAACACTAAACAATTTGCTTATAAACAAATCCATGTGATCAACCTGTCAGCTACCATATCATGGCATGTTAATAACGAATACCACTTTATAGAATACTATTCAACCTGTAGCATCTAGTACTTTCTTGTCACTGAGGTGTAAGCAAAAGTTGGTTTTCCAGTATTTTCTTTTTTGTTTACATAAATATATATATATATATATATATATATATATATATATATATATATTTCATCTCCCCTTCTTTCTCACTTTCCAAAAAGTATGAAACCTAAAATATAATTTTATTTAAAAAAAATGTCAGGTGCTTTAACCACTTCCCGACCGCCCCATGTATATATACGTCAACAGAATGGCACGTACAGGCAAAATCACGTACCTGTACGTGACATTCTTCCGGCGGTTGGGGTGTCCGATCGGAACCCCCTCCGCCGGCGGGGACGGTCGGGATGGCTTCAGAAGCGGTGCGGCACGAGGGGACGGCCAGTGGCTTCTGGCCACCCCCTCGCGATCGCGCCTGGCCAATCAGATGCTTCCCCTTCCTGTGTAATTGTAAACACAGCAAGGGGAAGTGATGTCACGCTCCTCGTGTCGGTCTTTCTGACCGGGACGCCGAGCGGAGAAGACATCAGGTTAGTGCACCAACACTACACTGACACCAGGCACACATAGGCACATATTTCACCCCTTGTCACCCCCTGATCACCCCCCAGATCACCCCCTGCCCCCCCCCAGTCACAGTGTCACTGATTGCAGTGATCATTTATTTTACTGATCACTGCATTTAGTGTCAGTGTGACTGCAATAACTGTCAGGGCAGTTAGTTTTAGGCCCCTTTAGGTCTAGGTAGCCCCCTACCCCCCCCCCCCCATAAAGGTTTAACCCCTTGATTGCCCCCTAGGTAACCCTTTCACCCCCTTTTGCCAGTGTCACTAAGCGATCGTTTTTCTGATCGCTGTATTAGTGTCACTGGTCGCTAGGTAGCCAGTTTTTTTTTAGGTAACCGCCAGGTTTATATAGGTTCATAAATAGGTTTATAGGTTAGGTACCCCCATATTACAACCTAAATAAAGGTTTTAACCCCTTGATTGCCCCTAGAGTTAACTCTTTCACCAGTGATCACCGTATAAGTGTCACTGGTTAGCCAGTTAGTTATTTAGTTATTTAGGTTCTCCGTCAGGTTTTTATATAGCGTCAGGTACCCCCATATATTACCCAATAAAGGTTTTAACCCCCTGATTGCCCCTAGTTAACCCTTTCACCAGTGATCACCGTATTACTGTTACGGGTGACGCTGGTTAGTTAAGTTTGTTTTTTATACTGTCAGGGCACCCGCCATTTATTACCCAATAACGGTTTAACCCCCTGATCGCCCGGCGGGTGATATCAATTAGGTTTTACGGTCAAATAAGGTCTGCGTCACCCCAGGTTAGTGCCAGTACCCACGCGCAAAGCATACACCTCCCTTAGTGGTATAGTATCTGAACAGATCAATATCTGATCTGATCAGATCTATACTAGCGTCCCAGCAGTTTAGGGTTCCAAAAAACGCATTGTTAGCGGGATCAGCCCAGATACCTGCTAGCACCTGCGTTTTCCCCCTCCGCCCAGCCCAGCCCACCCAAGTGCAGTATCGATCGATCACTGTCACTTACAAAACACTAAGCACACATAACTGCAGCGTTCGCAGAGTCAGGCCTGATCCCTGCGATCGCTAACAGTTTTTTTGGTAGCGTTTTGATTCAGTCGCCAGCAGCCTAGGAGCTTTTTTTCCTGTGAATCTCACTAGTGTACTACTAAATTTAGAGCCCAAAATGGCAAATCGCAAGTACACTAGTGAACAGGCCTACTTGTTTCTGAGTATGTCAGATAGTGAAGAGGAGGTCACTCATCTGTCAGAATCAGGCTCAGAATACGATCCAGTAGACGACAGCGGCTCCATGACAGATAGCTCTGGCGACGAAGGTGTGGTCCCTGCTAAGGTCAGGCGTACCCGATCCCGATCTTCTGCTGTTGTTGAGGTGCAGGAACCGCAGGTCTCTCGTATGGAGCAGAGAAGTACTAGCGCCGCTATTCCTTCTGGTGAACTGGCAAGCACCAGCGGCCTAGTACACCCTGGACGTAGTCAAACCAGCACTGCAGTAACACTTGGTGACGTGGCGAGTCCCATAAGTGCAGTTGAAGCTGGCGAGGTGGCAAGCACAAGTAGTGTCCCGCTGCCACCAAGAAGAAGACAAAGGCAGGCCCGTCGATCACATAGTGTCCTTCCTGCAGAATTCGCCAATCCTGATTGAGTGCCCACCACTTCTGCAGGACCCGTACTTCCCCCATTCACTGGCCAACCCGGTATTCAGGTGGAAACAGCTGATTTTAAGCCATCCGATTTTTATTCGCTGTTTTTCACGGAAGATCTCTATAGATCTATTGTGGACCAAAGTAATATATACGCTGGTCAATACATCGCTGCTAATCCCCAGTTGCCTTCCCTTGCCAGAGATTGGAAACCAATTACGGTTTCCGAATTTAAGTCCTTTCTGGGCCTTTCCCTCAACATGGGCATACATAAATTCCCGACTCTGAGGTCTTATTGGTCCACCTCACCGCACCACCAAATGCCCGTGTTCTCTTGCTCCATGTCCAGGGCACGATACGAACAGATCTTGCGGTTCATGCACTTCAGTGACAATGAACTTTGTCGTCCTCGTGGAGACCCTGAATTTGATCGGCTCTACAAAATTCGGCCCCTCATAAACCACTTCAACCAATGTTTTGCAGCCTTGTTTACGCCCAATCAAGTTGTCTGCGTTGACGAGTCCCTGATTAAGTTTTCTGGCCGCTTGTCTTTCAAACAGTTCCTTCCCAGCAAGCGTGCCAGATACGGGGTCAAGCTCTACAAGCTCTGTGACAGGGCAACAGGCTATACGTGGAGCTTTTCGGTTTATGAGGGAAAAGATAGTTACGTAGAGCCGGAGAACTGTCCAGATTACAGGGGGCGCTGGCAAGATAGTGTGAAACTTGGTGTCACCCTTATTCGGAAAGGGGTACCACTTGTACGTGGACAATTATTACACGAGCGTGCCACTGTTTAGTCACTTGTTTGATCAGCAGATTGGAGCACGTGGCACCGTGCGACCTAATCGCCGGGGCTTTCCCCAGCGGCTTGTAGATTCCCCTCTTAGGCTGGGGGAGAGAGCCTGCTTGAAGTGTAATAATTTGCTCGCTGTGAAGTGGAGAGATAATAAGAATGTTTTCCTTCTTACCTCCCTTCATGCAGACACGACAGTCCAAATTCGTACGGCGGCTGGTGTTGTGACGAAACCCCTCTGTGTCCACGAGTATAACCTTAATATGGGAGGGGTGGACCTCAACGACCAGTTTTTGGCGCCGTACCTAGTTGCCCGTAAGGCTAGACGCTGGTACAAAAAAGTGTCTATTTATTTGTTCCAATTGGCTTTGCTGAATGCTCGTGTGCTATACGGAGCTTCAGGCGGGACGTTACCCTTCCTTGAATTCCAGGGAGCGGTTGTCATGGAACTCCTGTGTCCAGGCGATTCCACACCTCAACATCCCCTACCAAATGCAGTAAGCCGGCTGCATGAGAGGCATTATCCTTATGTCCTCCCGAGTACCCCTACCCAACGAGCCCCCCAAAAAAGATGTCGTGTCTGTAGCAAGCGCGGATGTAGGCGTGACAGCCGTTATTATTGTCCACGCTGTCCTGACAATCCTGGTCTCTGCATTGGTGAATGTTTTGAACGCTACCACTCACTAGTGAGGTATTAGCGTAGGGTACAGCTGTCAGAGAACTCACGCGTTCCATGCCCGTCCTCGTCCAGTAGGGGTTAATCTCCGTTCGGCAAACGCCAATACCCATGCGCGGCCTTCTCAACGAAACCGAACGTGTGGGCGTACCCGCGTACCAACGCTGACCTGTGCGCGCCCTCGTTTGTCAATACGAACGAGGGCACGCACTTCCACGTCAGCACGAACGTGCGCGCGTAATCACGCACGGACCCGTACCTCCACCAATCCCAGCACAAGGCGCCCTATATAAACAGGGCCTTCACATGGTGTCAGTGCTGGATCGTCTTCAGTCTTATCTCCTGAATACCTGCCTGAAGTTCCTGCCTACCTTGGTCCTGATTCACCTGGTTTTCCTGTTACCCTTCCTGGATTGACCCCGCTTACTGACTGCTCCCTTTGGTTTGACCTCAGCTTGGATCCCTGGACTACGGCTCTGCTCTCTGATTCGGTACTTTATCACCTGCCTGTTGCCAACCTATTGCCTGCCTTGACCACGAACTTGCCTTCCGCTTTGTACCTTGTTTGCCAGCCTGTTGCCAACCTATTGCCTGCCTTGACTACGGACTTGCCATCTGCCTTGTACCTTGTTTGCCAGCCAGTTGCCGACCTGTTTTCCGTCTTGACCTCGCAGTGCCTACACCCACCTGTTCGGCCGTTCCTGCACAGCCTGGAATACCAACGTGTACGCCAGCTCTCCAGAGGAACCAGTCCTTCCAAGCACCAGTCTACCAGCCGCAGGCACTTGCACCCTTTCGTGCCCCAGCACTCCCTGTTCCCACCACCAGGGGTGTTTGGACCGGAACCGTGCACGAGGCCATCCCCAGCATCCGGACTCCGCTGTAAGGTACGTGATAACAGCATTTCACAGGCTAGGATACACTTTCACAGGGTCTCAAGAATGCCATCGCATTTTGAGACCCGACCGTTAGTTAAAATTATAGTTACAGGGTCTCAAGAATGCCATCGCATTTTGAGACCCGACCGTTGCAGTTAAAATTATAGTTACAGGGTCTCAAGAATGCCATCGCATTTTGAGACCCGACCGTTACAGTTAAAATTATAGTTATAGTTTAAAAAAAAAGTGTAAAAAATAAAAATAAAAAAAAAAGTACAAAAAAAAAAACCCCCCAAAAAAAATATAAAATAAAAAACCCAAAAATAGTTGTCGTTTTATTGTTCTCTCTCTCTCTCTCTCTCTCTCTCTCTCTCTCTCTATTGTTGCTCTTTTTTACTCTATTCTATTCTGCAATGTTTTATTATGTTTTATCATGCTTGCTTTTCAGGTATGTTTTATTGTTAACCACTTTTTTGTTTTCAGGTGCGCCATTCAGTTGCAGCGCGGATTTATTTATCTTGACAGCAACAGCGTTTGCTCCCACGATACATAAAGCCGCGACTCCAACACTGTAGGAGGTGATTTCACCACTACAGTTAAAAAAAAAGAGCATATATGCCGAAGCATGGGGGCAGCAGAGGGCGGAGGAGCGATTTTGCTCCTAATGCCACGCACATACGGTCGAAAAAAGTCCGACCATGTGTACGTGGCATAACTTTTTTGCGGGAGGATGCCCCCATGCTTCGGCATATATATATTTTAGGCACCGGTTGCGTTAACAAAATGTTTTATTTTTTACTATGTTTTTTTTTTGGTATTTGCTTTGCAGGTATGGTATGGTAAGGTCTTACTGTTATACCGTAATGTTACTTTGTTTTAATGTTAACCATTATTTGCTTAGCAGGTACGCCATTTGCTCCTAATGCCACGTACATACGGTCGAAATTCCGACGGAGGCTTTCCGTGGAAAAGTCCGACCATGTGTACGTGGCATAACTTTTTTGCGGGAGGATGCCCCCATGCTTCGGCATATATAAATGGTGCATGTATGCCCATCATTAGAAGTGGGTGGATGAAGGGAGGTATTCTAATGGTGGGCATACCCACCGCGCCATTGGGAAATTGGGAAAGCATTTTATCACACCGATCTTGGTGTGGTCAGATGCTTTGAGGGCAGAGGAAAGATCTAGGGTCTAATAGACCCCAATTTTTTTCAAAAAAAGAGTACCTGTCACTGCCTATTGCTATCATAGGGGATATTTACATTCCCTGCGATAACAATAAAAATGATAACTAAGAAAAAAAAATGGAAGAAACAGTTTAAAAATAAAATAAAAAAGCTAAATAAAAAGAAAAAAAAAAAAAAAAAAAAAAAAAGCACCCCTGCCCCCCCTTCTCTTGCGCAAAGGCGAACACAAGCGTTGGTCTGGCGTCATATGTAAACAGCAATTGCACCATGCATGTGAGGTATCACCGCGAAGGTCAGATCGAGGGCAGTAATTTTAGCAGTAGACCTCCTCCGTGAATCTAATGTGGTAACCTTTAAAGGCTTTTAAAAATGTATGTAGTTTGTCGCCACTGCGTGTTTGTGCGCAATTTTAAAGCATGTCGTGTTTGGTATCCATGTACTCAGCCTAAGATCATATTTTTTATTTCATCAAAAATTTGAGCAATATAGTGTGTTTAAGTGCATTAAAATAAAAAAAAGTGTATTTTTTCCACAAAAAATGCGTTTGAAAAATCGCTGCGCAAATACTGTGTGGAAAAAAAAATGCAACACCCACCATTTTAATCTGTAGGGCCTTTGCTTTAACAATATATATAGTGTTTGGGGGTTCAACGTAATTTTCTTGCAAAAAAAAAAAATGTTTTCATGTAAACAAAAAGTGTCAGAAAGGGCTTTATCTTGAAGTGGTTAGAAGAGTGGGTGACGTGTGACATAGGCTTCTAAATGTTGTGCATAAAATGCCAGGACAGTTCAAACCCCCCCCCCCCAAATGACCCCATTTTGGAAAGTAGACACCCCAAGCTATTTGCTGAGAGCAATGTTGAGCCCATTAAATATTTTTTTTTTTGGTCCCAAGAGATTGAATAATGAAAAAAAAAAAAAATATTTTTTTTTACAAAAAGTTGTCACTAAATGATATATTGCTCAAACATGCCATGGGCATATGTGGAAATACACCCCAAAATACATTCTGTTGCTTCTCCTGAGTACGGGGATACCACATGTGTGGGACTTTTTGGGAGCCTAGCCGCGTACGGGACCCCAAAATCCAAGCACCGCCTTCAGGCTTTCTAAGGGTGTAATTTTTTTATTTCACTCCTCACTGCCAATCACAGTTTCGGAGGCCATGGAATGCCCAGATGGCACAAACCACCCCCAAATGACCCCATTTTGGAAAGTAGACACCCAAAGCTATTTGCTGAGAGGTATGGTGAGTATTTTGCAGATCTCACTTTTTGTCACAAAGTTTTGAAAATTGAAAAAAGAAAAAAAAAATTATTTTCTTTACTTTCTTCATTTTCAAAAACACATGAGAGCTGTAAAATACTCACCATGCCTCTCAACAAATAGCTTGGGGTGTCTACTTTCCAAAATGGGGTCATTTGGGGGGGTTTTGTGCTATTTTGGCATTTTATGGCCTTCGAAACTGTTATAGGTAGTGAGGAGTGAAATCAAAAATTTGCACCCTTAGAAATCCTGAAGGCGGTGCTTGGGTTTCGGGGCCCCGTACGTGGCTAGGCTCCCAAAAAGTCCCACACATGTGGTATCCCCATACTCAGGAGAAGCAGCAAAATGTATTTTGGGGTGCATCTCCACATATAACCATGGCATGTGTGAGAAATATATCATTTAGTGACAACTTTATGAAAAAAAAATTATTTTTATTTTTTTGTTTTTATTCAATCACTTGGGACTACAAAAAAAAAATATTCAATGGGCTCAACATGCCTCTCAGCAAATAGCTTGGGGTGTCTACTTTCCAAAATGGGGTCATTTGGGGGGGTTTTGTACTTCCCTGCCATTTTAGCACCTCAAGAAATGAGATAGGCAGTCATAAATTAAAAGCGGTGTAAATTCCAGAAAATGTACTCTAGTTTGTAGACGCTATAACTTTTGCGCAAACCAATAAATATACGCTTATTGGCATTTTTTTTTACTAAAGACATGTGGCTGAATACATTTTGGCCCAAATGTTTGACTAAAATTGAGTTTATTGGATTTTTCTTATAACAAAAAGTAGAAAATATCTTTTTTTTTTTTCAAAATTTGCAGTCTTTTTCCGTTTATAGCGCAAAAAATAAAAATCACAGAGGCAATCAAATACCATCAAAAGAAAGCTATATTTGTGGGAAGAAAAGGACGCGAATTTCGTTTGGTTACAACATTGCATGACCGCGCAATTACCAGTTAAAGCAGTGCAGTGCGAAATTGAAAAAAGACCTCTGGTCCTTAAGCTGACAATTGGTCCGGGGCTGAAGTGGTTAATGGAGTGAATGTGGCTTCCTAATGTTGCCTAGCCCTGCTCAAAGACCTATGAGTTAATCCCACTAAAGACAGCTGCCCCCACTTAAAGATTTCCCTTCACTTTCAGTTTATGGTGGGATCATCCCACATTTCTGATTTTGGTCTGTAAATGAATCTTGTGATACAATATAAGATATATTTCACCCAAAATATGAATAAAGTCAGATTACCAATTTACCACAGTATAAAGTATGTTTTATATTATTAGATTCATTAAGTATTTTGAGACTTTTGAATGTGATACTAAGATATTATGAAAAATAAACCATTTTGGCTCTACACCCCAAACACGAGTCACTGAGTAAATTAAATTTAGCACATATATACAAAACCTCTTTTTTGTTGCTACTATGGGTGATGTAAATATTTAAACCAAATGAAACCATATGCATACTGTAAAATGTCCTTTTACCGAAATAATCTCCTCTCTACACATGGTAGAATTTATATAACATATGTTCCAATTTATATTTAAATAAGGATAATCATATGTCCCAGTCTGTGGGTGCAGCTGGTATAATTTGGACAATCCTAGCAATAAATAGTACTGGGACATCAAAAGCTGGTTTGTGTGTTCACGCAAATACCGGTCATCTTTGCATTCATATACTCATGTAAATAATCATATGGCAAACACTCCCCCTGGAAACTGGAAAGGAGCCTGCCAATTAGTATGGTAGTCAGAGCCGACACAGTAGATCAAATGGTAGACACTTCAGATCAGAAAGGAGTCTGCCAGGTATAATTATGATAAAGGTTCACAATGTGAGTTATACGGCTGACTATCCTCCTTAGTATAGAAAGAAGCCTGCCAAGTAGTGTAATCATTAGATTAAATAAATAAGATTTAATCTAATCCTTGACTGTGCTTCTGAGCAATCCTTCAACTCAAAGGAAACCATGACTGAAAATGTCCCACCGATCTATAATCATCTCTATTTTCTAAAGCACTGTGCAAACTGTTGGCGCTATCCTGTTTTATAATAATAATAATAATTATATAGCTATAACCGATTGTTTAGCATAACAGGTAATTCCTGTCCAGAACATAGCATCCAAAGATATGTAACACAACATAAGTAATTAAACCAAAGGAAACAAAAAAGACATCCAATGTAGATGAACAATGCTGTAATGCACCAGTTTGTATATATGCATCCTAGGATAGTATAAATGTACCCTCAGTCAGTGAAATCCAAAACTCGAGCCTCCAGTCATACAAGATAATACCTATGTATATATGTCAAAATAGACTAAAGACGTAAGAGGCTTATCAAACCTCAACAAGTGAACCATGTAGTCCACTGATACACGTAGATGTATTAGTGTGCCCACAAGCAGGCCTATGTATCAATGATGTCACTAAATGTGCAGCAAAGTATGATGGACTGAACCAGTATGAAATGCAATAAGCTCATCTATAAGATACACCAAAGAATTATAGTTGTGTGTAGGTAGTGCCAATAGTCACTAGATAATCACCTGCACTGCCACACAATCAGAGTGCAACAATTAATCACAAAGTGCAACAATTAGTCACATACTGTATCTATATAAAGTGCATAAAACAACATAAATATAAACACGTCGATCCTAAAGTGCAGTATAATATAACCAAAAAAATGTATTATATACTGTATGTAGAAAAGTGCATAAGGTGCCAGAAACATATGTATTATAGTTCCTCCACCAACAACTCAGATTTTTGTCAGGCTCTTCCCTGTGTAAAGAAACTCAAGCCACCACCTCATGAAATGAACACTAACCAGGAAATGTGCTAAAGATATGTAGCAAACTTAGCATGTCATCAAAGGTAGGTATCATCCAGGGTAGCCTATATATCCATCCATAGTGCTCTCCTCTCCAGTTACCAGCACCAATCCAAGCTGCAGCAAAGAAAGCTATCGGACAGCAGCGGCTTTCTATCTAAGTTACATTGGTTTTGCATTGCTATATCGGTCTGTTTGTTTGGCATGCTACGCATGCGATCCTCATGGTGCAATAAATACTACACTAACGGCCAAAACCAATCGACATTATTCTGTACTCCTACTCCTGGAACTCTCTGCTGCCTTTGATACGGTTGACCACCCCCTCCTTCTCAAAAAACTCCACACCTTTGGTCTCCGTGAATGTACTCTTCGCTGGTTCTCTTCCTACTTATCCAACCGCACCTTTAGCGTTTCTTACAACTCTACTTCCTCCTCTCCTCTTCCTTTCTCTGTTGGGGTCCCCCAAGGTTCTGTTCTTGGACCTCTTCTATTTTCAATCTATGCCTCCTCCCTGGGTCAACTGATAGCCTCCCATGGCTTCCAATACCACCTCTACGCTGACGACACTCAAATATATTTCTCTACCCCTCAGCTCACTCCCTCTGTCTCCTCACTTATCACTAATCTACTATCAGATATATCCGTCTGGATGTCACACCACTTCCTCAAACTCAATCTACCCAAAACCGAACTTATAATTTTTCCACCCCCATATGCCCCTTCCCCTTCCCCTGATCTCTCTGTCAAAATCGATGGCACAACTATTAGCCCATCCCCACATGCCAAGGTTCTAGGTGTAGTCCTGGACTCTGAACTCTCCTTCAAGCAACACATCCAATCACTGTCCAAATCCTGCCGCCTCCACCTCTGCAACATCGCCAAAATACGCCCCTTTCTAACCATTGACACAACAAAGCTCTTAATTCACTCGCTCGTCATCTCTCGCCTTGACTACTGCAACTCCCTTCTCATTGGCTTACCTCTACATAGTCTATCACCTCTGCAATCCATCATGAATGCTGCTGCCAGACTCATCCACCTTACCAATCACTCCGTGTCTGCCACTCCTCTCTGTCAATCCCTCCACTGGCTTCCACTCGGCCAAAGAATTAAATTCAAAATACTAACAACTACGTACAAAGCCATCCACAATTTCACCCCCAGCTACATCACTAGCCTAGTCTCTAAATACCAACCTACTCGTTCTCTTCGTTCCTCTCAAGACCTCCTGCTCTCTAGCTCCCTCATCACCTCCTCCCATGCTCGCCTTCAGGACTTTTCCAGAGCTTCTCCAATCCTATGGAATGCCCTACCCCAATCTGTCCAACTATCTACTACTTTATTAGCTTTTAGACGATCCCTGAAAACCCTTCTCTTCAGAGAAGCATATCCTACCCACACCTAACAACAACAACAACAACCGTATTTTCATTTTCTCCATCAGCTCATCCCCCCACAGTATTACCTTTTGTTCCAATTGACCCTCCCTTCTAGATTGTAAGCTCCAACAAGCAGGGCCCTCTGATCCCTCCTGTATTGATTTGTATTGTAATTGTACTGTCTGCCCTCATGTTGTAAAGCGATGCGCAAACTGTCGGCGCTATATAAATCCTGTATAATAATAATAATTACTATCTTTGTTGGTTCCAGTGTGAGCTTTATTTGCTGGTAGGAGAGGGTGGTGAGTAAAACCACTTGATAAAAGGAAAAGGCTGTGCATTTTGCCATAATGGGTTTATAAGAGGTTGTGTATAAAAAAGGCAGAGAGGATCCACTAGGTTATACAGCACCTCATCCCTTTTGGTAGTTAGGTGTTAAAAAGGGGGTAGCGAGATAGGGATTATAGCGGTGCAAGATTACAATATAAATAAGTCAGGGGTTGCCCAACAATTCAATGCTTGAGTCTTTGTTTTTTTGAAAAAACACAAAAATTTTTATTACATATATTTCAAATACATTATTCACAATAAGAAACACAAAAAGAAATACAAAAAAATATATAATGTTAAAGACCTAATAGAATAATTAGTGCAACAGCTGAAAGGTCCCCGGTTAGGGTAGACCTGTACATTAGTTATACATGAAATATTTGTTTAGTTCTAGTTCCAGATTTTAGTCTGGTTAGAGAATGTCTCTTAATTACAATGGATAAGATAACCTGGAGTAGACAGTGCAGGCCTTATTGAAGTATTCCGACATGTTTCGCCATAGCAATGGCTTCCTCAGGGTTGGCCTACTGTACAGAATTTATGTATCTATTGTAAAGAAAATTTGAAATTAGTAACAGTTTGTAAAAACAGGTACTGAATCCCCCGGTTGGATGAAGGGGTTCTAGTAGGGAAAAGAGGGGTGGAAGAAAGAAAGGGGAAGTTGGAACTTCCCCTTTCTTTCTTCCACCCCTCTTTTCCCTACTAGAACCCCTTCATCCAACCGGTGTGCCCCAGAGGTGTGGACGACGTCCCTCTCCATGCTACAAACCCTCCAGTGGGAATATTACATTTTCTACTTTCAGGATATACACTATTGTGGTAAATATAAATTCCAATATGCATTGTCACATGTAGCTCTGTATATCATATGAGCTTACTTTTACTCTGTAATTGTACTTACCACTAACATTGACATTCCATTCCTCTCTGTTTAGCAGACTTTCTTTCCCTCTGAGGAAGACCCTTTTGGGTTGAAACGCGTCAGCGACAATTTCCCATATTTACGACAGATTGTTACTGTTGTTATGTGAATATTAGTCTGCCATTGTATATCCATGCTTTCTTTTATGTAAATGTATAGTTATTTGTCACTGTTCCCATTGGAGCTCATGTTCTAACTCAATGATGTTAATCATTTTTTAATTTTAATAAAATTATTAAAAGGGGTGGAAGAAAGAAAGGGGAAGTTGGAACTTCCCCTTTCTTTCTTCCACCCCTCTTTTCCCTACTAGAACCCCTTCATCCAACCGGGGGATTCAGTACCTGTTTTTACAAACTGTTACTAATTTCAAATTTTCTTTACAATAGATACATAAATTCTGTACAGTAGGCCAACCCTGAGGAAGCCATTGCTATGGCGAAACATGTCGGAATACTTCAATAAGGCCTGCACTGTCTACTCCAGGTTATCTTATCCATTGTAATTAAGAGACATTCTCTAACAAGACTAAAATCTGGAACTAGAACTAAACGAATATTTCATGTATAACTAATGTACAGGTCTACCCTAACCGGGGACCTTTCAGCTGTTGCACTAATTATTCTATTAGGTCTTTAACATTATATATTTTTTTGTATTTCTTTTTGTGTTTCTTATTGTGAATAATGTATTTGAAATATATGTAATAAAATTTTTTGTGTTTTTTCAAAAAAACAAAGACTCAAGCATTGAATTGTTGGGCAACCCCTGACTTATTTATATTGTAATCTTGCACCGCTATAATCCCTATCTCGCTACCCCCTTTTTCACACCGGGTTTATAAGAGGGTCAATAAAAACTTGACAGAGGTTCTAACCCTTTCTTCTATGCGGGGGGGGGGGGGGGGGCATACACACATACATTTTAAAGTATACCTAAAGTATACCTTTGACCAAACTATAAAAATGTGATTATTTTCACATTCTTAACAAGCAAGTAATGTATGAAGTAGGCTTTTTGTATTTGTATGGGTTTTTTTTGTGTGTTTTTGAGTGTTTTAGTAGGCATCCATAGACCTCTATGGAGCGACAGATGTCAGCGACAACATGTCCGCTGACATCCGACCCGCTCCGATCCGAAAAAGTGTGACGGAGGAAAACCCGACTTTTCCATCCTTCTGCGGATCAGATGAAAACGGACTCTACAGTCAGTCTTCATTTGATCCCCCATAGGGGAGGGCAGCGCTCTTACAGTTCCGTCCTTGTACAGTGTGCAGAGACAGACCTGTCATCTGCCTGCTCAGCAAGGATCGATGGAGCGACCCCACGCTGGGCAGACCGGAGCCCGTACACGGACACATCCGTGTGAAAGGGCCCTTAGGGTCAAAAATGCTTGAAGCTTGTAGCTTAAAGTGGGAGTAAACCCCCATCTCTGGCTTTTACCTATAGGTAAGCCTATAATAAGACTTACCTGTAGATATAGGTATGCTAAATATCTCCTAACGTGCACCATTTAGGAGATATTTACATTAGATGCAGCCTGTGATGTCACCAGCACATGCGCTCTGAAGGAACTGCCACCCAGGCCGTTCCTTCAGAGTCCTGTCCCGCAAGCGACTCACACAGCCGGAGTCCGCAAACATGGAAGGAAGACCGCGTGAAGATGAAAGCCCTTTTAACGGTAACAGGGCAGCGCTGGAGGGCTTCGTTCTAAGGTAAGTTCCACATAATGTGCTAGTATGCTATGCATACCAGCACATTATGGCTTTACCTTGCAGGTTGCAAAAAAACACACACACACACACAGCGGTTTACTACCGCTTTAAAAGAGGCTCATGTATTCTTCGAGCTACAATTATCAAGTGACACTATGCTGAGGCACCAACAAGCACAATTGATAACCATAGAATTTTTTATGAGCGTTTTGGAGTTTTGAGCTACAAAATGCTCAGTTGTGAATGGGACCTCTAGTTGGGCATCAGAGAGTCTTTGTGGCCATTGCAATAAGACACTATTGGACCTGTTACCCTGTAACCTGCCACCCAGCATCTTCTTAGTAGATTAGAGTACCATCTTCTGCACTTAGGAACAGGAATTCACTTGTCTTATGGCAAAAGCTACATCCAGCTAAGCAAAAGAGTCAGCAACTGCTCTGCCACCTGTGTCCTGGAGAAGCCGATGTCTGCAGCATTGAAAGGAAAGCCCCTGGGGATGGTAGTGATGGGGGTCTGACCCAGTGTCACAAAAGTTTAGGCTTGTGATGGAAGGATGGGCCGGGTCCCCATTTCGGGCTACTATAGATGAGGTACTGTGGCACTGTGTGTGCCTTACCAGGCCTGTTACTACTGAGTGCTGTCTTTGGCCTAGGTTAACCACTTGCTGTCCAGAAAATGTACCCCCTTTCATGACCAGGCCATTTTTTACGATACAGCACTGCTTTATTTTGTGCGACACTGTACCCAAATATATTGTATGTTCTTTTTTTCCCACAAATAGAACTTTCTTTTGGTGGTATTTGATCACCTCTGCGGTTTTTTTCCCCGCTATAAACAAAAAACTCTTTAGAAAAAAAACTATATTTTTTACTTGCTATAAAACATATCCAATAAAAAAAATTGGAAAAATTAAATTTCTTCATAAATTTAGGCAAATATGTACTTTTTTTATTAGAAACTTTAGCGATCAGAAACTTACAGTGGGACTTCAATATTGTGGCAGACAGTCGGACACTAACTGACACATTTGGGGAACCAGTGGCAACAATATAGTGATCAGTGCCAAAAATGTGCACTGTCATTGTACTAATGATACTGGCTGGGAGGGGGTTAACATCAGGGGAGATCTAAGGGTTAAATGTGTGCCTAGCCAGAGTCTATGTGTACTTTTAGTAGTTACATAGTTACATAGTTAGTTAGGTTGAAAAAAGACACAAGTCCATCCAGTTCAACCACAAATTAAACAAAAAAAAAAAATATATATATATATATAATATATATCATACAATCCCATATACCCCATTCTATACCCACAGTTGATCCAGAGGAAGGCAAAAAAAACCCCAGCAGAGCATTCTCCAATTTGCTAAAGCAGGGGAAAAAAATTCCTTCCTTATCCCCCGAGAGGCAATCGGATTTTCCCTGGATCAACTTTACCTATAAATGTCAGTACCCAGTTATATTATGTACATTTAGGAAGGTATCCAGGCCTTTCTTAAAGCAATCTACTGAGCTGGCTAGAACCACATCTGCAGGGAGTCTATTCCACATTTTCACAGCTCTTACTGTGAAGAAACCTTTCCTTATTTGGAGATGAAATCTCTTCTCCTCTAGACGTAAAGAGTGCCCCCTTGTCCTCTTTGTTGACCGTAAAGTGAATAACTCAACACCAAGTTCACTATATGGACCCCTTATATATTTATACATGTTGATCATATCCCCCCTTAATCTCCTCTTATCAAGGGTGAATAAATTCAGTTCCTCTAATCTTTCCTCATAGCTGAGCTCCTCCATGCCTCTTATCAGTTTGGTTGCCCTTCTCTGCACTTTCTCCAGTTCCCCAATATCCTTTTTGAGAACTGGTGCCCAAAACTGAACTGCATATTCCAGATGAGGTCTTACTAATGATTTGAACAGGGGCAAAATGATATCTCTCTCTCTGGAGTCCATACCTCTCTTAATACAAGAAAGGACTTTGCTCGCTTTGGAAACCGCAGCTTGGCATTGCATGCTATTATTGAGTTTATGATCTACCAAAACCCCCAGATCCTTCTCCACTACGGATTCCCCCAGTTGTACTCCCCCTAGCATGTATGATGCATGCATATTCTTAGCCCCCAAGTGCATAACTTTACATTTATCAACATTAAACCTCATCTGCCACATAGTCGCCCAATTTGACAGAGCATTGAGGTCAGCTTGTAAATTGGAGACCTCCTGTAAGGACGTTATTCCACTGCATAGCTTGGTGTCATCTGCAAAGACAGAAATGTTACTTTTGATCCCAGACCCAATATCATTTATAAAGATATTAAAAAGTAAGGGTCCCAGCACTGAACCTTGGGGTACACCACTGATAACCTTAGCCCATTCAGAGTAAGAATCATTAACCACGACTCTCTGAATTCTGTCTTTTAGCCAGTTTTCTATCCATTTACAAACCGATATTTCCAAACCTGTAGACCTTACCTTACACATGAGCCTTGTGTGGGGAACTGTATCGAACGCTTTTGCAAAATCCAAGTATACCACGTCCACAGCCACGCCTCTGTCCAAGGTTTTACTTACCACCTCATAAAAAGAAATGAGGTTTGTCTGACAACTTCTGTCTTTCATGAACCCATGCTGTCTGTTGCTTAAAATATTTTTTTTCCTGCAAGAACTCGTCTATGTGGTCTTTTAATAATCTCTCCAGTATCTTCCCAACTATAGAAGTTAAACTAACAGGTCTATAGTTACTTGGTAAAGACTTTGTTCCCTTTTTAAATATAGGCACCACGTTCGCCCTGCGCCAATCCAGTGGTACTATTCCTGTCATTAATGATTCCCTAAAAATTAGATACAATGGCTTTGAAATTACAGAGCTCAATTCTTTTAGGATCCGTGGGTGGATGCCATCAGGTCCAGGTGCTTTATCCACCTTTATTCTGTCTAAATATTTCTGGACCATATCACTTTTGAGCCATTGTGGATTTAGGGCTGTGTCACTACCACCCCCATTGTGGACATGAGCTCCCCCATGCTCCTTTGTATACACAGAGCTGAAGAAAGTATTTAATAAATTAGCCTTCTCTTTGTCCCCAGTCACCCACTCTAGATTATTTTGTAAAGGGCCTACATGCTCAGACTTGACCTTTTTACTATTAATATATTTGAAGAATTTTTTGGGGTTTGTCCTACTATCTTTTGCAATCTGTCTTTCGTTTTGAATTTTTGCATCCTTGATTTCCTTTTTACATATTCTGTTATGTTCTTTGTAACATTTAAATGACACTAGTGATCCTTCATTTTTATATTTTTTAAAAGCTCTTTTCTTATAGTTTATAGCTTTTTTAACTTTGGCCGTGAGCCACATAGGTTTTATTTTTAGCCTTTTAAATTTATTGCCCATGGGAATATACTTTGCAGTGAGTTCACAAACAGTCTTTTTGAAGAATCCCCATTTCTGTTCTGTGCCCATTGTTGCCAATATTCTCTCCCAGTCTAAGTTCTGGAGAGCAGCCCTCATCCTTGGAAAATTTGCCCTCTTGAAATTAAGTGTTTTTTATCTTTCCTGTATGTGATTTTTGCTTACAGCTAACATCAAATGAAATCATGTTATGGTCACTGCTACCCAGATGCTCCTTTATCTGAACATTAGTAATATGCTCTGCATGGTTTGAGATTACCAGATCCAGCAGAGCATCATTCCTGGTTGGGGCCTCAATGAACTGGACCATAAAATTGTCCTGTAATAGGTTTATAAATTTTTGTCCTTTAACTGTCCCAGCAGTGCCATTATTCCAGTCAATTTCTGGGTAGTTAAAATCCCCCATTATTATCACTGTCCCAGCCCTTGCAGCCCTTTCTATTTGAGCAAGGAGCTGAGTATCCACCTCCTCATTAACATTGGGTGGTCTATAACAAACTCCAATGATTAACTTTGAACTACGCACATCTGTATGCAGTTCCACCCATAATGCTTCAGACTCATCACACTCTCCATCCCCCAGGTCCTCTTTCACACTCGCTTTGAGATCACTTCTCACATACAGACAGACCCCTCCACCTTTCCTTTTAACTCTGTCTTTCCGAAAGAGTGCAAAGCCAGGAATATTTATAGCCCAGTCATGTGAGGACTGCAGCCAAGTTTCAGCAATACCGATTACATCATAGCTCTCCTGATGCACCAGAGCTTCCAACTCACCTATTTTGCTTGGCAGACTTCTGGCATTGGTGAACAAACACTTTAATGCATTACTATATTTTGACCAGTCACATACTACCCTCTTGGGTGTTCCGAGATTGCAACTAGGACTTGCTACTATATTTACCTTGGGTTTATGTGCTTTAGTTACCCTACCACTAATGCCCCTAATATTACCCTCTGGAATATGTTCCACGCTGACTATTCCTATCTCTGGCCCCTCCCCCCCATCGCCTAGTTTAAAAACCCCTCTAACTTTTTGGCCATCCTTAGGGGAAGTAATCAATTTCATTCCCTGCTTTGCGGGGAAAGAAAATCTATTACTTCCTCGCTGACAGGCAGAGCCCTGTCCTGTGTGTGTTTCAGACGATCAGGGGTTGCTGGCCAATAGATTATCGCCGGCACCCCCTGATCGACATCTGCTGTGTAAAATCACAGGAGAGCCAGGTCGCTGGTGGCACACACGTGCGTCACCTAACTGGAAGTGCCAGATCACGTACTAGGTAAGTGATCTGGCACAGGAGAGCTGCCTTGCCGCCATATAGATATTATACGGTCTGCAAGCGGTTACAAAAATTGAACTATTGCCTAAAATAGATGGCAACACATAATAATATTATCTATTATCTCATGTTACCTCAAACTGGACTTTGCAGAGGGGGCCCTCTGCCCTTTCAACAGCCTGCAGGACTTTTTCATCAACAGTTGGTTGCGGTGGATTTATTTTTTATTTTTTCCAGGACTTTTTTTGTTCTTCCCAAGGAAGAGCCTACTCACAGGCTTGTGACTAAGAAAAAAAAAACTCAGTTCAGTACATTTATGTATGTGTGAAATTTTGTGTTGTTGCACTATTACTTTTACCACTTGGTGATGGTAAAGCCTCAGATGGATTCTATGTTAATGTGTTTCTTTGTGACAAGGGTTATTGCAATGGAATGTTATCCTTGAGGGGATAGTGTTCCAACATAAAGGAAATTGTGGTGGATATATTATCTTTGTTCTGTTACCTGAGAGATTTTCTGTATTTCCAGAAGAAAATATTGCACTGTTGTGTGTGTATATGTTTTTGTTATTTGCCTGCGATTGAGATAGTCCCTATTGCATGTAACTGCTATCTGTTCTAAAATTTTAATTTATGTGAAACTCCATTCATTTTGTTATTCTGGTGTTATTGTCTACCCTTTTTTACCCTACCCATCCACAGTAAAGCAGGATACTCTGCACTTGGGAGCATAAGCAAATTTTTGGTGGATTCCCTGGCATATGAGACCAAGGACAACTTTTTAGGGAGAGAGGGTGGATGTTGGGCCCTGCCCTACTTTTTGGCTCTTCTGTACTCAGCTGAGCAGCAATTTATGTATTATGTTACGTCAAGTTTCCCTAAGCCTGGTGATTGGTTACTCCTGCTTCCTCTGGAAGAAGCCTCCAGATATAAAACAGAAAGGTCAGCCACTGGGTTATGAATATTTATCTGACCTCAACCAATCCATGGGGGGTAGGCCCGAAAGTGTGGCTGGGGAGAAGATAAATGTTTGGGAGGGTCTGTTTAGAGGTTTCTCTCCTAGAGCCTCTGCCCCTGGGAGGAAGCCTGTGTTACTGAAGAGTAGGGATGAGCCGAACTCCCCCCGGTTCGGTTTGCAGCAGAAAATGCGAACAGGCAAAAAATGTGTTCGAATACCGTTAAAGTCTATGAGACACGAACGTGAAAAATCTAAAGTGCTAATTTTAAAGGCTTATATGTTATTGGCATAAAAAAGTGTTTGGGGACCTGCGTCCTGCCCCAGGGGACATGTATCAATGCAAAAAAGTTTTAAAAACTGCCATTTTTTCGGGAGCAGTGATTTTAATAATGCTTAAAGTGAAACAATAAAAATGAAATATTCCTTTAAATATTTGGGCCTGGGGGGTGTCCTTAGTATGCCTGTAAAATAGCGATTTTTTTTCCCGTGTTTAGAACAATACCACAGCAAAATGAAATTTTAAAAAGGAAAAAATGTCATTTAAAACTACTCGCGGCTGTAATGTATTGTCGGGTCCCAGCAATATAGATGAAAATCATTGAAAAAAACGGCATGGCACTTTGGGTATTGGTATGGATATTAAGGGAAACCCGCACCCAAATTTAAAATAAAATGGCGTAGGGGGCCCCCAGGCACTATATACTCTGAACTAGGGATGAGCCGAACACCTACCTGTTCGGTTCGCAGCAAAACATGCGAACAGGCAAAAAATTTGGCAGAACACACGGACACCGTTAAAGTCTATGGGACACGAAAATGAATAATCAAAAGTGCTAATTTTAAAGGCTTATATGCAAGTTATTGTCATAAAAAGTGTTTGGAGACCTGGGTCCTGCCCCAGGGGACATGTATCAATGCAAATTTTTTTTTTTTTTAATTGCCATTATTTTGTGAGCAGTGATTTTTTTTAATGCTTAAAGTGAAACAATAAAAATGAAATATTCCTTTAAATATCGTGCCTGGGGGGAGTCTATAGTATGCCTGTAAAGTGGCGCATTTTTCCTGTGTTTAGAACAGTACCACAGCAAAATGACATTTCTAAAGGAAAAATGCGGCTGTAATGAATTGTCTGGTCTCGGCAATATAGATAAAACTCATTGAAAAAAAAAGCACAGGATCTGATATGGAAATTAAGGGGAACCCTGCACCAAATTAAAAAAAATTGTCGTAGGGGTCCCCCCAAAAATTCATACCCTTCAGGTCTGGTATGGATTTTAAGGGGAACCCTGCACCAAAATTTTAAAAAAATGACGTAGGGGTCCCCCTCAAAATCCATACCAGACCCTTATCCGAGCATGCAAAAAAGACAAGAGACAGCTTGGGCCAAGTCCTTTATTAAAAAATAAAAAAACAAAAATGTCCCACAAAGTAAGTTCACGCTGCCCGACGGACTGAAAAAGAAAAAAAAAAAGCCGCAACCCATCCACCTCCATGGGAGGCTCCCGCTGACTAGCGCTTCTTCGCTGTGACAGCTCTTATATAACTGCCACCCGGTGATGTAACCGTGTGACCCCGCCCCCTCTGATGCCACAGGGGCTTCCCCATGGCTTCCCCTTGGTGTCAGAGGGGGCAGGGTCACCCGTTTACATCACCGGGTGGCCACACCCCCTTCTGATGCCACAGGGAAGCTCCCGGCCTGCTAGGTTGCGTGCTCGGATAAGGGTCTGGTATGAATCCCTACGCTAGTAAGCCATTTTCTTTAAATTTCAGTTGGCGGGAGCCTCCCATGGAGGTGGATTGGTTGCAGCTTTTTTTTTTTTTTCTTTTCAGTCCATCGGGCGGCGTGAACTTACTTTGTGGGACATTTTATTTTTTTTATTTTTTAATAAAGGACTTGGCCCAAGCTGTCTTTTGTATGTATTTTTTAACATTTTGACACTTTTTTTGTGAAATGGTATGGGTACTTGTACCCTGTTACCAATCCAAACAGGGGGGGATGCTGGGATCTGGGGGTCCCCTTGTTAAAGGGGGCTTCAAGATTCCGATAAGCCCCCCGCCCGCAGACCCCCACAACCACCGGGCAAGGGTTGTGGGGATGAGGCCCTTGTCCCCATCAACATGGGGACAAGGTGCTTTGGGAGGTTACCCCAAAGCACCCTCCCCATGTTGATGTGGCCTGGTATGGTTCAGCGGGGGCGCTCTCTCGTCCCCCCTTTTCCCGCGGCCTGCCAGGTTGCATGCTCAGATAAGGGCCTGGTAGGGATCCCTACGTCCCTGCGCCATATTTTACAAAATATTGGTGCAGGGTTCCCCTTAAAATCCATACCAGACCTCAAGGGTCTCGTAGGGGTTCCCCCCAAAATCCATACCAGACCTCAAGGGTCTGGTATGGATTTGGGGGGGAACCCCTACGCCATTTTTTTTTATTTGGCACAGGGTTCCCCTTAATTTCCATATCAGACCCAAAGGGCCTGGTATGGATTTTAGGGGGACCCCCACGCAATTGTTTTTTAAAATTTTGGTCCGAGGTTCCCCTTAATATTCATACCAGACCCAAAGGGCCTGGTAATGGACTGGGGGGATCCCATGCTCTTTTTTCATTGAGTTTTATCTATATTGCCAAGGCCCGACAATTCATTACAGCCGTGATCAGTTTTAAATGACAATTTTTCCTTTAGAAATGTCAGTTTGCTGTGGTACTGTTCTTAACACGGGAAAAATGCTCCACTTTACAGGCATACTATAGACACCCTCCAGGCACAATATTTAAAGGAATATTTCATTTTTAGTGTTTCACTTTAAGCATTAAAAAAATCACTGCTCCCGAAAAAACTTCAGTTTTTTAAAAAAAATTTGCACTGACACATGTCCCCTGCGGCAGGACCCAGGTCCCCAAACACTTTTTATGACAATAACTTGCATAGAAGCCTTTAAAATTAGCACTTTTGATTTTTTATGTTAGTGTTCCATAGACTTCAACGGTGTTCCGGCAGCTTTCGAATTTGCCGCAAACACTGCATATTGTTCACTGTTTGGCGAGCAGACGAACACCCAATGTTTTGAGTCGAACTTACGTTTGACTCAAACATCGGGCTCATTCCTACTCTGAACAGCAGTGTATATACTATATGGCCTGCCCTATATACTCTCCAGAAAATTGGGCCTTAGGTGTTGGTGGTACCAGAAAACTGTAAGCCCTCACAGTTACTCTTGGTGGGCGCAGGAACGGGCCCTGCTGTAAAATACTATATCAGAAATTGTAATTACATACCCCTGTTACACAGGGGCAGAAAAATTGGGCCTTTGGTGGTGGTGGTACCACAACACTGTAAGCCCTCACAATTACTCCTGTTGGGCGCAGGAACGGGCCCTGCTGTGAAATATTATATCAATAATTGTAATTACATGCCCCTTTTAAACAGGGGCAGAAAAATTGGGCTTTGGGTGGTAGTGGTGGTGGTGCCACAACACTGTATCACCTCACAGATACTCTTATTGGGCGCAGGAACAGGCCTTGCGTTTAAATATTAGATCAAAAATTGTAGTTGCATGCCCCTGTTACACAGGGGCAGCAAAAATTGGGCCTTGGGTGGTGGTGGTGCCACAACACTGTAACCCCTCACAGATACTCTTATTGGGCGCAGGAACAGGCCCTGCTGTGAAATATTATATAAAAAATTGTAATTACATGCCCCTGTTAAACAGGGGCAGAAAAATTGGGCCTTGGGTGGTAGTGGTGGTGGTGCCACAACACTGTATCCCCTCACAGATACTCTTGTTGGGCGCAGGAACGAGCCCTGCGTTGTAATGTTAGATCAAAGATTGTAATTACATGCCCCTGTTACACAGGGGCAAAAAATTGGGCCTTGGGTGGTGGTAGTGCCACAACACTGTAACCCCTCACAGATACTCTTGTTGGGCGCAGGAACGGGCCCTGTTGTGAAATATTAGATCAAAAATTGTAATTACATGCCCCTGTTAAACAGGAGCAGAAAAATTGGGCCTTGGGTGGTGTTGCCCTAAGCCACAAATATTGTTGGAAGCTAGCATCATCCAGATTGAGGAGGAATAGGATAGTCAGCATAGGCAGTCTTCAAGGGATCCCACATCCATAGCAAATTCAATCAGTTACATCAGCATCAGGTGCTTGATAGCTGCTGATCCAAGACTGATTAATTTTTATGAATGTGAGCCTATCAATGGAGTGTGTGGACAGACGCACTCTTTGATCTGTTACAAACCCTCCAGCAGCACTGAATGTACGATCAGAAAGCACGCTGGATGCAGGACAGGCCAGTAGCTAAATTGCATATTGAGCAAGTTCTGGCCAGTGGTCCATCCTCAAGACCCAGTAACCCAGTGGATGCTCTGTTGGAAAGATCTCCAAGTCTGCTCTTGCCCCTAGATATTCCTGCACCATGTAATGCAGATGTTGGCGATGGTTGCTCTAACCAATCAGACCTTGGCGCTGAGGACTGAAAAATTCTTTAAAGGCATCGGTCAGCCGGCCACCTTCTCCACCCCTCTTCCTCTGACTGAACGAAGCCTCAGCAACACGTTGTCCAGCACCAGGAAATTGTAACCTCACAGCGTCTGGAAATGCATTGCACAAACCTTTCTTCAAGGCCTTCTGAAGATGTTTCATCCTCTGCTCCTTTTGCGAAGGCAGGATGAGTTCTGCAACCTTACCCTTGTAACGTGGATCAAGAAGGGTTGCCAGCCAGTAATGATCCCTCTCCTTGATACCACAAATCCTTTCGCAGGCTTTGCAGAATCAGGGAGGCCATGCAACGTAAGTTTGCAGAGGCATTCGATTCTGAGTCCTCTGGGTCACTAAGGATCACATGATCCTTAACCACCTCCTCCCAGCCACATACAACTCCTCGGGTTTCTGGGAACTGAAAACCATCCCTTGAAGACTGCTGCTGAGTTTTATCCTCTACATCCATGCTGACATAATCCTCCTACTCCTCCTCCTCCTCTTCTTCCTGTGTGTTTGGAGGGCCCGCAGGAATACTATCTGGATAAAGGGGGCCTTGCGAGGTAAGGAAGTCCTCCTTTTCCTCCCGCTGTTCTGCCTCAAGTGCCCTGTCCATGATTCCATGAAGCGTGCACTCCAACAGGAAGACTAGAGGGACAGTGTCACTGATGCATGCATTGTCACTGCTCACCATCCTTGTGGCCTCCTCAAATGGTCACAGGACAGTGCATGCATCCTTCATCAGTAGCCACTGGCATGGTGAAAAGCAGCCAAGCTCCCCTGAATCTGTCCTGGTGCCATATTGGCACAGGCTCATTGATGGCCCTCTG
This sequence comes from Lithobates sylvaticus, assembly GCA_028564925.1. Classification (NCBI taxonomy): domain Eukaryota; kingdom Metazoa; phylum Chordata; class Amphibia; order Anura; family Ranidae; genus Lithobates; species Lithobates sylvaticus. Next base: position 199,585,740 of record CM053029.1, read on the forward strand.
CTGTGTGTGCAGCTGCTGCAGCATTGCCACTGTTGAGTTCCACCTGGTGGGCATGTCACAAATGAGGCGGTTGGTGGGCAGTTTGCATTCCCTTTGAATGTCAGCCAGCCAAGCACTGGCATTGTATGACCGGCAGAAATTACCACAGACTATTCTGACCTGCCTCAGGAGTTCCTGTAAGCCTGGGTACCTGCTCAAGAACTGCTGCACCACCAAATTCAGGACATGTGCCAAACATGGAACATGGGTCAAGTGTCCCTGTCAGAAGGTGGAGAGAAGGTTGGTGCCATTGTTGCATACAACCATTCCTGGCTGAAGCTGGCATGGTGTCAACCACCCCTGAGCCTGTCCCTGCAGAGCTGACAGAATCTCTGCCCCAGTGTGGCTCCTTTCCCGTAAGAAAACCAACTCAAGCACCTCATGGCATCTTTTAGCCTGACTGCTTGCATAGCCCCTTGAACGCTTATGGAGCACCGCTGGTTCAGAGTACAAATCTGCAGAAGAGGCCATAGAGGAAGAAGAAAAGGAGGGGTTGGAGGAGAGAGCTGTGGCAGAATCACCACTAGCATTTTGGAGGCATGGTGGCGGAAAAAGCTCCAACAACACTGAACCCTGTCCTGCATCCTTCCCAGCTGCCAGCAGAGTTACCCAGTGTGCCGTGAAGGAAAGGTAACGTTCCTGCCCATGCCTTCTGGAACATGAGTCAGTGGTAATGTGCACCGTATTGCTGACTGCCCTGTCCAACGAGGCCAAAACATTGCTTTCCACATGCTGGTAGAGAGCCGGAATGGCCTTTCGTGAAAAGAAATGGCGTTTTTGAACCTGCCACTGTGGTGCAGCACATTCCATAAATTCACGAAAGGGGGTAGAGTCTACCAGCTGAAAAGGCAGCAGTTGCAGTGCTAGCAATTTGGCCAAGCTAGCATTTAGACACTGAGCATGTGGATTGCTGGGACCCAAATTTCTTTTTTCGGTTCAGCAACTGGAGTTGGGAAATGGTTATCACCCTATTGGATTGGAGTCATATCTTTACCCCACAAGTGAGACCTTGCACTTCTGACCATTTAATGGTCCAACATCTTCGCTTTCTGGTCGTTACCTGGTTGGATTGGAGCTTGACCTTCACCCCATGAGTGGGACCATGCGCTTTTGACCATTGAATGGTCCAACATACTCGGTAAGAGTACTGATTTCGTATGGTGGAGGAACTATCACTGTGATTTAACTCAAGATTGCATTTGTCACCGGGTGTTCTTATCCACATCATCTGTTTATGAACTTTATAATTTTTTGCGCTGCACTTATTTTCTGTTTTATATTTAGGGTTGGGAAATATGCCTACTAAAATCAGATGGTGGTGCACTGCTAGCAGATTAGCTGCAAGTACTTGGGACACCTATTGCTATACCTTCATTCCTCTCGGTGCAGGTTTTTGAGAGGACTGAAGGTATAGTGAGGTTGGAGATCCCAGATGAGAAGCAAGAAGTCCGCCTTTTTCTTTGATGTGGGTCTTTCAAGTGCTGTTGTCAACGGACTGCATGGCAGGTCGTCATATGTTTGGTCAAGCATGTGGTGGCCAAGCAGCTGCTGTTCTGGCCACACTTGATCCACTTCAGATATAGGTTGCAAACAGCAATGGTGCAATCTGCTGCACACGTGTCGAAAAAGGCCCACACCAAGGAACTTTTAAAAGTCAGCGGGGAGTCAGCAGCGCCCTGCACCTGCGGAGCTCTGCAGTGTGATGCAATAGGGTGGCTTCCCTTAAGCTGCCCCCCAGAGGACACCCTGCCTCATTGGAGTTGTGCTTACTCCTCCTCCTCTCTTCTCTCAGGCTCCCAAGTACAGTCAGTGACCTCATCATCCCCTTCCTCCTCATCATTGGAGCAAACTTGGCAGTATGCTGCAGCTGGGGGAACATGACTGCCAGTTTCTTGTCCTTTTTGGGCACCTCCTCTCTCTAGGCTCACGTTACTCCCTTCCTCAACCTGGGAACCAACATCGGAGCCTTCAAATCGCTGGGCATCCTCCAGCAGCATGTACCCCACACTGTGGTTGAATAATTCTAGGAACTCCTCCGTGCATGATGGTGGGGCTACGGAATGAGTGACTGTGGACAAGGAGCCGGTGGAATAGGTTGCAGCTGCATTGGAAAGCAAACTACTCTGAGCCTGAGTGACAGAGGATGAGGAGGATGAGGACAGCTTTGTTATACACTCTACCAACTCTTCTGCATATTCTGACTCAATAACACAGCCAGCAGCAGAAAAAAAGGACATGGACTTATGCATTGTGCCCCTGTTCTGAATAGCACTGATCCACTGCCACTTTTGTAATATTTTACCCATAACCCGAGTGCGCCGAATTTACCCATTTATGTTTGTATGTACTGTATTAGCAACTGTACTACGGCTGCACTGTACTGTGTACTGTGTATATAACCAGAAGTGTAGTAGAAACTGTACACACTGTATTGGATACCGTGTACACCGCCTGCACAAGTGTGCGCTATATGAGGAAATTTATTTTTTTCCCTCAGAACAGTAATGGGGTTCTGAGGGTTAATTGTGCAGGTTAACTTTGGCATCAGTTTGGCTGGGCTGTACTAGGGTTCTGTCTGGTCATGGGTGCAGTGAGGTACACATGACAGGCCTAGAACCAGGCCTGGTTGGACGTCTTGGGTATCAGTCTTCCCCGAAGCCAATCAGTGGGTGCGCCTGGCCCCACTGGGTAGTCTGGGGAAGGGTACTTAAGGTGCTGAAGTCACGGGTTCGGGGTTCGGCCGCAGTCCTGTTTCCTGGCTCTGGACCGGGGTAGCCCCACGAGGGGTCCCGGGCCTGGGAGCACTTGCCGTCCCGCAAACATGGTCAGTTTGACTAGCACCATAGACCCGCATGGTCTGGGGCAAGGATCCGTCCATTCCCGAGTCTCGGAGCGATTAGCCCGAGACCCAGTAACTGAAGGAGGATTCAAGGCGTCAAGGTGTGCTCTCATTATTGGAGGGGAACCACGGCTCATATAGGTGACCGGGGGAGCACTCTTCGGAGGAGGGCCAACAAGCTGGCATCTCAAGAGGAGCCTGGTTGCTGAGTTGCATGGACACTAAAGAATCCACACTTCTGCAGTACTGCTAAGGGGACAGAGAAAGTTCCAGGTACTGTAAGAAAGGTTCCTGTTCACCTTCGGTTGCAAGTTCATTCTGTGTCAGAGACTTTTAACAAGTTTTCCGGATTACATTGTCAGTTGCTATACCTCTGGCTAGAGGTATATCTGACTTAGAAGTACCCAGCTGCGAGTGGCTACTCTCTGGGTTTGATTAAGGACATTTGTGGATGTCAGCAGTTCAAGGTGCCCGAGTTTCTTCACCCTTGCCCTCTGTTCCTATCTGAGACTGTGTTTTGTTGGATGTTACCACTGAAAGAATAAAAACCTTCAAAAGGACTTTTATTGTGTCAGCATCCAAAGTGTTTGGGTATCAACCATGGGAACCCCTGGATATTCATCGACAAGCCAAGAGGAGGTAACCGGTAAGCCCAAAAGTCAAGGCCGCCCCTCTGAGGGTTATGGCCGCTACATATATATATATATATATATATATATATATATATATATATATATATATATTAATACACTGCCTGCACTGACTGAATATAGAGTAAACACTGAATATATAGTCTATGCTAAATGCAGAGTATATATATATATATATATATATATATATACCGTATTTATTGGCATATAACACGTGCGGCGTATAACACGCACCCCAAGTTTAGGAGGGGAGTTTAAGGAAAAAACTTTTAGGGGGGAAGTTTAAGGGAAAAACATTTTTTTTAAATGCCCATCAATGCAGCCTTATCAGCGTCCATCTGCAGCCTTGCCCAGTGTCCATCTGCAGCCTTGCACAGTGTCCATCTGCAGCCTTGCACAGTGTCCATCTGCAGCCTTGCACAGTGTCCATCTGCAGCCTTCCCCAGTGTCCATCTGCAGCCTTGCACAGTGTCCATCTGCAGCCTTCCCCAGCGTCCATCTGCAGCCTTCCCCAGTGTCCATCTGCAACCTTCCCCAGTGTCCATCTGCAGCCTTGCACACTGTCCATCTGCAGCCTTCCCCAGTGTCCATCTGCAGCCTTTCACACTGTCCATCTGCAGCCTTCCCCAGTGTCCGTCTGCAGCCTTGCCCAAAATTGCAGCATGATGGTTTTTAAATTTAGCGCCGCTGAGATACACAGAGGTCATGTGTATTCGGCTCCTCACGGCTCCTCCCCGCTGACTCTGAGGGCAAGAGGAGCGCCGCCAACATAGACCGAGCCGAGTGTACTGTGTACTCGGCTCCGCTCGCAGTCACGCCCCGTCCCGCCCCTTGGCCCGGCTGCTATGATGGACACAACACCGGTCCAATCGCGGGACGTAAAGGCTAGGAAGCAGGCCTGGGCGTGACTGTGAGCGGAGCAGTAAACTCGGCTCAGCTCGGTCAATGTCGGCGGAGCTCCTCTTGCCCTTACAGACAGTGAGGATCAGTGTAAAACTCGCACCCACGACTTTCCCCTGATTTTAAGGGGAAAAAGGTGTGTGTTATACGCCGATAAAAACTATAGATATATATATATATATATATATACACACACACACCAGACTGACTGTATATATATCAAATACACTGCCACTAACTGAATAGCCTGCCTGCTTAATCTAAATCAAGCTATCTCTCTGTCTACGCCAACAACACTACACACGGCCGCCATGTAAGCAGCCTTATATAGTGTGGGGCGTGGACTTAGTCCCCCTGAGCCATGACTGGTCAAAGCATGCAGGTCAGGTGCATGCTTTGGCCAATCATCACACAGCAATGCACTGCGATCTCGCAGCGCATTATGGGGCGTTCTGCGGTGCTCAAAATTTGCCGCGAATGCCCCATAATGTTTGCTCTTCGGTGAACGGGTGAACACCCGATGTTCGAGTCGAACCAATGTTCGACCCGAACATCAAGCTATCCCAACTGAAGAGCTGTTGTTATCAGGCCTCAGCATGTGGTTGGTTAAGGGCTTAAAGGAGCCTGGATTAAGGAGAATTTGTTGGCGGACACCATCTTATGAGGCTGGGCTGGAAAAGGACCCTTTTAACTAAAGAGTGTCACAGAGAAGCTGGTTAGGGAGCTGTCTCCGGACACAAGAAGTAGGACCTTTTGCCTAGAGCTTCAGGTGTGCCTGTGCTTTGAGGGTTAGATGCCACAGGTTGCTACAAGGAATGTGACTACTTTTACAGACACTCAGACTAACTGGTTGTCTCCTCTACCTCTAGCTTACTTAAGGCTGCTACTGAAAAACTTTGCTTGAGAATCTGTCCTCTAATACCTGCATTCTGGAGTATCCTGCACCCTCATCCCTCTACCCACCTGTGTTTAAATACCGCAATAAATCTTCAAAAGGACACCCCAAGACTGAGCATGAATTTTGTCAGTGTGCTCTGTAACTGGTACCTGGGAGTGGCAGCTTCTGAACAGGTAAGAGAGTGCAGAGCTATTTCCCGCGGCCCCTCTGGGGGGGGGGGGGGGGGGTGTTACAATTAATTTACCCACAATGTCTATAGCTACAGAGGTGATCAATGGCTTGTGTTCATCAGTGTAGGTAGATGCTTTGATGTGCAAAGTCTATGCATTGGTTCACTTGAGTATGAGAAATGTTAGTTTATGGATTAGGTCCTTTCCTTAGCCCTTTACTGGCTGCCATATGCATATACTGTATTTGGCAGAACGGAGGTGAGCCTTATTCCACATATATACATCACTATTTTGTGCTGGAGTACATTCAATCACGCACCCCCCAGCACTGTGACCGTGCTGTCACCGGCAGCTACTAAACACACATTGATCAAAAGACAGGTCAATCATACGATCACATAAATTGGAAGCCCATTAAATGCCTCCAGCATTAAGATTTTTTTTACTTGGCTGGCAGGAAGGGGTTAAATAATTCTTACTGCAAAGAGGGCTGCAGGAAGTCTCCTAAAGGTTACCCTATATCTTATGATGCAAGCCATACAGCTCCTGTTACTGTACAAGTACAATGAGCTATTGTTTCCCGATGAATTAGTATTGTAAATGGCCCACTGCTCCGACCCCTCCAGTAAAAATAAAACATAACCGTTGTTTTCACAGGGCGCTTTATTGGAGCTGTAGCGATTCCTGGTAATTGGTTCTATTGCTGTATACATCACTCTAATAGTTTTTTTCTTGCTTATCATCAGCAGTGCATGAAATGATACAGGCCGAGCACTTGCACGATTCCATTGTGTGCAGGGGACGCTCTGAAAAGTTTATGAATAACTTTGGCACTGAATGTTATTTTAGGAACCCTGAAGCGGGTTGCCCCTTTCGCTTGGCCTCCACCCTCTCTGCTTCTGATGAAAGGCAACTCTGTCACAGAAGCAGGAAAATGCTGAAAAAGCCTCTTTCTATTAGCTGCTGACTGGAGATTTGATTAGCAAGCAGTCACCCTGGGTAAACAGTCTGTTTTGAAGCACGGGGTACTGGATAAGTGAGACGTAAAAGTCTAATGTGATCAGATTTGTATTTACCATAAGGCTCTCAAAGGCCGATGCCTAGCCTAACAATAAACGCAGCGTTCCTGATTCCTGTAAAAATAATTATTTTCACAAAGAAATAGCAGAGGAAACAAATAAGCATGTGCATGTATGCTATATAACATCCCTTTGATCCAGTTATATCAAAAGAGTAGAATTGCATATGGTGTATTACAGCATGGATTAACAACTGGTTCATATATAGCATACTCTGGATATCATGAAACCTCCTTGCATAAGCAGAAGTGACAACATGTATTCCCATAACAGATCCAAACAAAGGTGTCTCAGACCTGTCCAATAAGGGATTATAATCTGTTTTGTATAATGGACGGTTGAAAAAGAGTCAAAGCTGGATGCTGCCATGGCCAGATTTACATTGAAACCTAATCACATCCATAGGAATGCGCACAGGCACACCCTAATAACCCCATGCAGCACAGATTACCCCTGCTGCCTGGCTGCAAAGAAAGGGGTCGGGAAATCTGTCCTCAGTCCCTTTTTCTGTCTCAAAAGTGAGACATCAGGGGTCTGTTTAGAATGTAAACACCTAATATTTCACAAAAGCTCCCCAATGGGGCACCTAAAAAAAAAGTTAAAAAAAATAAAATAATTATTAAAAAAAATAAAAATAAAAAAAAATAAAAATAAAAATTAACTGCTTACACCAATTACTGCCCTACTGACAAAGTCCACTGCCCTACTGACACTGTCCACTGCTCTACTGACTGACTGACACTATCCAGTGTCCTACTGACACATTCACTGCTTTGAACTTATTCTCTCTGTAGAGGAGACGCTTGAGAGGGGATATGATATCAATGTACAAATACCATACTGGTGACCCTAGCATAGGGAAAAAACTATTCAGTGAAAGGGAATTTAAAAAGACACATGGCCATTCACTAAAACTGTAAGAGAAGCGATTTAACCGTAAACTGTGTAGAGGGTTCTTTACTGTCAGAGCAATGTGGAATTCTCTTCCACAAGCAGTGGTATCACCAGGGAGCATCAATAGTTTAAAAAAATGATTAGATGGGCACCTTAATGACCACAACATACATATGTATGTATACGATGTATTATTGACATAAACACATACACACACCATAGGTGGAGGAGTGGAAGAGGACTCCAGTGGCAATCTGTGAAGCTTTGGTGAACTCCATGCCCAAGAGGGTTAAGGCAGTGCTGAAAAATAATGGTGGCCACACAAAATATTGACACTGGGCCCAATTTTGACATTTTCACTTAGGGGTGTTCTCAATTTTGTTGCCAGTGGCTTAGTCATTAATGGCTGTGTGTCGAGTTATTTTGAGGGGACAGCAAATTGACACAGTTATACAAGCTGTACACTCACTACTACATTGTAGCAAAGTGTCATTTATTCAGTGTTGTCACATGAAAAAGATATATTAAAAAAATTACCAAAATGTGAGGGGTGTACTCACTTTTGTGAGATACTGTATATTTCAATCTTTGTATTAACTTTTTATATATTTAACAAAACAGAGCCCCCAAAAGGGGAATTAATAGGTAGACACTTGGGTACAAATTCCCACCAATATAGCAAAGACAAAGTGTAATTTCTTCAGTGTTGTCATATGAAAAGATATAATAAAATATTTACAAAAATGTGAGGGGTGTACTTACTTTTGTGAGATATTGTGTGTGTATATATATATATATATATATATATATATATACACACACACACATACACACACACACACACACACTTGTGTGTTTGAGCTTTGAGGCTAATGCAATAGGCTATGCACACCTGTGAGCACATCTATAGTCCTTTTGAATTTAGCACTTGCATCTATTAGGCCAGTGATGGCGAACCTTGGCACCCCAGATGTTTTGGAACTACACTTGCCATGATGCTCAACCACACTGCAGAGTGCATGAGCATCATGGGAAATGTAGTTTCTATGCATTAAGGTGAAAAAACATCTGACAGTGCCGGCCCCCCAGCCCCCCCATTTTACTTACCTGACCCCTCGAATGTCCCGCGCTCGCCCCCGACATACTCTTCGCCGCTCAGTCTGGCCGCTGATTGGTTACACTGGATGTATTGAAAGCAACGCAGCCATTGGCTCGCGCTGCTGTCAATATCACATCCAATGACGCGGCGCACCGGGGGGTGGAGCCGAGTGATACAGCGAAAGGCTATAGCCTCCGGCTGTATCACGTTAGCACACCCGCAAGTACTCCACACCATGCGAGGCAGCTTGCATGAAGGTGAGAAGTACTTGCGGTGGGAGCCGAGACAGCCGCAGAGGGACCCCAGAAGACCAGGTTCAGGGCCACTCTGTCCAAAACGAGCTGCACAGTGGAGGTAAGTATAGCATGTTTGTTATTTAGAAAAAAAAATAATTCCTTTACAACCCCTTTAAGAAAAAAAAATATCTTTTATGAAGTTTCATTTTTTTCTATTTGTTCTCCCATTGGTTTGGCACATTTAAAGTCCCTCTTTTTTGGTAGGTGGAGGGGATCTGCTGTTCCCTTTCTTTGGGGGTCACATCTTTTCCCCTTTTCTCTTATCCCCCCCCTTTTTTTCCTATATACTTTTGGGATGGTGCCAATGTGGATGTTTATAGTATAAGGCCCTGCTCGCACATACATTACTGTATATTATTTTTGGCTGCCATCTATGAGATCACTTACAGGAAGATAGTGAGCCAATCATAGCTTAGGGAACACAGGGTGCTAGCGCCAAAGCAAAGGGGGGAGTAGGGGTGTTGGCTACACTCGTTTTAATATGGAAACCTGATCACACAAATCAGCTGGGGCAGTTTCTTGTTGATCTGGGGCCTGAATAATTTTAGCCTCAAATAAATGGGAATGGCTTGGAGTTATCCTCTTTTATTTAGATTAAGCTTAGATTTAAGGCTGTTATGCTCAAATTTAAGGAGCCAGTTGGAAAACAAATCTGATGCAGGCACTGTTCTGCTATTCTGACAGCCACTGGCGATCAAAAGAAAATAGCAAGTGGGGAGATTTGTCCATCTGCTCTAGATTTATTTTGTTCAGCCCAAAAGCTATTTGTTTATTAAGCTTTATTCTTAATATACAATCAATGTAAGAACATGCATTTGTCTTGATTTTACCCACTCTTCCCTACATAGCAGCATTTAGACATGGAGAGAGAAGGCCAACATAATGAGATGAGAATCAGTTACATGGCTATGAGCATGTTGATGGAAGAAAGAAGAGTTTACAAAAGGGATGACCTAATCAGTAGGTTATTTCTTGTTAATTGGCTAGTCGTTAACCTGGTCTGAGTCAAGGCCCTGCTTTAGTGCAGTAGATGCAGTGGAGATTCCAGTTCTGGCTATGCTGTCTGTCAGTTTTCATTGGATCACAAGATTGGGAGCTGATGAGTGTTCAGCTTCAAAAAAAATTCTTCCAAGACTCTCAAATCTTATTAATTATCACACATTATCCACAGTTATTATCCTTTCATTAAAGTATAGCTAAAGGGATTGGGTGGGGAAGGATCAGAATACCTGTCATATTGTATTGCTATCTGTGTCCCCGTTAGAGAGATTCACCCTTTCTAGTTGTCCTTTTAACTGTTATCACCAAGAGTGAAAGTGAAAAGAAATCCCACATTTTTGGTTGTCACCTGGACAGAAATATAGAGCAACATTAGTTCTAGTGATCCTGGTGACAACAAGTTATTCCCTCTGTTTGGAGGAATTTCCTCTCACTTCCTGTTTTGGCTATGGTACAGGAAATGAAGGGAAAGCTCCCAATGAGATACAGAAAAAAAAACTGTCAGGAATTAAAACCCAAACCCAATTATGGTGAGATGAACACGTTATCCATTATAAATGAGAGTTCCATGAATGTTATGCTTATATATAATTATATATGCTAAATAAAGGAATGATGGACTTTGTAGGCACATATAAAAATATATATAACAATTTTAATAATTCGCATAAAATACATACATATACAACACAAAATATATGTGATAAAGCAGCCATGTGATAAAGCAATATGGGTTTTATCCTAGAGGTAACACTTGTGCCGCGTACACACGAAGGGACTATCCCGCGGGATTATCCGCTGGACCGAAGTCCAACGGATAATCCCCTCGTGTGTGGGCGCCGGCGGACTTTTTGGCGCCAAAGTCCGGCGGACTTTTTGGCGCCAAAGTTTTAAGTTTGGTTTTAAAATTATCCGCTGGACTTGGCAGTCCGGCGGACAATCCCGCCGTTAGTAGGCAAGTCCAGGGGACTTTTGAAAATGAACGGACTTGCCCACACACGGAGCAGTCCGTTCATTTCGAACGTAACTTCAGGTACGTAGCTAGCGTAGGCAGTAAATGCCGGCGCGCTAGCTCCGTCACCTGTCATGGATTTAAAGGGAATCCCCACGCCGAAAAACGGCGTGGGGGTCCCCCCCAAATCCATGTCAGACCCTTATCCGAGCACGCAGCCTGGCAGGCCAGGAAAGGGGTGGGGACGAACGAGCGCCCCCCCCCCCTCCTGAGCCGTACCAGGCCGCGTGCCCTCAACATGGGGGGTGCCCTGGGGAAAGGGGGCCGTGCGGCCCCCCCACCCCAAAGCACCTTGTCCCCATGTTGATGAGGACAAGGGCCTCTTCCCGACAACCCTGGCCGTTGGTTGTCGGGGTCTGCGGGCGGGGGCTTATCGGCATCTGGGAGCACCCTTTAATAAGGGGGCCCCCAGATACCGGCCCCCCACCCTATGTGAATGAGTATGGGGTACGATGTACCCCTACCCATTCACCTAAGGTGTAAAATGTAAAGTAAAAAAAAAACACACACACTTTTGAAAAAATAGTTTATTGCACTGCTCCGGGGGTCTTCTTCCGTCTTGGGGTCTTCTCGCCGGACTCCCCCGCCATTTACCAAGCTCTTTTACCGAGCGGGGGAAGTCGGCTACCTTCTTCGTCGTCGCCGCCGTCATCTGGGGGTCTCGATCCGCCTTCGGGGGTCTTCCGGGGGTCTCTTCTGTTCTTGCGGCGGTCGTCGTCTTCCGCGCCGCCGGCGCCTTCTCCTTCTTCTTCTCCTTCTTCTTGTTCTTCTTCTTCTTCTTCTTCTTCTTCTTCCGATGTTGACCCGACGCTTTCTCTGCCCGGAATGCCTGTGCCGCTCTGCGCTGGGACTTATATAGGGGCATGGAGACAGGGTCACATGTTCATGTCACATGGTGACCCCGCCCCCTTGTGTTGTCACAGTCCCGGAGGATGCTGGGACTGTGACATCGCAAGGGGGCGGGGTCACCATGTGACATGAACATGTGACCCTGTCCCCATGCCCCTATATAAGTCCCAGCGCAGAGCGGCACAGGCATTCCGGGCAGAGAGAGCGTCGGGTCAACATCGGAAGAAGAAGTAGAAGAACAAGAAGAAGGACAAGAAGGACAAGAAGGACAAGAAGAAGGAGAAGGCGCCGGCGGCGCGGAAGACGACGACCGCCGCAAGAACAGAAGAGACCCCCGGAAGACCCCCGAAGGCGGATCGAGACCCCCAGACGACGGCGGCGGCGACGACGAAGAAGGTAGCCGGACTTCCCCCGCTCGGTAAAAGAGCTTGGTAAATGGCGGGGGAGTCCGGCGAGAAGACCCCCAAGACGGAAGAAGACCACCGGAGCAGTGCAATAAACTATTTTTTCAAAAGTGTGTGTGTTTTTTTTACTTTACATTTTACACCTTAGGTGAATGGGTAGGGGTACATCGTACCCCATACTCATTCACATAGGGTGGGGGGCCGGTATCTGGGGGCCCCCTTATTAAAGGGTGCTCCCAGATGCCGATAAGCCCCCGCCCGCAGACCCCGACAACCAACGGCCAGGGTTGTCGGGAAGAGGCCCTTGTCCTCATCAACATGGGGACAAGGTGCTTTGGGGTGGGGGGGCCGCACGGCCCCCTTTCCCCAGGGCACCCCCCATGTTGAGGGCACGCTGCCTGGTACGGCTCAGGAGGGGGGGGCGCTCGTTCGTCCCCACCCCTTTCCTGGCCTGCCAGGCTGCGTGCTCGGATGAGGGTCTGACGTGGATTTGGGGGGAACCCCCACACCGTTTTTTCGGCGTGGGGAGTCCCTTTAAATCCATGCCAGCTTACGGAGCCAGCGCGGCGGCATTTACTGCCTACGCTAGCTACGTAATCTGAAGTCACGTGCTAAATGAACGGACTTGCTGATGAGCGGCAAGTCCGTTCATTTTCAAAAGTCCCGCGGACTTTGGCCGGCGGATTATCCGTCCGTGCGTGTGTGGGCAAGTCCGCACGTGTGTGGGCAAGTCCACACGCTCGGAAAGTCCAGCGGACCCAGCTGGAAAGTCCCGCGGGATTGTCCGCTGGACTAAGTCCGCCGGCAAAAGTCCGCACGTGTGTACACGGCATTGGTTAATACTTCCTGTAGCATTCCTCTTGGTAGTTCCCACAGTCCTCATAGATTAAAAAGAATTGCTCTACAGGTTTTGTGACCTAAAATGTCTCTTTTTCAGGAGTTGCAATAATTCTAGTTGTAGAAACATACTCAAATTAGAATACAGTACAACATTTTGGCATGGTGGTACAGGTGTGTGTATGTACATGAACTCACCAATAATGTGGTGCTTAAACAAATGGTCTCAACACTCATATATACTGGAAATAATGACCGCAGAACAACCCCCTCCGATTGGAGATGACAGCCAGGGACGCCAGGGACACCAGGGCCATGCAGTAGTTACAACAAAGGCACGGATGTTGGGATGTGGGGATGTAGACGTAAACTGGGTATAAAAGGTATAGCAGTAAATATTAATATAAACTACTTCAATTGAGGTTGGGGTGTCCCTGGTTGTCATCTCCAATTGGAGGGGGTGTGGGCATTTTTTCAACACAGGAAGTATTAACCAAGTGTTACCTCTAGGATAAAACCACTGTGTCCCATATTGCTTTTTCACATATATTTTGTGTTGTATATGTATGTATTTTATGTGAATTATTAAAATTGTTATATATATTGTTAAAAGTGCCTACAAAGTCCATCATTCCTTTATTTAGCATCTATAGATTACATAGAATGTGGCACACTTATATTTAGGTGTCTGATTGCCACCTGAGGGCAACTCAATCAACCCAATCTCATATATATAATTACAGTATAACTGCCCCTTATTCTGTCCCAATTTTTTTTTTTTTAAACTACCTTTGGGTCTACTTTAAGGTGTATTATATACATCTTTGGTATACAGAAGGAAATTGGAAGGTCTAGTTTACTGTTTGTCCATCTTGCTGCTGATATAAACTGTAATCCTATATTTTTACATTATCTAATGAGGCAGCAGAGCAAGTCTCTATCCAAAGCAAAATGTAGATGTGAAGAGAGTGCTCTATTGATTGACTGATGTTCTAGAAAGTATCACAATAAGTATGGCTTCTATTTTTATTGTATATTTACCTAGTCTATTCAGATTTGGCCTCATGTCTAGACTGGGTGAACTTAACTCTAGGAAAATATAAAATACACAAATTAAAGCAACTCTATAATCATTAATACATCCTTGATTTGTACATAAGATCAAATCTATGAAAAGGTCATAGCTCCTCTGATGCGCAGAGCAGGATCCTGCTTTCAAAATGACAGCCAGGACTCCCAAGATTAAACTGAACCTGTTCCCAGATGATGCACACTAAAGTATTTAGATATTTTGTATCTCTGTATATATAATTGAGAAGCAATTACATTTTCAAAATTTTCAACACAGCTATTAAAATCTTAGCTTTTTTATAAAGAGCAGCTCTTGCAGGCTTACGGCCCTCTAATATAAACATGCACCAAATGTTAATAAGCATAAGAAACTGACTGATACCTGTTATAAATGTAGCACTACTCCTGTAGGAGCCTCAAGATTTACTTGTCCAGGTCTTTCAAATTTCAGCCCCACAACCAGGTACCCAACAGACTCATTCACTCTTTCTCTAAAGACCAGTCGAGGGGATGTTGTTTTTATTTTTCGAGAACTTGGATAGGGATGAGGGAAGTGGTGGGATATGCCAAGAATAAGAACTATGTAAAACTGAGGACTTAATCTCCCTTTTAGCTTAAGTAATGGAAGACGAGTCAGTAGAGAAAAGTCCCTTTAAGTAGTAAAGTAGCTGGACAAAGCTCATCAGGACACCAGCCGGTGTCCCCTTTAATAGACCCACAGCTGACTATAAGGCACCAGAGGGGTAGCTAAAGGACAAGGCCCCCAAGATCCAACAATGTCTGTACTTACAAGGCCCAAGGACAGATGGATGCCTCCTTACAATATTCCAAGCGATGCCCTCCAAGAGGTACCAGACAAATCTGTGGCAGACAGCTCCCCTCAGTCAGCTTCTTCTAAGCACCCTGGTGTCTGCAGTCCTCCCTCAGGTCATCCACCTGAGGCCTCCAAATGGCAGCCTGTGCTTGAGAGGGCAGCATGGACTCCTCCGCCATGGGACAAGACCCCCAGCTCTGTGTGCTCTAAAAATATATACAGTCTCCCAGCCTGCCTTCAGAGCCTGCCTCTCTGGGATAGGCCAGGGCTGTATCAATAGTCATGCTACTATCAGCATAGAGCCCCACCTATCATCCAGAAACTTCTCAAGTTGCCAGGATACAGAGAGAGCTATTCAGCATGCTATCAGCAGCAGAGCATACAGATCAGACCTGACTAAACAATTGCAGCTTACTAGGTACAGTGAGCCAAACTATGCTTTTACCTCAACCAAAATGACAGCCACGCTGACTACAGTGTAGCAACTGAATGTACCTGTCAAAGACAACACTGACCCTTATCTAACTGTAGTGATATCCCTGAAGGAGCTGCTTTTGTTTGTTACCGTTACTTTTTTTTTTTTTTTTTTTAAATCTTTATTTAAATAATTTTTACAGTGATCAATCGGTACATCATTTCAGTAAGAAAATACATATAATTCACAGTTTGATATTGTAACCAGATCCCTTTTGCACCCCATCCCGCCCTCCCCCACCCCCCCCCCCCCTCTTTGTATGACTTATTTTTAGGCTATCTCCCTTACTCCTGAATTTCCGACCTTTCCGACATGTCCGACATACAACGTGTGGGCCTTCTATCGGGTAATCTCGATATAATATCTCCATGAGTTTCTGAAGTCGTTCCATTCTGACCACTTATTTCTGTGTTCCCCCTTCCCTTGCCCTCCTGTTTGTAGTTCGGTGCTATCTAATCGTTGAATCGCGTTTACGCCAATAATCCAATCACCTGTCGTCGGGCAATCGGTCCTTCGCCACTTCACCGGTATTAGATTCTTGGCTTCATTTAAGAGGGTAGGAATTAGGGATGAAATATATTGTTTCCTTGGCGTCGCAGTCCCGTGGAAGAGAACCACCCAAGGGTCCTCGGGTATCTGTATCTTGGTGATATAATAAATTAATTCTAATATTTCTCTCCAGAATTTTGCAATTACCGGGCACCCCCACCAAATATGTGCAGCCGTTCCCTTTATTTTACATCCCCGCCAACAGTCCGAGGCGGAACTCCCCTGTATCTTACTTAGTCTGTCGGGGGTGAGGTACCACCTGGATAAACATTTGTAATTTATTTCGACTGATTTCATGGAAAACGAAACGCTATGTGCAATTTTAAATATTTTCCCTAAATTATAATGTGAGCATTGTGATCCTAACTCTACCTCCCATTTCGTGACGTATGGAGGCACACTCAGTGCTTCCTCATTTATTAGAAGTTTATATATCCTAGATATATTGTTCTTAGAAGATTCCCGTACGCATAGGCTCTCCAAACTATTCAAATCGTCCATGCCACGTAACGGCTGGGGGAGACTCCTTACAAAATGTTTTAACTGAGTGTACCTCCACAGGTTAATGTGCATTAACTCCGTGTTTAAACTCAATTCGTGGAATGTGCAAATTTCCCCGTTTTTTATAATGTCTTTTAATCGTGCCCCTGCTTGTTTTATCCAATTCCCCCCCATGTCCCCCCTCCCTGGTAAAAAAAGTGCGTTATTTTTTAAAGCTATTAGAGGTGAGTTGTATATCCAGTTCTGCCTTTTGAATATCTTATGCCAATTATCTAGTGTTACCCGTGTTATTTCGTGAGTTTTTTCCCCCAAGGTGCGAGCTTTTGGTGGGTTCCATAATTCATGTCCTAAGTGGGTGTTACTTACGATGTTCTCTAGACTGTTCCATCTCTTGTCCCCGTCCTTTGACCATACTATTGCCCTTGAGATTGCTATTGCCATGTAGGTTTTTTCGAAGTCCGGGATAGCAAGCCCTCCCTGTTTTTTTTCCCTGGTTAGGATCCTAGCTGGGATGCGCGTTTTTTTTTTTTGCCCAAATAAATCGTGAGATTATCTGGTTCAAGGTTTTAAAAAATATTTGAGGTAAGGCTAAAGGGAGCATCTGAAACTTATAATTTATTTTAGGGGCTACTATCATTTTGATTGCATTTATACGGCCCGCCCAAGAAAGGGGTCGAGAACCCATACGAAGGGTTTCTTTTTTGATCTCGTTCAAGAGGGGGATATAGTTTAATAGATACATTTTTTTTTGTAGTATCAGCAAGGATTACCCCCAGGTATTTGATGTTCGCCCGCCAAGGAAAGTTAAATTCTTTTGAAAGCGAATCAACCTCCCTCTTTTTGATGTTGATGTTCAAGATTTCCGACTTGTCAAGGTTGATTTTCAGATTTGATATCCTGCCAAAGGCTTTAAGCACCTTCAGCAGGTTGGGCAGTGTGGTCCTGGGGTTTGAAATAAAGAAAAGGATATCATCGGCGAAAGCCGCTATTTTGTGTTCTTCGCCGCCCGCTCTAATCCCTGAGATATCTCCACAGTCCCGGATCCTACAAAGCAAGGGTTCCAAGGATAGAACGAACAAGAGTGGTGAAAGGGGACACCCCTGCCTCGTTCCATTCTTCATTGTGAAGGCTGCGGAAGACATCCCATTCACCCTTACCGACGCCTGCGGCAGCTGATATAGGGATCCGATCCACTTCAGTAGTTTTGGGCCAAACCCCATTGCCTCCAATGTTCTCCTCATATGTCCCCAGTCTACCCTGTCGAACGCTTTTTCGGCGTCAATCAACAGGAGTAGACTGGGGACCTTACCTGTCCTAGCGACTTCCAGCAGCAGGACGGCCCGAACCCCATTGTCGCGTCCTTCCCTCCCCGTTACAAATCCGACCTGGTCAGAATGCACTAGTTTCGTTATCTTTTCTTTGAGCCTATTGGCTAGAACTTTGGCGAATAATTTCGTATCGACGTTTAATAACGCAATTGGGCGATAGCTAGAGCAGAGGGTCCTATCCTTTCCTTCTTTATAAATTAATGTAATAGAAGCCATAAGGGCTTCCCTGCCCAGCGAGCACTCCGACCCCAGTTTGTTCCAGAAGTGACATAATTTAGGGACCAAGATTTCTTTATATATTTTTTATAATATGCTAAAGAGAAACCATCAGGGCCCGGACTCTTCCCAACCGGGGAGCTGTCAAGGGCCCTAAGGATTTCCCCCTCTGTGATGGCACCGTCCAACTCCAGTCTATCATCGTAGGAGAGGACAGGGAGGACGCACTCACTAAGAAACGCACAATCCCCATCTATCCCAGATTGGGTACTGCTGACCCCTTGTCTGACGTCATACAGTTCTGTATAGTAGGCCTTGAATTCGTTTGCTATTTCTTTTGAAGAGTTTACCGACAGCCCAGATTTATTCTGTATCTTCTCTATGAAGTTCCTTTCTCTTTTTTTTTTAAGCATATTTGCAAGGAATTTTCCACTCCTATTACTCCCCTGGTATCGCTCTCTAGATATTTTAAAAAAACACTTAGAGGATTCCTGCTCCATGACTGTTAGTATCTCCTCCCTTTTATTAAGCAATCTATGATAAATATCTTGTTTATCGTGGAGTGCGTTTTTGTGTTCCTGTTCTAGTTTAGCAAGTTCGGCCGAGAGGTCTTGGATCCTAACCTGTTTTTCCTTTTTTTTTTCCTGCCCCGATGGAGATGAGGATACCCCTTATATAGGCTTTGTGGGCCTCCCAGATTGTCGCTGGAGAAACGTCCCCTGTCTCATTATAATAAAAAAAAGACTCAATTTCCTTTTTGATTATCTCTGATGTTTCAACATCCGAGATAAGCTTGTCATTAAGCCGCCATGTATATGTTTGTCTCTGGGGGGCGGGGTCCCTCACCTCCATCGAGACTGGGGCATGGTCCGAAAGCATCGTTACCTCAATCCTTGTTGTCTTTATGTGGTCCAGAAGTCTATGGTCGATAATAAAGTAGTCCAGACGGGAGTGGGTCCCATGAACCGGGGAAAAAAAAGTATAGTCTCTCTGTTTTGCATGGAGGATGCGCCAGGCATCTACCAGCTGGAGGTCCCGCATTTTATTTTTCAGTTTTTTTTATCTGCGTATAGCTTGGGGTCTTAGCCTGAGAGGTGGTATCCTGGTTGGGGTCTAGACATAAATTGAGGTCCCCCCCTATGATTACCCCCCCCCCCCCCCCCCTCTTAACCGACCCAAAATCTGGCTAAAGAATTTATATGGGTTTTTATTGGGGGAGTAGACGTTCACCAGAGTATAAAGCTTCTCTCCTATGCTTCCCTTAAGAAAGAGAAATCGTCCCTCGGGGTCTACCTGCCTAAGACAGACAGTCAGTTTGAATCTTATACTTTCCGCAAACCCAATGGCCACTCCTTTAGAGCCCCTAGTAGAGGAGTCACAATAAAACCACAACGGAAAGTCCCTAGAGGAAATCTTAATGTTGTTCTCATGGGTGAGGTGTGTTTCCTGTAAAAAGACTATATCTGCTTGGAGCCGCTGGAGTTCTCTCAGGATTTTATACCTCTTCACCCCCGAATTTATACCCCTCACGTTGTATGTCAGGAACTTTATGCCTTGCTTAACCATTCTCTGTCCAGAGCATCGGAAGAAGCCTTTTATTATTCCTTATACACCTTTTAAATAGTCTAACAAAGAGATTGCCCCCCTCCCCATCTCCCCCCCTCCCACCCCCCCCCCCCAATTCCCCAACCCCCCCCCTCCCTCCCGGCCGTCTTTCGGCCATCCGCAAACCTTGGGGCGTCTGTACAAAAAACCCCCCCTGTCTGCCTCCTGGGCTAGGGTGTAGCTCAAACCCTTGGGCACCCCCCTGACTCCCCCCCCGGGAACCAAGGGGGGAGAGGGGGGGCTCCTCGGGGCCGCCGGGACCCCACCCCCATTCCCCCGGATGCTCGTGGCCTCCTCCCATCCCCACCTCCCGGCCGTATCCTACCCCCACTGTATGACTCGATGGGGGGCGAATGAAGAACCCCCAGTGACTAATAATAGGCAATATCAGTAAGTAGTGAGCGTAGGGAATAACACCAAAGAAATATAAATAAAGGTCTCTGCTTTGATAATGTCCACCTTCCCTGCATTTTACGTCATCTGAATATTCCCCGCCTGGCCCCCTCACCCCCTCCCCCATCCCGCTCTCCCTGGGAGTTCCCCAGGGATCCCCACCAGGGCCTACAAGCCCCCTCCCCCCAAGGTCTAGGGAGGGATGACAGGGACGGGAACCCCCACTTCATGACAAAAACCCTGAAGGTCGTCCAGGAATTTCAGCCTAGACGTCTTCCCTTCTTTAGTCACAATTAGTGACGCCGGGAACCCCCAGCTATATTTCAAGTTTGCGGCTCTTAATGTGGTCAGCAGCGGTTTCAATTGTCGTCTTCGGGCCAGTGTCCCAGCCGAAAGGTCGGAAAAGATCTGTAGGTCCGCAGTCGCAAATTTCAGTGGTGGGGAAGACCTCAGTTTTGACCAGATTTTAAATTTATCATCATATGCATGGAATTTCAGAATGACATCTCTGGGGATAGTGTCTCCTAGGCCGGGGGGCTTCCTAATGCGATGAACTCTGTCAATTTTGAGAATTGATCCCTCTGGTCTACCCAAAACTGGGTTAAATATACATTGCATTTTTACTACCAAATCCTCCCCCTGCTGTTCGGGTAAGCCCCTAATCCTCAGATTCTGCCTCCTGTTCTGGTTCTCTTGATTTTCAATTTGGTACTGCATGTCTCTGTGTTTAAGATTCAACTCTGTCATTTGTGCTTTCAGTTCCAAAATGTCCTGGGCTTGGATTACTGCAAGGTCCTCCACCTTCCCCACCCTGTTCAAGACCTGGTGCATGTCTGTCCTGACATTGGCAATTTCAGATTTGATAACGCTTTCAAGCTTGATAAACATTTCGTTTTTTTTCTAATTTTGTTGGGATGGGCGAGGTGGTTCTTTGCTCCCTGGTGAAGCTAGCTTCCCTGGTTCCCTCCGTGGTGCCGGCCGCTCTGTCCTGTTCCACCTGCTCTGCCCTCTGTTTCTCTGCTTCACGTTTTTTCTCTTTTGAGGCCTGTTTTTTCTCCATCTCGGGGCTCTTGAGACTAATGTCTTTTAAGTATTTCTGTATTGTACTCGAGATTAAATTTTCCTTAGGTGTTTTAGGATCCGTTCCCCGCAGGGGACGTCCCTTCATTTTTTCAAATGCCGGTAGTCCCCGATATCTCCGCTTCACTCGGGATAGACTCAGAATAAGTTTTTCAACCTTGTGCTATTGAAGACCTCGGGGGGTCCTGGGCATTACACCTGGGCCGTGGTGCTATATGCCGGGATGAACAGCGGAGCCGGAGCTATTCAGGGTATCTTTTCCCGGCCTCCCCCAAGCCTCCGCTACACCAACTAATAGCGTTTCGGGGGGGGGGAGCCCCAGGGGTGCGGATATCCCCGCTGTGGTCCCAAAAAGACTGCTAAGGCTACTAAGAGAGGGAGCTATCCCCCCAGGTACCGTGTCCCGTGAGCTCCCTGCCCCCTACGGTACTTATATCAAGGGTGTCGAGGTCTTTGCGAAGTCGCAATTGAGTATATGCAATTGAGTATATGCAGTTTTATTTCTTCTGTGCAGGGAGACTGGCGTCTAATCCTGGGGGAGAACCCCCTTGCTAGCCCCAGCTAGCCGAGTCCAGGATCTAAAGTTTTACTATCCACCTTCCAAACTGGGGGTGCTGGGGGTACACTTTGTCTCAGAGCAGGGAAAGTCACTTTAAGAATTTAGGTATGTCTTAAGATGGTACCTGTGGGGGGTCCGCGCGATCGCGGCCTCCCCCCTGATGTGGGGTCCAGGTGCGGGATGAGAGCTGCTCAGCTTTCCGGGAGTGCTGAGGGAGGCAGGTTCCAGCCGGCGTCGGAGGTCCACCACAGAAGCGCGGCGATGTCTAGGCGTCTTCCTCCATATCCTTCTCCGCCCGAGCCGCGGGTCTAGCTGGTGGTAGCGGAGACGGACAGACAGCAAGGTGCATCTATACGGCCGGGGGGGTGAGAGGGACCTGTAGTGCTATCCCAGAGCGGAGCGGCATGGGAAGAATCATCCAGCCAGCTCCCGCTGTCTCCGGGTAGGAGATCCCAGCGTCCCTCGTGGTGCCGGCGTTTGGCTCCTCCCCTAGCGCTGGCGTCTCACGTCAGCATCGTGCCGTGACTCGTTTGTTACCATTACTGTTACTCTGCCTCTCAACCCTATTAACAGCCTCAGCCCCCTCTGGCTCACCTGGCAATAGTGTAAGTGCAATGACCAATGAGAAACACACACGTTATGATAGAACTATAGCAATAACTGAGATTTAAGAGCAATATAGCTCTCAATCCTATATTTAAGATACTTTCAGGGGATTCGAAAACCTGAGAATGTTCCCAAGAGCAGAGGCACACTTAAATGGTAAATAAAGCACAATATGACACTTTAAATCAGATTGGCTACCTTTACTCAGGTTAGCTCTATGAGTTCAGGCAGGAGGGGAGCATAAGAATGAACCTCTTTGTGTCAGGCCTCTCTCTCCTGTCCCCTGACACCACAGGCCCAACTTTAAACACTTTATTCAAATCAACATGCAATGGCTTGACCTCCTGGATAAGCTGTCCCACACACCCACTGCATATACAGAGCCCTGAATATGTGTGTGCAGATCCGTATGGCACCAGTATCTACAGTTCTTTTGCAGAAAAGATAAAACTTTGTGTCTTCAGCTAGCTTCTTTCGTTGGTTCACTTAAACTCCTTGATAACAGGGCCAAACAATACAACTGACCCATATTATCAAGTGAAGCAGGTAGGATCTTTCTCAGCAGGGTGAGAGGACAATGATGTCTGTATACAGTGTCCCCAGAAATGCTTGCTGATAGTCAGCAAGATGACTATCAGCAATGATGTCTGTATGGATGTCTGTATACATTGTTCAATTAATTCCTTCTGTCGTGCAGTGTCCCCGTTTTCTGCAAATGGGCAAAAACCCTCTCACCCAGATCCTGCGGTCAAGGCCCAAGCGAATGTCCTGGAACAAGCAGGCTCTCCTGGTGACCTCACACTGGAACGTCAATGCAGGTGCGCCTAGATGTGCACCTGAGAAACCCCCTCTCTCAGGCTGGATGTCCCAACTGGTGGCGGAGGCCTGAATTGCACAGTCAAATCACCTGAGAGACAGCATCTCTCCCTCAGGTCTGATCTCTTCCTCTGCCTCGTGCTAACTGAATTCTCCTCTAGGATTCAAAATGGGGGTCTCTTCTTTCCAGCCAGCAGAGCCTCCTGGGATTTGTAGTCCTGCCTCTTGAAAAAGTCAGTGAGGCCGCTCTGTGCTGAGACTTCATATTCCAAAGTCCTTTACAGCTGCTTCCTGCAGCTTAGTACCAGTGGCGGCTGGTGCTCAAAATTTTTGGGGGGGCGCAAATAAACTGAAAAATTCTGAAAAAAAGCCCATCAAATGCAGCCACTGTACCAAACGCAGCCACTGTGCCCATTAAAACGCAGCCACTGTGCCCATCAAAACGCAGCCACTGTGCCCATCAAAACGCAGCCACTGTGCCCATCAAAACGCTGCCACTTTGCCCCTTTAAAACACAGCCACTTTGTCCCTTTAAAACACAGCCACCTTGCCCATCTAAAACACAGCCACATTGCCCCTTTAAAACACAGCCACATTGCCCCTTTAAAACACAGCCACATTGCCCATCTAAAACACAGCCACATTGCCCATCTAAAACACAGCCACATTGCCCATCTAAAACACAGCCACATTGCCCATCTAAAACACAGCCACTTTGCCATCAAAACAGTCCCTGCAAAGAAGCTGCCACTGTGCCCCCACCCTGCACTTACCTTGTCTCGGGTGACGGCGGCATCATGTCCTCCATTCCCTCTCCTGCCCGCTCCTCCTCTCATCCTCTGCTATGATTGGACGCCTGATAGGCGCCCAATCACAGCGCCTGTCGTTTCAGCCAATCAGGGCACAGGTAACACAGACCTGTGCTCCTGATTGGCTAAGGGGCCGTACAATGTTAGCAAACCGAATTCCTTCGGTTTGTTAACACTGCTGCTGAGTGACAAGGAACGCACAGCGTTGCGCCCGCTTGTCACCTTTTTGGACGCCTATTAGCGCCTACGGCGCTAATCAGGTGTTTCCAAAAAAACACCCCCACCGCTTTAATTCAGGCGCCCGGTGACCGAAAAGGGGCCGGACACCTGAATAGGGGGTGTCAGCAGCGACCATAGATAGATTCATGCAATGCATGAATCTATCTATGGAGTATAGAGAGTGACAGGAGAGGGGGGCGGCGCTCCTGCGCCCTTTATGGACGCACCGCCCCTGCTTAGTACAGTCCCTCTGCTTGGCTGCTGTAACTGTGTCTTTAATTGGCTCCTCTCCTGCCAATAGGAGCACATGGGAGGCTGCAGAGTGAACAGCTCTGTGTGAGTCAGTGGGGAGAGGAAGGGGGTGAAAAGCCCATGCAGGGACTGACAGACAGCTCTCTCCATCTTTCAGGCTGGAAAGCATGTGTACATGTCGGCGGCCAGCTTGGTGGGGTTGTGGGTGACAGAGTGAGGCACCCGCTACATAACTATCTTAGCACCTACCTAGGAGAGTGCTACACAAAAAACAAGAAAAAAATAAACTGACTGAGACCTGTTGTGACTTATGTGGATCTTTGATAATGAATAACTTTACATTAAAGTGGTTGTAAACCTAGTAACACCACTTTTATCTACAGGTAAGCCTATAATAAGGCTTACCTGTAGATACTGGAACTCTCCTAAACTTGCAGATAACTAGGAGATATTTACCATATACGCTGCCGCCAATGTCATTGGCGCATGCGCAATGAAGAAAGGGCACGATCGTACCATTTCTAAGGGGCTCGTGCCCTGACTGGCGGCTCCCGTGCGCATGTGCAGGAGTGACCTCACGCAACTCCAGCCAGTCTCAGAGCCAGAGTCCACAGCCCCGGAAGGAAGAGGGGTGAAGATGGATGCCACCACCATTGGGGACATTGCAGGCTTTGTTTGCAGGTAAGTGGCACATAATGGGCTAGTATGCGATGCATACTAGCCCATTATGCTTTTACTTTGCAGGGAACAAAACAGGAAGTAAAACCCATCAGGGTTTACTTCCTCTTTAAAAGCAGCTAGATCAGTAATGGCCTATTTACAACATTGTATGCTGCTTGTTGAGAATATGTAAATAGCTTAATTAGTATGGGCATTGGTGCACTTTAAGGTGAAGGACTTTCCTGGTCTACATAATTTCGCTCCCCACAAGCATCTTTCCTGTCTTTGTATTAGCTCGGTACTAAGTACATATATACTAATATTGCATGGCTGTGCCATTTCTCAAGTGTCCACAGGTAAAACCAGGAACCACGAGGGGGTTAAGCTAATTACTATGGCAGCCAGAAGTGGAGGATGGCATGTTAAGTACTGCCTCAAGCAGCACTGACCATAGTGCCTAGTTCTACTTTTAAAGAAAAGATACCATAACCTTATGAAAACAGAGCAATGATTTATCTTTCTTTACTTTCAACCTGGATCCAGACAGATAAAGTTCAGATCAATATTATGTTACAGGGGAAGAGGTCTGCCAAGCAAAGATTAGAATGTAGCCACTTGAGCTAAGTGTGGTTAAGATCTAACAATGCTCCATTTTTTCCTTTCAAACCTGAAAGCAGCTGCAAAGTAAATATCACTGGAAACTCATACTTGTGGTATTCGCAAGTCTTCATTGTTGGTTTGGCTACAGAATTCTGTTTTGCAGATAAGAGAACTTGGATGAAGTCTCCTACTGAAATCAGATATTCTGCAAATCCTCTCATCGCCTCATTACACTTATGACCCATTATCAGTGGTGTATTTAGGTTTTGTGCTGCCCTATAGGAATGAGCCGAACACCACAGTCATACCAGAACATACCGAACAGGCAAAAAATTCTGAAGAACACACAAACACCATTGAAGTCTATATGACATGAACATGAAAAATCAAAAGTGCTCATTTTAAAGGCTTATATGCAAGTTATTGTAAAAAAAAAGTGTTTGGGGACCTGGGGCCTGCCTCAGGGGACATGTATCAATGCAATTTTTATTTTTTTCAAAACGGACATTTTTCCGGGAGCAGTGATTTTTTTAATGCTTAACCACTTAAGCTCCGGCCAATTTTGCTGGCCAAAGACCAGAGCACTTTTTGTGATTCGGCACTGCGTCGCTTTAACTGACAATTGCGCGGTTGTGCGACGTGGCTCCCAAACAAAATTTACGTCCTTTTTTCCCCACAAATAGAGCTTTCTTTTGGTGGTATTTGATCACCCCTGCGGTTTTTATTTTTTGCGCTATAAACAAAAAAAGAGCAACAATTTTGAAAAAAACACATTATTTTTTATATTTTGCTATAATAAATATGCCCCAAAAATATATAAAAAAAAAAAATGTTTTCCTCAGTTTAGGCCGATAAGTATTCTTTTACATATTTTTGGTAATAAGCGATTATTGATTGGTTTGCGCAAAAGTTACAGCGTTTACAAAATAGGGGATAGTTTTATGGCATTTTTATTAATATTTTTTTTTTTAAATGGCGGCGATCAGCGATTTTTATCGTGACTACGACATTATGGCGGACACATCAGACATTTTTGACACATTTTTAGGACCATTGTCATTTATACAGCAATCAGTGCTATACAAATGCACTGATTCCTGTGTAAATGACACTGGCAGTGAAGGGGTTAACCACTAGGGGGCAGTTAAGGGGTTACGTGTGTCCTGGGGAGTGTTTCTAACTGTGGGGGCGTGGCTACGTGTGCACGTCACTGATCTCTACTTCCGATCACAGGGAGCAGAGATCAGTGACACTGTCACTAGGCAGAACGGGGAGAGGCTTGTTTACATTAACTTACTTCTTCCTCTCCGTGAGACGATCGCGGGTATCCCCGCAGACATTGAGTCCGCGGTAATTTTAAAAAAACCTTTAGGTCTGGTATGGATTTTAAGGGGAACCCTGCGCCAATTTTTTTTTTTTTAAATGGCGTAGGGGTCCCCCCCAAAATCCATACCAGACCCTTAACCTGCTCGCTGCCATTGCTAGTAAAAAAATAATAATAATAATAATAAAAATGCCATGAAACTATCCCCTATTTTGTAGACTCTATAACTTTTGCGCAAATCAATAAATATACGCTTATTGCGTTTTTTTCACCAAAAATATGTAGAAGAGAACATATCGACCTAAACTGAGGAAGAATTTATTTTTATTTTTTTAAATTGGGATATTTATTATAGCACGAATTAAAAAATATTCTCTTGTCCCCCCCTCTTTTCCTGCGGCCCTTGTAATCTTGCTATAATTCATTGTCTTCCAGTCAAGCATGGCTTGCATAGCTGGTCGCACCTGGGTCTGATTGATTCAATTTCAACCAAGAGAGATAGAAAATGTTGATGTATAAATACCATCAACCAATGTACATCATCAATTTTCAACCACCACTCTTACCCTCTGTCAACATTGTAATTATTTGATTTACAAATGTATTTTAAATACCAAATGATCAAAACTTTTAGATATGACTATATCCTGAAATAATCAGTTATTGGTGCTGCTTACTTTATTATCCTTGCGGACTTATAACAGGCAGGTGATAAAAAAAATTTAAGCATCAGCCTGCTTGAAAGACTTCTTTAAAAGTAGATCTAAACCCAATAACTAAAATACGATATATTGTAATCATTAACATGTTATTGTAATGTCAAAAATTGTTTTGAATTATCCTAAATATGCAGCTTCCATGAAAATAATACTTGGTGATCCTAACGGTGGATGTTCAGGCACTTCTTGGTATGCATTGTCACCCTATCACACTCAGCCCTGGTGGAGACAAGTGGCTGTGCAGACACACATTGCACAGGCATGGTCCTCCATTGTCACTATCAGAAAGTCAATCCAGAGCGATCATGTTCAGCCAAAAAAAAAAAAAAAGGATGAAAAAGGTGATATTAGCATTTTAGATAAAATGTGGCATTTGTTCATGATAAACATTGCTTTTGCAAACTATTTTTAGATGTAGATTTAATTTAAGAAGTTTCAAAGTTAAGTAGGTTAAGTTTATAATCTGCAATGGTACAATTACTGTTGACTACTGGGGTAGTCTGTATAGTAAGCGGTTCCTAATATTTGCTGCGTTGTCAGATTTTCCTAAGTGACAAAACAGTTATGCCTAGGATATAGCCTGGCTTGGGTAAGACCTTGAGAATGTCACAGATGCAATTCATGATGTTCCTTGTGTGTATAGCCTATAGTGATTCTGCTACAGGCAACAGCTACGGGATCATGTGAAGGGAGGCCTGGTTGGCAAGGAGATATTTAAGCAATTCTAAACTATCTGGTGCCCTTTTCACCAAGTGTGTTGAAGTTGAGTTGACAACTTCAGGAACCTTCTCTGCTTAGCTGCATATCTTTTGCTGTGATAAACAGGATTCAGGACCCCACAAGAACCCCCTAACCAAACAGAAGCAAAACCTCCTGAATTAGAAAAGGTTAATTAAATGAGTAAAAAGACAATCATCTTGGAAAATATCAGGCCTCCACTGCCCTTTTTTGGGGTTAAAAGCATATATTGTATGTAAAATTCAATAAAATTTCTGTAAGCTTTATAATCATAAACAAACCAATTAATAAATATCAAACACCTAAACTCAATTCATCAAGATCTGAACTGAATGTAACAGTTCATTAAAGTCTTCAATCACACTGTCCACCCATAAACACTCGACACCTCCAAAAAAGGATAGCCGCGACAAAGAGAAGGAAGGACAGGACAGCTGGTCTTGATTAAAGATCTATTTGCTGAAAATCACCTCAGGAAAAAAATATTTAAAGGTGGGTGAGAATCCCAATTGGATGACAGGTTTACCCCCAAACAGTCCATAGACAATCCATGGGGAGCGATAAACTGGCTGATATGCCCAGCTATAGTTGGTAGATGAAATTCTGCCTTGATACAGCAATGGGGGGTTGACCTGGAACAGACAAACAGGAAAGCAAAGAAACTGCCCAGTATAAAAACAGGCTTTAATTAACTTTAACAAGAGATGTCAAGGGGTTCACTATACCATGCAGCCACTTTATAATTCTTTTGGCCCTGACATTCTTCTGGTGACCAGGGTGTAATAGGTCATGGTTGAACAGATGTCCTATGAACAGAAGCTCCCCACTCAAATATTTGTTCCCCACATATACATGCTGCCCTCTGAAATATTGTTATACTTGTCCAGACCCTTTACGTGTTTCTGTATCATTCTTAATCATATAATGTCCAGCTTCAAAAGGTTCTGCCATCTAAACTGGAATCCTTTATATTCCATACAGTAGTGCAAAAATGCTTGATTTCCCGGTTGAATTGTGTATAACACCTGTGCTTAAAACTGAGCAAACTGTCTTAGAAGTTGCAACTCTTCTCATACTACACAGATAAGAAAGATTACCCGGTAGCACTGTTTGTAAGCAAGGTATATTTTATAAGATTTGAAGGTACATCTCTTTGTATACCATTATGTTTTGAATTGTAAACGTGTGCGTAAGCAGGTATCTTACACACAGCAGCTAATGTCCTGGCTAGGATTGGGTCCATAACACAAAAAAATGGTATCTAATGCAAAAAGAAAAAAAAACACATTTATCCTCTTACAAGGCAAGTGTACAATCAGCCTATACAGTGAGCCCTTGTATACTTGTATAGGGGCATCTCCTGAGCATCTCCAGTGGTAATGTAAACATGGCGGCAAACCGCAGCTTCCCTACTCAAGTATTTACGAAGCTGGAGGGAAAGGCAGGGTGGATAGTCGTATTTTGTCGGCTTGCTCTTTAAGGTAAGAGCATAAGAGCATGTTACTCTTAAGCCAATACCACGTTTTCCTGAAAAATGATTCATTGTTAACATCTGCTTCCCAAAAGGCCATATAAATGTGTTATTTACATAAATATATCTATATACAATATATTAATGATCTATCTAATACAAAAAAGATACAACTTTTGCTCTTATGTGAACAGCATGCTTCTTTGAAGCCCATAGTAAATTTTCCAAAAAATGTATTCACTGTTAACAGCCGTTTCTCAATAACCCATATAAATATATTTCAACACTCATCCCTATATTTACATAGGATGTGTCCCACTAGACTAGGCCTTGACCAACAAGCCAAATGTAAAGGCCTCTGGGAGCAGAAAAGTCAAGCAGTGAGTTGCTAGGCAGCCTAGAACCATTTCATCTGTGACCTAGCCTCACTTCAAACATATGACATTCCTGCATCAAAGAGTGGGATAAGTTAACCCCTTCACTCATCTCCAAACCTGAACTTCAAAAACAAGTCCAACAACAGACTCTCACACCAAAATCCATCAGACACATCAGAAAGACTCCCGCCTACTGAGGACTTTTCTCATCTCTGTTTCCAGTGCTGAAACCTTAGACATTTTTCACTTGGACAAGTTCAAATAAACGACTTGGATTGTCGGCCTGTTTTTCATTAAATCCTGTGCTGGGTTTCCTTCCCGTGTGAAGACATTTTGTCTGTCAGACTTTGGGTGGGATACTGTTCACATTTTGCATGTTGAAGGGGCTTTTAAAGTGGTCTAAGTGGTGAGAGGCTGTGTTTTCCTTTCATAACGAACAAAATTAAGGGAGTACTAGAAATGCACACTGAACATAAATAATGAGGTGAAAAAGCCACATTTAACAATATGCTATTCTTTGTATTACGAAAAGTCTACTTAAAATAACCTGTCACAAGTCTGGAGAATTCAAGCTGAAAATTTGATGACAAAAAGCAGCGATTACAGTTAAAACTATATGTTGATCAAAAGATATTTGGCCAGATAAACTATTGTTGGTGCACGGAAACTGTTTTATTTAATGCGCCAAAGAATAGTCCTATTTGAAGTGATTAAAAAGAAAGATGTTTTGCAACATAATAGTTTATTTGACATAAGATGTGCCAAAATATTATTCTTCAACAACTATCAATCTTCTTTTATCTGGCCCATTGGCTAATACATTTAGGGGTAAATCTAAAATTTTCCTGTAAAATGCAAAATCTATGTAAAGAGTAGAGAAGTGTTTTTTTGCAATCTATTTCTCATTAGGGAGATTTTCCTTCACTTCCTGTTCCGCAGACACAAACAGAAATTAAAGGATATATTTCCGATTTGAGGGAAATATCCTCTTAAGCCCCATACACACGGTCGGAAAATCCGACCACCAAATCCATCGGATTTGGTCCGACGGATTTAGTCCGACACTGGTGTTGCATACACACGGTCGGACAAAGTTGTCGGAAAATCCGATCATTCTAAACGTGGTGACGTTTGTTGCCTACGACGGGACTACGTAGAGGCTAGTAGCCAATAGCTTTGGTCTTGTAATGTGATCTGAGCATGCGTGGCACTTTGTCCGTCGGAATTCGCTACACACGATCGGAATTGGTGTGATCGGACTTTGTTGTCGGAATATTTATAGAGCAGGAGATAGAACTTTGTCCGTCAAACAATCCGATGGAAACTGTCTGATGGTGCCTACACACGGTCGGAATTTCCGACAACATTGTCCGATAGGATAGAATCCATCGGAAAATCCGACCGTGTGTATGGGGCTTTAGACAGTTGTCACATGAACAAGTGACCCATTGGAAGATTTCCTCTCTTCTCCTGTTCTGGTGGTCAGTCAGGATTTTGGATTTTCCCATACTTTCTTTTCAAGGCTAAACAGGACAATAAGGCCTCATGTACACTGCAGCTGGTAAACGGACCGTTTTTTTCAGCAGCCTCTGAACCCTCCATATGTTATCTTATGGATACATGCACACTCAGTCATTTATAGTACCTTAGAAGCAGTTGAGGTTAGAAGCCAATCAGAGGGCAGAAGCATGCAAGCAGAGCTGGGGGGTGTGGCCATCATGCCAATCAGTGTGGAAGAGGCTAGTCAGGCAGAGATAACCAAGTACCTAGCAAAAAGGATGCCTTCCAAGAGCAGTGTTAGGCCCCTTTCACACTGAAGCGTTTTTCAGGCACTATACAGCTAAATGGTGCTAGCAGCATCTTTGGAGCGTTGATGGAGCGGTGTATTCACCGCTCCTATACCGCTCCTACCTATTGAAATCAATGGGACAGCGCGGCAATACCGCCGGCAAAGCACCACTGCAGCGGCGCTTTGTGGGGGGTTTAACCCTTTTTCGGGCGCTAGCGGGGGTTAAAACCGTCCCGCTAGTGGCCAAATACTGCTGCTAAAACTACGGTACAGCATCGCTAAATATAGCGCTGCTTTAGCGCCGACGCCCGCACCGCCCCAGTGTGAAAGGGGCTTAATGACTGGCCAATATGAGTGGAGAGGTCATTACTGTCTGAGCCAGGCTTGTTGCCCAGCAACTACCAATGGCACAACTGCTGAGAGAGTGAGAGGCAGTGTTGGAGCCCTAAACATGTAGCCTTTGCTTATGCATATGTCTGAATTGCCTAGGTTTTTAATAGGTATAGCCTTGCTCCATTTAAAGCCCAACTCATACCTCCCCCTTCCCCACCCACCAAATGTTATTAGTTTTTTTTTTTTAGTTTGCATGCATAATTTTCCACGTTTTTTTTTTTTTTGGTTCAGCCATTTGGCATCATTGGCCTTTTTCTCCTCAGGGGAGGGAGAAAGGGAAGTTCTCTGTGCTTCTCTGTGACTGCTCATACATCTGCCCACACTATCTTTACTGATTCCCAAAAGCCAATCCGCAGACTATTTGCAAATATAGGGGTCCACTGATGATGGGCCAATAGGAAACCCTGTGATTATGCTATGTACAAACAAGCTATGTACATACAATACGTAGAAATCTATGATATGAAAATGGGTAGCAAGTCCCTAAGCATGTCACTGTTGTCTAATAAAGGGGTCTTTAGAGGTTTAACAACATTGAAAATAGTTTTTAAGGTGGATGAGTAAATACTCTATTTGAGCATTTCTGGAGTGCTGTAGGAGTTTGTGATGCTTTTGGTACATTGTATTCTGTTGCATTGCATAAGCCTCTTCATTCTCCAGATACCCTCATCACATGTTCAAGCACTAAAACATTGAGCTGGCTTTACATCTGTGTGTTTTGAAGCATTAAAACGTGTAGGCAACCTTTCAGGGGTTGAGATCTACCTGGACAACATGGAGGAAATCAGGGGTCAAGTCCTGGGGAAAAAGTGTGGGAACTCCCACCCAAGATCCACTCGCCCACCAAAAAGAAAAAAATGATACGCTCATATGCACGAACGCTTCAAAAGTGGTATTTTTCATCCAATGTTCGTATTGTGTGTATAAAGCTTAACTGTTAGTATATAAAAAAAACAATCCTCAATAAACATAAATACGGTAATTCTCAGAATAATCAGCATTAATTCAATTGTGCTTCCATGCAAATGTGAACATCATGTTCTGATCTTTATTGGGGAATTTTATTTTGTATATAGAGTGTTTATGTGGTGAGTTTACACTTTTCATTGAACAGAGTTTGGATAACACATGGTTAAACGGAAAGGTCATAAATTAATTGCACATTATCTGGACAGAATGCTTGGGGAGATAGTGATGTGTTCCTGCTTAGGAGATGTATGTTAGCTTGGGGGGCTGCAAACTCTGCAGGGCTCCAACACACACTCGCTGCTATTCCACCCCATTACATATTTCCACATAAACTTCCCTCCTGGCATTAAACTTTGCCAGGTATTGTGCTCAGCTTACCACCCGAAACTGATGTTCCTCCCTCAGCTCACCTCTCTCCCTGCATGTCCTGTAAGCAGAATAGCTGTGCTCCTCCTCTGGGTTCTCTCATCATATGGCACTGAAGATAGAGGAGGGGGGGATTCAGGGTGGGACACACAGAGCAAGTATGCAAGAGACTGGGGGGGGGGGGGGGAGATGAGGAGACAGAAAATCAGGAGGGGCCGGCGGGGAGGAGCGCATCACGAGAGGTCTGACTAAATACAATCTCTTAGCAGCAGGGACCTGTTGTCATGGGGCCCCCTACTGGCAATGCCTGAATGGTCAGGTGTGCGGCACTTACTATTGCGAGCTGTGTCAGCAGCTGCTGGTGTAGCACCTGCCACACAGCTTGCATACTTCAAAGTCTTGCAGGACACGGCTGCTAATGGGAACTGAGTTCCTGTTGTGGAAAAAGTACAGGAACTCCGTTCCCATGCGTTCCAGCAGGACTTAAGCCCTGGAGGAAATCAAAGATATCCGGAGGAGCAGCTCCTTTTAAAAAAAAACGTTTTAGCCCCCAATAAAATAACAGCATGAAGAACACATAGGGGTTGATTTAATAAAATCAAATAGACTGTGCACTTTTGCAAATGCAGTTGCTCAGGAGTTTATTAAATGAGGGAGAGATCTGCTGACTTCCATCATCCAATTAACCACATAGTGTGTCACAGTAGTATCCTCTGCCCCCCTTCACATCACTCCCCCTCCACAGTAGTATCCTCTACCCCCTCACAGTAAAGTTCTCTGCCCCCCCTTCACATCACCCCCCAAGCAATGTACCCTGCCACCCCAGTGTCATCTGCCCCCACAAAGCAGTTTCCTCTGCCCCCTCCAGACAGTAGTGTCCTCTGCCTTCCCAAATCAGTGTGCTCTTCCCCCCCAAATCAGTGTCCTCTGCCCCCCCAAAGCAGTGTCTCCTGCCCCTCCAAAGCAGTGTCCTCTTCCCCTTAAAGCAGTGTCCTCTGCCCCCTCCCCACAGTAGTGTCCTGTGTCCCCCCAAAGCAGTGTCCTCTGCCCCCCCCCACAGTAGTGTCATCTGCCTCCCCAAATCAGTGTGCTCTGCCCCCCAAAGCAGTGTCCTCTGCCCCTTAAAGCAGTGTCCTCTGCCCCCCACAGTAGTGTACTCTGCCCCCCAAAGCAGTGTCCTCTGCTCCCCACATAGTAGTGTCATCTGCCCATCTGCCCCCCAACACAGTGTGCTCTGCCCCCCCCCCCCCCCCACAGTAGTGTCCTCTTTTCCACTGCCCCCCAAAAGAGTGTCCCCTGCCCCCTCCCCACAGTAGTGTCCTTGTCCCCTCTGCGCCCCCCCCCTCAACATAGGGGGGCAGAGAAGTGCAACAGCTATCTTTAAGAAGACCACTTTGTAATGTTTGCCTATGGAGTGTCTCAAGCGCAGAGGGTATGGAAGACGGTGATGGTCTGATGCAAAAGAGCAAGGAGAAAGGTAGTGTGGAAGGCTAAGGAAGGGGGAGAGTGCACCGCAAGATTGCCGTGAAGGGGGAATAGTGGTGTGTGGCCAGAGTTGCTGAAGCTGTCTGATACTGTGCTACCCAGGAGAAGAGTACAGATCAGAGACTTCTGCTGGCATTATACTCCCTGCAATTCAGGCAAACCTGCCCTTAATTTATCCACTGCTATATATGCTCCAACTTGGAGACTCTCAAAAATATAGAGTTTGGACTGCAGTATAAAAGAGGAGTCTTGGCTTAGGTAGTGCGACTTCCACATATATTTGCAAATGTGTGCAACTAAAACCTCTGTTTTTAATGCAAATTGTTAGACAGGGTCAACTTATTAATTTACCGTATATATACCGTATATATATATATATATATATATATATATATATATATATATATATATATATATATATATTAATTTATTCTTTTTTTTGCAGGCTAGCTGGCAAATGTTCTGGGAAATTTTTGTCTGTTTGTGATATGTGTTGATCTTCCATGTGCACCTTACTGAAAAGGCTAGTTATAAATTGGGGTGGTTGCCATCTTTTGTATAGTTTCTTCAAAGGCCCCAACTTTACTGGCCAACATGGGCGTACGCAGGTAGGGGCAAGGGGTGTCAAGTGTCCCCCCCTGGAATCAGGGATCGGATCTTAAATTCAGCACAGTTGTGTCTCTATCGAGGTGCCGAACCCGGGTGCCACCCACCAGTGGGGTGACACCATTAAGGTGCTGTCAAGTGTAGTGTGACTTTGGGCTCTTTTCCCTGCTCAGTCCAGCAGAGAACTTGGCGGTGCTGTGACGGAAGAATGGCGAGCTGCGGGCTATCAGAGGTTTCCCCCGCTCGCCCCACCCATTCTTCTGTCAGGGAGAAGAGACGGCAGCTCTCACCAGGTTCCCCACACAGCTTCCTGCCCTGCTCCGTTCCTTCCCTATTGGCCATAACTGAGGGCCAATCAAAGGCGACTAGGAGAGGCAAGCTTCATGGGACAGGTAGTCCCAAAAGATTGGCGGCTCCATTTTCCACAGGGAGGAGGCTACAGCTCGATCAAGAGAGAGATTGAGAGACTGCAGCCTGGAAAGAAGCTGAGGGAGAGAGTGCTACAGGACGAGGAGTGCGCTGGGAGGAAGCCAGAGAGAGAGCCTGCCAGGGCCACAAAAGAGAGTCATGCTGTCCAGCACCACCAGAGAGAGAGCCACACTGGCCAGCACCACCAGAGAGAGAAAAACTGAGCCACTACCAGGGTACAGACATGCTACACTACTGACCAGTGTCGCCCCCGGGGAACCCAGAGTGAACGATCGTCCAGCCGGAGTGATCACTGCTGTAGTTTTGCTGGGTCTGGTAAGAGAGCCTGTTGGCCATTACCCATTACTTATCCTAGGGACTGTAATACGTCTGCAGACTCTGACCATAATAATGTGATAATGACATTGTCGAAAAGGGGCGGTGCATGGGTGACCCTAAAATTATGCCCCCCCTGAAACAAGTTCTGCGGACGCCCATGCTGGACAACTTTTTTTTTTGTTGTCATCATTCACTAGCAAGTCTCACAAAACTGGGAAGTTAGGACTGTCTTTATACACAGTATATATGGCTATGCTTAACCTAATAAATTATTTGAAATACCTCAAGGTGTGTTGGAAAGTGCTGCTTGAGCAGGGTTTGTCATCTTCATGTGCAGAGAAATCAGAAAACCATTTAGTGTTTCCTCTGAAGATTGTGCTACATTTATAAATAATACAATTAGTGGTTGCACTTGAATGTTTTACTCAAAAACCAAACTGGATAATGATCAACCATAAACTCTTGTGTGCCTTCAATAATACCCAGTCAAAGTTTGATAAGATAAGACCTGGAAGCCATGACTGCGGTACCTGGAGAGGGTCTAGTGTGACCTGGGAACCTTGACTACATTCTTTCTAGCTTCAATCCTTTTCCCCTGAACCTCTTTCTTGTCTCCCCCTTGTACTGCCTCCTTTTCTTCCTTCCTTTGGACGACTAAGTAATAAATATTTTTTCTGTTAACTTGTTGGATTGGGATGCTTGGCATAAGAAAGACAGCAGGCAAGAATGTAAGATATGATAGATAACTTTACTCAAACCAGTTCTTTGCTTTATTGCTCAAGCAATTTTCGAGTCGTAACCGGTATTTCTCTTCTGTATCCCAATCGAATGCTTTGTCTTTGCTATATTGGTTACCCTATTAAAGGAATTTGTACCCAAGTGTCTACCTAATAATTTCCCTTTTGGGGGCTCTGTTTTGTTAAATATATAAAAGTTAATAAAAAGTTTGAAATATACAGTGACAACACTGAAGAAATTACACTTTGCTACAATGTAAAGTAGTGAGTGTACAGCTTTTATAACAGTGTACATTTGCTGTCAGACCCAAAATAACTCAACACACAGCCATTAATGTCTAAACCGCTGGCAACAAAAGTGAGTACACTCCTAAGTGAAAATGTCCAAATTGGGTCCAATTAGCCATTTTCCTCCCCAGTGTCATGTGACTTGTTAGTGTTAAAAGGTCTCAGGTGTGAATGGGGAGCAGGTGTGTTAAATTTGGTGTTATCACTCTCACTCTCTCATACTGGCCACTGGAAGTTCA
Source organism: Lithobates sylvaticus (assembly GCA_028564925.1). NCBI lineage: Eukaryota > Metazoa > Chordata > Amphibia > Anura > Ranidae > Lithobates > Lithobates sylvaticus. Next base: position 199,623,506 of record CM053029.1, read on the forward strand.
ACATGACACCTCGTGACAAAGAACTCTCTGAGGATATGAAAAAAAGAACTGTTGCTCTACATAAAGATGGCCTAGGCTATAAGAAGATTTCCAAGACTATGAAACTGAGCTGCAGCACAGTGGCCAAGACCAAACAGCCATTTAACAGGACAGGTTCCACTCAGAACAGGCCTCGCCATGGTCGACCAAAGAAGTTGAGTGCATGTGCTCAGCATCATATTCAGAGGTTGTCTTTGGGAAATAGATGTATGAGTGCTGCCAGCATTGCTGCAGAGAATTAAAGGGTGGGGGGACAGCCTGTCAGTGCTCAGACCATACGCTGCACACGCTGCATCAAATTGGTCACCATGGCTGTCGTCCCAGAAGGAAGCCTCTTCTAAAGATGATGCACAAGAAACAGTTTGCTGAAGACAAGCAGACTAAGGACATGGATTACTGGAACCATGTCCTGTGGTTTGATGAGACCAAGATAAACTTATTTGGTTCAGATGTTGTCAGGCGTTTGTGGCGGGAACCAGGTGAGGAGTACAAAGACACTGTGTCTTGCCTAAAGTCAAGCATGGTGGTGGGAGTGTCATGGTCTGGGGCTGCATGAGTGCTGTCGGCACTGGGGAGCTACAGTTCATTGAGGGAACCATGAATGCCAACATGTACTGTGACATACTGAAGCAGAGCTTGATCCCCTCCCTTTGGAGACTGGGCCACAGCGCAGTATTTCAACATGATAACAACCCCAAACACACTTCCAAGACGACCACTGCCTTGCTAAAGAATCTGAGGGTAAAGGTGATGGACTGGCCAAGCATGTCTCCAGACCTAAACCCTATTGCACATCCTCAAACAGAAGGTGGAGGAGTGCAAGGTCTCTAACATCCACCAGCTCCGTGATTTCATCATGGAGGTGTGGAAGAGGACTCCAGTGGCAACCTGTGAAGCTCTGGTGAGCGACATGCCCAAGAGGACATTTTCACTTAGGGGTGTACTCACTTTTGTTGCCAGCGGTTTAGACATTAATGGCTGTGTGTTGAGTTATTTTGAGGGGACGGTAAATTTACACTGTTATACAAGCTGTACACTCACTACTTTACATTGTAGCAAAGTGTAATTTTTTTCAGTGTTGTCACATGAAAAGATATAATAAAATATTTCCAAAAATGTGAGGGGTGTACTCACTTTTGTGAGCTACTGTAAAAAATGCATTTCATAATATAACTGGACATTAGAAATATTAATATGACTTTAATGGTGTGGATACATATAAGCTTTGAAATGTAAAAAAGTGAGCTTTTAATGGGAAAAATTTCCTGAGAAAGTTGCGAGAAATGTTATCCCTAATTATGAGCCACAATTGGATTCTTAATCTTGGAACACATAAATGACTATAACCCTAAGAGGCTTATAGCACATGTCAAGCAGCACTAACTGCAATTACATATAAATCTTCACCACAACCTTCCATCTAATCCTCCTTTGTCATAACAATTTATAAATACACACTTGGTGGAGAATAGTTTGAAATAGCTGTACCTGTTGGTTTTGCATTCAAACCAAATGTGCAGTGACCTAATCATTTTTTTACCTGTGTACATCCTGATGTTTCTAGGATTTCTTCATATCACAAATATCTATACTTGTCATCATTGTCATGAAGCAACACAGTGCAGCTGCAAACACATAAACATGTTACCGTTTTTTTGTTTTTTAATGAAAAGAGTAAAAAACTATTAAAGCAGTAATAACCACATGCCGATCAGTGCACAACGATGTACGTCGGCACAATGGCACGGCTGGGCAAATGGGCGTACACGTACATCCCCTTTAAATCGTGGTATTGTGGGCGCGCGCCCACTGTGTGCTCCATGACCGTGCCCGCGGGTACCGCAGAATCGATGTCCGCCGGGGGCCGGCGATCGTGTCAGGGACCAGCAGAACGGGGAGATGTAAACAAGGCCTTTCCCTGTTATGCCTAGTGAAATGACAGAGATCTACTGCTCCCCGTCATCGGGAGCAGTGATCGCTGTCATGTCAGTGGTAGCCCATCCCCCCCACGGATAGAATCACTCCCTAGGACACACCTAACCTCTTGATCGCCTCCTAGTGTTTAGTCCCTTTCCGTGCAAGTGTAATTTACACAGTAATCAGTGCATTTTTATAGCACTGATCACTGTATAAATGACAATGGTCCCAAAATAGTGTCAAAAATGTCCGATGTGTCCACCACAATGTCGCAGTCACGATAAAAATCGCAGATCGCTGTCATTACTTATAAAAAAAATAATAATAAAAATGCCATAAATATATCCCCTATTTTGTAGGCACTATAACTTTTGCGCAAACCAATCAATATACTTTTTTACCAAAAATATGTAGAAGAATACATATCGGTCTAAACTGAGAAACAAATTATTTTTTTTATATATAATTTTGCCGATATTTATTATAGCAAAAAGTAAAAAATATAGCTTTTTTTTCAAAATTTTCACCCTTTTTTTGTTTATAGCACAAAAAATAAAAACCGCAGAGGTGATCAAATACCACAAAAAAAAGGAAAGCTCTGTTTGTGGGGAAAAAAGGACGTCAATTTTGTTTGGGTGCAATGTGCCCAGGTTGACAATGCTGATGCCCAAAGGTTTCTCCATTGTCCCCCCAGTAGAGTTAAGACAGGAAGTGTCACAGGCCATTAACCAGGTGAAAATAAAGAGAAAAAAAACTAAAAAATAAAACTAATGCAGCCACCACAATAATGGAATGGTAAACTGCATTATCTTGCATTTTGGGGGGATTTAATACCGCTTTACAGTAGATCTAAAGGATGCCATATGACATTTAGTTTGCCTAAATACAGTGTAGCATAAACATTTTTTTCATAACATACTGTTTTCACCCTTTTTCAGCCTGTTTTACCCACTTATTGTCTACATGCACATTCAACGCACAGTTGACTATACCTGTTCAGTGTGTTGGTATTGCCACTTGTAGTCTATTAATATGAGCATTAGGGATGAGCCGAACATCCCGGGGTTCTGTTCGCACCAGAACCCGCGAACGGACCTAAAGTTCGTGCGAACTTAAGAACCCTATTAATTACAATGGACGCGAACGTTCGAAATCAAAAGTGCTAATTTTAAAGGCTAATATGCATGTTATTGTCATAAAAAGTGTTTAGGGACCTGGGTCCTGCCCCAGGGGACATGTATCAATGCAAATTTTTTTTTATAAAACTGACGTTTTTTCAGGAGCAGTGATTTTAATAATGCTTAAAGTGAAACAATAAAAGTGTAATATTCCTTTGAATTTCATACCTTCGACGCCGATGCCATGGAAGAAGATGCCGGACGAGAAGACCAGAGCAAGAAGAAGTGGATCGGAGGAAGAAGAAGATGGAAGAAGAATATGGAAGAAGATGCCGGAAGGAGAAGATGAAGAAACCGAAGGATGAAGAAAGGAAGAAGGAAGAAGACCAGAAGAAAGAAGATGAAAGAAGACTTTAATAAAGGAATTGTCAAAGACTGTCTCCTGTAATTTTTACCATTTTTGTCACTTTTTTGGTGAAATGGTAGGGGTACTTTTGTACCCCCTTACCATTTCACACAGGGGGGGGCGGGATCTGGGGGTCCCCTTGTTAAAGGGGGTTTCCAGATTCCGATAAGCCCCCCGCCCGCAGACCCCCACAACCAATGGCCAGGGTTGTGGGGAAGAGGCCCTTGTCCTCATCAACATGGGGATAGGTGCTTTGGGGGGGACCCCAAAGCACCCTCCCAATGTTGAGGGCATGTGGCCTGGTACGGTTCAGGAGGGAGGGGGGGCCGCTCTCGTCCCCCCTCTTTTCCTGCGGCCTGCCACGTTGCGTGCTCGGATAAGGGTCTGGTATGAATTTTGAGGGGGACCCCACCCCATTTTTTTTTTTTTTTTGGCCGGGGTTCCCCTTAATATTCATAGCAGACCTGAAGGGCCTGGTAATTGAATTTGGGGGGACCCCCACGCTTTTTTTTTTTATCAATGACTTTTTTTTATCAATGACTTTCAATGAATGACTGTTCTCTGTGTTACGGGAGCCAGCAATTCATTAGCCGCAGATGGCTGCCTTAGATGACACAACAGGCCAGAAGGGTAAAGGTGTTTTAATGTGATACTGCAACGCTGTACTAACAGCACGCACACACTAATCCCCAGAATCACAGCACAGATAATGTCAGACTCAGCAGCACTGCAGAATGGATCACAGCAGATACTGTCACTGACACGCTGGAACACACTACAGGCGGTGGCCTTTTATAGTGTGGGCCGTGTACTAAACCCCCTGAGCTATAATTGGCCACAGGCATCCTGCCTGTGGCCAATTATGGCTCTCCTTGCCGCTGGCTCTATGATTGGCCAAGCATGCGGGGTCACAGTGCATGCTTGGCCAATCATCAGCCATCAATGCACTGCGACTGGCGCAGTGCAGTGCGGGCCGCTCGCATCACACGAATTTGATGCGAGCGGCCCAAATAGTTCTGGGCTCGACGAGCGGTCGAACGCCCGATGTTCGATTCGAACATGGGTTCGAATCGAACACCAGGCCCATCCCTAGTGAGCATGTAAAAAGGTTGACAATGGGGGAGCACACTACAGTATCGTATATCAGGAATTGCCTGAACAAGGACCTTTGTGGCAGGATCACCAGTATTTTTGCGATACAGCACTGCGTTGATTTAACTGACAACTGCGCTGTCATTCAACGCTGTACCCAAATAAAATTGATATCCTTTTTTTCCCATAAATAGAACTTTCTTTTGGTGGTATTTGAACACCTCTGTGGTTTTTATTTTTTACGCTAGAAACAAAAAAGTTCGAAAATTTTGAGAAAAAAAAAATATTTTTTACTTTCTGCTATAAAATATATCCAATATTTTTTTTTAAAAATCACATTTCTTCATAAATTTAGACCAATATGTACTCTGCTTTTTTTTACAAAAATCCCAATAAGCGTATATTGATTGGTTTGCGCAAAAGTTACAGCATCTACAAACTATGGGATTTTTTTTTACTAGTAATGGGGGCGATCAGCAACTTATTGTGGGACTGCGATATTGCGGCGGACAAATCGGACACCTAACTGACACTTTTGACACTTTTTTGGGGACCAGTGACATTGTTAAAGTGATCAGTGCTAAAAATATGCACTGTCATTGTACTAATGACACTGGCAGGGAAGAGGCTAACATCAGGGGTGCTCAAAGGGTAAAATGTGTGCCTAGGGAGTGTTTACTAACTGTGGGGGCGGTGCTTTTACTGCTTTAAGACATGTATCAGTGTTCTTGCTTCACAGGATCCATGTCTTCTGTACTTGCAGAATGACAGTCTGCCTTGTTTACATAGACAGACTGTCATTCTGGCAGAGTACCGAACGATAGGCGGGTCCCGGTGGACATCGAGTCCGCGGGACCCACTTATCGACTCTGGCTGTGTAAAATCACAGTGGGAGTGAGCGCTGGCGATGTGCACTCACGCCCAAAACCCGGAAGTGCAGAATCATGTGTATATATACGTAATTCTGCGCAGAGCGGCCGCCCTGTAGCAGTAAATCTGCTGTAGGGCAATCAGGAACCAGTTAAACAGGACATTTACTGAAATGTTAATTGCAATGTATGTTGACTAAAGAGATAACAGGACCTATTTGCAGATGATGTACAGCTTGCCTGTAAAGACTTTCCCTATGCCATGGGTACTGAATTAAAATTCACGGAGGTCGGGTCATTAACATTTTCTTTTTCCAGAGTTCCTCATTTTTGTTCTATGAAACAGGTCCTTCACATCAGAGGCCCCTTTACATCAGTGTCTTCAGTCCCCGCTTTCACATCACAGCCCCTTCTCCTCACATCATAGCCCCCCTTTCATCACAGTCCCCCCTTTTTACATCAGAGCCCCCCCTTTCTCACATCACAGCCAGCAAACATCATAGCCCCCACCCCTAACACCACAATCCCCTTTGCAATAACAACCACCCACATCACAGCTCCCCCTCCACACATCACAGACCTCTTTGCAATCACAGCCCTCCTCTTCATATCACAGCCCCCCAAATCACTGCTCCCCCTCTCAAAACACAGCAACCCCATATCACAGCTCCCCTCCCCTCACATCACAGCCCCCCCCCATATCACAGCTCCCCTCACATCACAGCCCCACAGCCCTTCTCTTCACATCACAGCCCCTTATATCACTGCTCCCCTCTCTCACATCACAGCCCCCCATATCACTGCCCCCCTCTCATATTACAGATTACAGCCCATCACAGCAGGGTAGATACCTCTTCTGTATATGTATTTGCCTGTCTGCTGCTGCTGTTAAACTCACAGCATGGAAAAGAGCGGGAGGTGCGGAAGGTCTACACTGAGGGCAGGAGCAGCCTAACACTTCTTACCAAGCGAAAGGTTGGGCAGCTCCCACTCCCTGTGTAGAACTGCCATATCTCCTGCCTTCTTCCCTGCTTCAAGTTTAACAGCAGCGGTGACAGCAGGCAGGCAAACACATATACAGAAGAGGAATTCACTCCTCTCTGTCTCCCGCCCTCCTCTGTGAGTTTTAACAGCAGCAGTGGTGGTGGCAGGAGAAGAGATCAGGCTGCTAAGTAGTGCAGCCGTGGTCCGGACAGGACCGACACCCAGTTTGTGTCCAGACTACGGTCCCCCATTTAGTGACACCTGTCCTATGCCATATTAATTCATCCACTTGTGTGACTGGCAGTGAGAACCTCATGGGAGGAGTTTAGAGTCATACAAGGTATAAGGTGAAAGAAAAGGGCAGCTGACTGTATCTTGCTAAAGATAGGGCTACATGTGAGGTTAGCCATAAGAACCAAGGAAGTTATGCATACCCATGAACAATGTTTTTGGAGAGATTTACCTTGCTTCCTGTCCTGAAGCCACAACAAGAAGGTTTCCAGGAGATGGTTGTCATGAGGACATAGGATAAAGGGAAAACCAAACTTTTACAGTTGACACCGGACACTGGAACATGGTGTGAGCAAATATCTTCCAGTGAGGATACCCGTTCAGGTGACATCTGTCTCAGAAAAGTTTTCCCCTCTCTTTGTAAAAATGTCTCCTCTCTTTCAGTTGTGGCTTCAGGACAGGAAGCAAGGTAAATCTCTCCATAAACATTGGTCAGGGCTATGCATAACTTCCTTGGTTCCTATGGATAACCTCACATGTACCCCTATCCTTAGCATGATGCACTCAGCTGTCCTTTTCTCACCCCTTACACCTTAGATGACTCTAAACTTCTCCCATGCGGTTCTCACTGCTGGTCATACAAGGGGGTGGAATAATATGGCATAGGGAGAGTATTCACAGACAAGCTGTACATGTGTAAAGATGTATCTCTTTAGTCAACATACATTGCAATTAACATTTTGGTGAATGTCATGTTTCACCTAGTTTTAAAATTGTCTCCCTAGAAGCCTGAAGTTTTAATAGACTTATTAAAGCAAAGTTCAAAATTTGAAAGAATGTGGGACCTGTGGATTTGGCACTTGTCAGTTCCTTAAAGTGGATGTAAACCCTCACATATACCCAGTGAAGTGAACAGCCTCAGATGATACACAGAGATGAAACAAATCTCCCTATATATGTTTTACATGCATATCTGCTGTCTTCAGCTTTATATATTCTTTAGAAAGTGCACTTCCTGTTAAAGTTTTTCTCTTCCTGGTTAGCACTGGGAGTGGATTATTGGCATACAGCCAAGAAAGCTGATTGGAGGAAAGCCACACACTCCCTCTCCTCATAGGCAAAGGAAGAAAGGAATGTGCAGAGCTCTGCTCCTAGATGGCAAGCTGAGTGCTAATCTATTTATAACAACCTCCCCGACACACTATTTGCCATCTTGGAGAACGTGTGAGAAGTTATCAGGCTGATAACAGAGCTACAGAGCAGGAGACTGCTAAGGGACATAGTGCTTTGGAGAGAGATAAGAAAACACTGCAGATATATGTGCAAATTTCATGAAACAGATTTACATCCACATTAACTTGTTTTTGGCTGACATCTCTCCCTCTTTGTTTTGTTTTTTTCTTCTTCATTTCATTTTTTTTTTTACCTCTTACTTTGATGAAGGTTAGGGGAACCTTTGGGGCCCCTTCTAAGATTATTATCTCAGGGACTTTTCTTAAACTTCTCAACCTCCAGTCCTTTTCCTCCCCCCTTCATAGTTTCCCCTTCTCCAGTTTAATAATTATCCTAACCACTCCTGTGGCTTTCTACTTGATTATTAATATGGTTAGAAGTGGGAATTCCTGATAAATTGCCTATGTGTTTCCTGCATTTCTAGGCTGTTGTTTATTGTATACTTTCTTATTTTAATGATCCATATTTACTTGGATAATTATTGTCCTCATTTTGACATACTCCTATGTTGCGCTGGTGATAATCCTCGATTATTTTGTTGTTGACAGTATCTCTATTTTCTGTACTTATAATTCAATATTCTATATGTGCAGGCTGAGGACTGAGGGGTTAATATACAGTATACTAGATATAGGTTAGACTGAGACTCTTCTGCTGTCTTATAGAGCTGCGCAGTGCTTACTGATAGGACAGGTGAGACACTACCTATACACAGTGAATAAATATTTGTGTTTGGATATTAGTTGAATATGTGTCCAAAAAATAATCTTGCATAGGGGGCAGTGGTGACTCTGTCTCCCACGGTTTGTAGTGCCTCAGTTCTGCGCAGGGTCTTTAAACGTTATGTATGACCCAAACTGTCAGTGTTCTACTATTCTGGGGCACTAAAAGAATCCATAAAAAACAAAGTTCATTTTCTCCCATTGTATATAGAACATAGCCTTTTGCTTGATTTACTGTAGAGTCTTTAGGTTAGCAGCAACTAAGTCTCCCACACTGCTCAGGGGCCACAAGAGCAGTGTCATAATGCACTTTCACACTGTTCAATAAGTTATTGCCCAATAGTAGTGCAAGGTCAGCTGGGTAGGAGTTCATGGTGGTAATGGGGTCCATCCCCATGCTGATCCCAGTAATATGTAATTACTCTTCCCACCTACTTTTGGATGGCATCCTGTCTGTGCTTATGCACAGGAGCCAAAAAAAATAAGGAGTCTATAAGATTGTAAAGTGAGAACCACATGGGGATTGGAGGTCATTTGGTCAGGATGGAAGATGGAGCTGACTCCCACCTCTGAGAACTCTCTTGAGTAACCAGACCCCAATATGCACACAATATTGTTTCAAATCTATGTCTGTCCATACTTTGTTTGGGGGGGAGTCACAACCTTTCTGTGAGCTGTACTTTGTTTCCAATATTTTATATTTATATTTTTTTAGAATATGATCTGCTTATAATTTACAATTCTGCAGTGTGGGGGTGTAGTAGACAAACAGGGCCCCACTAACACAGTGACTTTTGAGTTGGTATCCCTTGGCATTACCGACAGCTGCGGGATCCAAATTTCAGGACAAAATCTTATATTTATAATAATACAGTCACTCAATGCCACAGCACTCCGCTGTGCATGGAAAAATAATTTATGGCTTATGGGTGAGGAAAAACTCCTACTTTCTTTTTAATTATATGTATTATATTTATATAATTTCCTTGGCTCTATGACGCTCCTCGCTTATAATCTTTTAGGTATTAACAATAGTAATTCCACCTCACCTTACATAGTTAAACATGTTTACACTAATAGGGATAGGCAGGTGATCAACATGAATCAACTTTAAATTTTCTTATTAATCTTTGGCTTCCTGCTGTGTTGCTACATGTTGTTCTTCATCCAGCTGCTTGCTACTGCACCTCCCTTAACACCACACAATACACATTTTGTATACACCTTGGTGTTGCCAAGGAAATCACATTACAAGTTTGCTGCAAGTTATAACTGGCGTGCCTTTCATCTGGGGCATTGTTGAGTTAACTATCCATCAATGTTTTGATGGCATGCTGCCCGCTTATCTGACCTTTTCTTGCAAAGTGGACTATAGATTTGATACATTGATTTACCATGTCTGGGATTCCATTCGCATCGAGACAGCTCAGCACTTAACAGAAATTCTTTGAAATGTGAAATATTTTTTATTTTTTTTAATGTTTTGCAGTTTTCAGGCAACTTCTCAGCCTGGCTAATCTATTTTTCTGCTGAAAGATTGACTGTCATTAGTGACTTTAACATATCCATTAGTGATAACACCTTACATCTCAACTTCTCAATTTAACCTCATCTTTTGACCAAATGCAATGAACACACACTCCTACTCACTCTGATGGTAACACCCTTGATCTTGCATTCTCCCACTTCCGCACCCCTAGTAACATCTCCAGTGCTTGCTTTCTTCTCTCTGATTACAACCTTATCGGTTTTATGCTGTCCTTGTCTTTAACAGCCTATCCCTCCAAGCAGAAAAATGATTACCCGAAGAAACCATCACCACTTTAACCCCTATTTTCTCTATTATGGTACTGCCCACCTCTATGACAAAATCTCACTGCCGTCCTGCCCTGACAGGGCCACTTCTGTCTGCAACAGCTCACTCACATCCTTACTGGAGGCACTTGCTCCCCTTGCTACTCACAGATTTAGGCTCCTACTGCTACAAACTTGGCAAACAAGCAACTCCAGAAATTTCAAGCTGTGACTTAACCACTTCAGCCCCGGACCAATTGGCAGCCAAAGGACCAGGCCCCTTTTTGCGATTCGGCACTGCGTCACTTTAACTGACAATTGCGCGGTCGTGCTCCCAAACAAAATTGGCGTCCTTTTTTTCCCACAAATAGAGCTTTCTTTTGGTGGTATTTGATCGCCCCTGTGGTTTTTATTTTTTGCGCTATAAACAAAAATAGAACGACAATTTTGAAAAAAATGCAATATTTTTTACTTTTTGCTATAATAAATATCCCCAAAAAATATATAAAAAAACATTTTTTTTCCTCAGTTTAGGCCGATACGTATTATTCTACATATTTTTGGTAAAAAAAATCATAATTAGCGATTATTGATTGGGTTGCGCAAAAGTTATAGCGTTTACAAAATAGGGGATAGTTTTATAGCATTTTTATTAATATTTTTTACTAGTAATGGCGGCGATCAGCGATTTTTATTGTGACTGTGACATTATGGCGGACACATCGGACATTTGACACATTTTTGGGACCATTGTCATTTATACAGCAATCAATGCTATTTAAATGCATCGATTCCTGTATAAATGACACTGGCAGTGAAAGAGTTAACCACTAGGGGGAGGGGAGGGGTTATGGTCTGTGACGTGTGTGTGTTTTTTTTTACATTAGGACGTCTGACGTCACTGATCGGCTTTCCCGATGACAGGGAACAGCCGATTAGTGACATGCAGTGTAGAAAGCGCGGGGAGAGGTTTGTTTACACAGACCTCTCCCCGTTCTTCAGCTCTGTGACCCGATTGCGGGACACCAGCGGCGATCAGGTCCGGTGGTCCCGCTGCCGTGGTCACGGAGCTTCCGACTGGGTCGCGAGCGTGCCGCCGGCGGAGCGCGACCCCACGGCTAGGCAATTAAAGGGGACGTACCTGTACGTGCTTTTGCCTAGCCGTGCCATTCTGCCGATGTATATGTGCAGGAGGCGGTCGGGAAGCAGTTAAATATCTGCAAGACTTCACCCTATACAAATCTGCCCTCTAAAATACAAATAATGTCTATGTGCTGTCAAAAAAGCCTATTTTGCCACTCTCATTAACACCCTCTAATCTAGTCCTCATCAGTTCTTTTGTCTTTAACTTTGTCTCTCACCACCTTCACCCACTAAATCTCTTACTGCCCAGGAAATTGCCAATCATTTAAAAAACAATTTTGATGCAATTCGTGGGGAGAGTTTCACTGTCCAGGTATAATCTTCAACTAAAATACCCTGTCTATGACTATATTTAATACTTTCCTCTCTTGACCCTGTTACTACTCTGCCCAGACACCCACTTAAAGTGGAACTAAACTTACCTCCTCTCTAACAGTTTGGGTCCCTCTCCAGCGCCAGTATCTTCTCCCCGGCTACCAGTTTTTGGGCATTTCAATTGGCCAAAACAGGAATGTGCATGTGCAGGAGTCAGTCATTACGCCACACAGGATTCGTGCTGGCGATGTAAGCTGAGCTGCAGCTGCACATCTACAGCTTAATTTAGTTTACATGCCACAGAAATCTGTGAGCAGGCAGGTAGGGGTATTTTATCACAGAAGAGACATTGCGTGTCTGTTCTGCAATAATAGCCTGCTCACAGTCTGTTTAACCACTTCAGCCCCGCGGAAGATTTGGCTGCTCAATGACCAGGCCATTTTTTGCTATACAGCACTGCGCCACTTTAACTGACAATTGCGCGGTCATGAGACGTTGTATCCAAACAAAATTGATGTCCTTTTTTTCCCCACAAATAGAGCTTTCTTTTGGTGGTATTTGATCATCTCTGCTAATAATACTAAAGCGCTGGCACATTTAAATAATGAAAAAAATCGAAATAAAATGATGACACTACTGCAACCAATAAAAGTGATCTCTCACTGATAATTAAATGAAATATGTGTAAACAATAAATTTGAATACAATTAGCACACTGCTGTCATCCTATTAATATTAGCACAGTTGCAATCTGATATAATCAGTGCCCATAAAGAGCTCAATAAATGTTCCAATAAAAAATGTGTTATTTAAGAACTGAATAGAAATAAAATCAAAATACTAGCAAAAAATATTAAAAAATATAAAAAATATTAAATATTATTTTTTTTATATTTTTAATATTTTTTGCTAGTATTTTGATTTTGTTTCCATTCAGTTCTTAAATAACACATTTTTATGAGCACATTTATTCAGTTCTTTATGGGCACTGATTATATCAGATGGCAACTGTTCTAATATCAATAGGGTGACAGCAGCGCACTAATTGTATTCAAATTTATTGTTTACACATATTTCATTTGATCACCTCTGCAGTTTTTGTTTTTTGCTCTATAAACATAAAAAGAGCGACAATTTTGAAAAAAAAAAACACAATATTTTGTACTTTTTGCTATAATAAATATCCCCATTTTTTTTTAAAAAAAGCTAAATTTTTTCCTCAGTTTAGGCCAATATGTATTTTTCGACATATTTTTGTTAATAAAAATCGCAATAGGCCAATATTGATTGGTTTGTGCAAAAGTTATAGCGTCTACAAAATAGGGGAAAGATTTATGGCAATTTTATTTGTTTTATTTTGTTTTACTTTTAATGGCGGTGATCAGAGATTTTTATCAGGACTGCAACATTATGGCAGACAGATCGGACACTTTTGGCACATTTTTGGGACCATTGGCATTTATACAATGATCAGTGCTATAAAAATGCACTGATTAATGTGTAAATTTCACTGGCAGGGAAGGGGTTAACACTAGGGGTCGATAAAGGGGTTAATTGTGTGTCCTAGGGAGATTTTCTAACTGTGGGGGGATGGGACTGCCTGAGTGAGGAGAGCGATTCCTTGTTCATACTTAGTATGAACAACAGATTGCTCTCTTCACCCCTGACAGCACAGAGATGTCTGTTTACATTGACAGATCTCCATTCTGTCTTTGTGTGGAGCCACCTGTATTTTTCTATAGATAACAGTGTGGTACATCAAGCATATGGATTGTTATCCCCATTAGCGTCCAAGCATTCCAACATTCTGGGTTCAATTAACGTAACGTGGAGTAAACAGAACTAGTTCATTGGAGTGTAAATTGGGGTAATTAAATAGAACTGGAAAGTGCAAAAACTGGTGCAGCTGTGCATGGTAGCCAATCAACTTCAACTTGTTCAATTAAGCTTTGACAATAAAACCTTGAAGCTGACTGGTTTCTATGCAGAGCTGCACCAGATTTTGCACTCTCCATTTTTTTAAAATCAACACCCAAATATCTGTTTCTACGTCAGGAGTGTCTAGCGCTCCTGCTCCTCATTCCAGCAATTTGGTTTTGGCTGTGGCATTCTCCTTGTCCACCTGCAAGATGATTAATGTGACCAGTCTGTGGGTGGAGACCAAACCTGATTTAACCACTTCCCTTCTGCGCCAATTCTGGCACTTCGCTCCTACATGTAAAAATCATCATTTTTTTTCTAGAAAATAACCCCCAATCTGCCTCTGTGCAGGAACGTCCCATAATAAAGTCCAGTTACTGCTGTTTTCTTGCTTTGTGCACGGTGACCGGTCTTGTCTCCTCCCTCCTCCTGTAGTTTTATTCAGGTGGAGTCATCTGGGTCCCTCCCATAGCTCTGCTTTGTGCACAGTGTGAACTGCACAACATAATGATGATTTCATTGCTATTTTTGCAAGGTCATATCTAGGTTTGCAAAGATATTTGGTGCAAACAAAGTGGATTTATATTTTTTTGGAATATTGAGGAATATATTTAAAGTTCATTCTTCATATCTGAAGTAAAAGACGTCACAAGAATCAAAGGCTATGACTTAACCAAACCTCTACAAAGTGTCCAGTCCTTGACATTAGACGTAAACTCTATTTGCTGTTGGGTATAGTCTACCCAGTTTTGTTTTTTCATACACATTAAAAACGTGAAAGCTTGCAAGTCCCCCCCCCCCCCCCCCCCCCCCCCCCCAAAAAAAAAACATATATCTTCTAAAGGTGTGGGACTTAAAGAATTAAAGAATTAAAATCATTATAAGAACACAGAAAAACCAACACAATTGTACAAAACTCACACTTAAGTGTAACATTTAAACTGCACCTTTTCCTGCAAAACAGTGAAAATTTGTAGATATGCAAAACTAATAAATCTGAACACTGGGCAGAAATATATTCAGCCACATATATATATAACAGCCACAAAGGAAATATATCCACTTTGTGTGGCATCATATGCTTTTGCAAACCCATGAAAGTAGCAGTGGCATCACTATGCTATTCATAGCCTATACAAACTCCCATATATGGGAGGGGCCCAACAGCTCTGCCCACTACAGACTGCCTACAGAAAACTACAAGAGGAGGGCGGAGACAAGACCAGTCTCCCTGCACAAGAAGAGAGGCATAGTTTTACATTACACTACTGCACAGATCTGAAAGAATAACACAAAGCATACCAAGATACAAGTAAGCATGCACATGACTCTTGTATTTAGACAATATTTACAATGGTCGTCTCTTTAACATTACACTAAAGGTATGACCCAAATGTATTCTTAAAATTCTAACTAGTAAAAGGTATCTGATGTATATCTGTGTGCACTTATGCTGGTAAGTGTACATTATAAGTGTGCACGGGTTTGAATAGGTATTTTTTCTTATTATTTTCTCAGTACTTTATTAACTTTTTTATTGCTATCTGGGATTTGGCAAGGTGACAACTGCTCTTGTGGAGATGTCAAATTTCTAAATAGACCTCTTGTCTATTTTGTCAAGGCTTGTTTCAACCCTTTGATTGCCTTACTTTATTGTATTGGATACATCATTGGACACCCAAGAGAGGGTACAGCAATGTACACAATGTAAATTGTCCTTGAGAGTTAAATGGTTAAGACCTGAAAGATCCTGGACATAAAAATACCATTCTAATGAGATTTATCAGTCCAGATAAATCAGACTAATTGCTTACTGGTACATTTAGTATATGGTTTACTGGGCACTAAAAATGCATGGCATGTTGTTAGCTGTGGTTTTTGTTTCATTAATTCATTCATTCTGAGCTATTTAATGTTCATTCATCCATTTTTTTTTTTTTTAAATGACATAATATATTAACAGTTTGTTATCTTTCAGTGCTGCAAGATCTGCACTGGTGGTGCTCAGTGTGGAGAAAGATGCCCTACTCAAAGATGCTCCTCAAATTAAGTCTTCCACTAACCTGTATGACTAATTGTACAGTCATAATTTCAGTGATGACAGGATCAAGTTCCCATTAACCATCCCTCCAGTTCACTACTTCCAGTACCCACTCATCTTGGCCCTGGGATATTATCATATACTTATGAGAGGCCCAGTGGCGTAACTAGAACCTTCAGGGCCCCGGTGCAAGAAACCACGAAGGGCCCCCCTGAACCCCAGCTGAGGCCCTTCCTTCCGAGTCTGGGGGGGGGGGGAAATCCAGGGCTCGGTCACAGGTACGACTTTTGTGAGCCCTGTAGTTCCACCACTGGTATCAGCAGTTTTTTTAATTATTTTTTAGAAGGGGTTCCTGCCCCCAAGAGAAATGGGGTGCCTGTCCTCTGGGGAGAAGTGGGTCCTGTTCCTAGGGGAGATGGGGTCCCCATTGGATATGGGGTCCCTGTCCCCAGGTGAGAAGGGGTCCCTGAAAAACACCTTTTGAAAGACAAAAAGTGCATTTTATATACAGTACAACTATATAAATCAGACCAAAATGAGGGACAAAGAAGTGGGTCCTGTTCCTAGGGGAGATGGGGTCCCCATTGGAGATGGGGTCCCTGTCCCCAGGTGAGAAGGGGTCCCTGTCCCCAGGACAGATCTCCCAGAAAGACCTGTCAACATCTGTGTATGACGGGGAGGAGGGGGGGTGCTGGCAGACAAGCCTGCGGTGTCCTTTGGGGAGCCGGCTCTCATAGGGCTGCACTGCATCTGTGTGCTTAAAGTTTGTTTGCCCAAGAGAAGCATGCAGTGCAGTGGGAGCCAGACTCAGGGGGCTGGACTGGGGAGGACAGACACCGGACTGAGCAGCACTGCATGGAGCAGGAGAGGGGGACCCAGAGGAGCGGCAGAGGACACAGGTTGTGTGGGGAATGCACAACTAAAGAGCAGCCAGTGCGGTAGTCGAGTATGGAGCTCTGCTAGTCACCTCCAGCCACCCGTGCGCCCGGTGCCTAACCACCTATGCTGCCAACGGCCATATGTAGAGGGGGCAGCATGGGCCCCTTGCAGCACAGGGCCCGGTTGCGCTCGCGACTGCTGCACCCCCTATAGTTACGCCCCTGGAGAGGCCTCTCCATTTCCAAACCAAGTCTGCATGGAGTCTTGCCGAATGAGACTCATGAGACATAAGGGCCAGAGGCATTGGAAGCCGACTCATTGGGAGGAAGGGACCAATGTTTAACTGCAAAGTTGTTGTTGAAGTTATGGAGTACGGCATGACTAGTATTACAGTATCCGGGATTTACTGAGTATACACCCATTTGAGATAATGGGAAGCTGCCTGAACTTAAGAAGTTGGAAAATTTGGGTAATTGGAAACGGAAAGGGGTATTAAGATTATCGCAACTATATACTTCAGGGGTACTGAAGATGTTCCAGGAGTTGAAGGAGGAATTTGGATTTTCAAACAGGAGCTTCTATCAGTACCTACAGTTAAGGCACATATTAACAATACAGTTTAAGGAGGGAATATTGGAATGCAGTAGTGTCCCCTTACTGAAAACTTTAGTGGAGACCGTTTCCTTAAAGGGGTAAATTTCTAATGTATATCAAAAAATACATTTAAAGTTATTGGAAAAGGACGCCCATTTGTCAAGTAGAGTAAAATGGGAGATGTGGGGAAGTTAACAGATGTGCAATGGAATGGCATAGTGACTTTTATAGACCAATTAACCCTTTCTTCAGCCCAGAAGCTCACGCAATTCTACCTTGTTTATAGAGCATATTATACACCAAAAAGAATGTCATTATTTGGGAGTCGTCCAGATGCATCTTGTCCCAGATGTCGGGGTCCAGTCAGGGACATGTTTCATATGCTCTGGAGGTGTCCCAAATTACATAGGTATTGGGAGCAGGTATTGTAGAAAAGAAATCTAATCTTTGGAACAAACTTATGCTTGAGTCCGATGATGTGTGTTTTGGGATATATGGAGCAGTGTGGGATCTGGAGACATGCAAATAGCAATATCAAGATGTTTCTATCAAGCTAGAAAGGCGATCACTTGGAAATGGATGGACATTAGACCACCAACTACAATTATTATAATATTCTTATGAGAGCCCTCTCTATTTCCAAACCAAGTCTGCAGGGAGTCTTACCAAATGAGACTCATGAGACATAAGGGCCCAGGTTGCCAGGCAGATGCACCCAGGGGGAACCTTCCTTACTATCGCCAAGAAGTCAGAACCTCCTCCCCTTGTTCCTGACCAGGAGTGGTTTTAATGTTTAAATTCCCCTGATATTAGCTGCCCCTCTATCTTCTCAGAAAGTATAGAAACCCAATCCAGCAGTCAAAGCAGCAATATGAACCTTTCCCTTGCAGCTGCATGTAGACTCTCACCAGGCCAAATGTTGCTTACATGTGCTGAAATCCAGCAGTTACCTGCAGTTAGGGACAGACGTATGCCCCTGGACCCAAATAGATTGCGTCCATGGCAGACATCTATTCCTAACCACAGGCAACCATTGGATGTTCTAGATACATGCTTAGAGCTGCTTTGAGCAACTCCTGTCAGCCTGATATACAGTATTTGCAGCATGATTCTGCAGAAGATCACTTTTTACCCCAGTGAATCTGTTCTGTAATATATACGTTATTATGCCAGTCTTTACATTTGCATGCTGCTTCTGTTAGTACAACATATGACGAAGGCTAAACCATTGTTTATTTTTGTGGCCATTCCCCCATTATAATGTAGTGCTGCAGCATAGTACAGGCTGTACAAAGGATAGAATGAGGAGTGCAGAGCGCATGTGCGCATCTGCTGAGCAGCATTTGACAAGCGGCTCGTCAGCAACAAAAAAATATGCCTAGTCGCTCCATAATAACTCACTGAATCCGAAACAGGTAAACTGATAGTGGGGGGCACTACAACGTAAATGTAACTGCACCAAAGTTAGAGATACACATGAAGGGAAGGTTTTATAAAAAAAAAAAAAAAAATGTAGCATATTTTCAGTTACTATTGTGGGCAATAATTGATCGTCCTTTTTCTCAGAGCATACCTTGTCCTCTGCAGAAACTTGTTGACCACTGCCAGGGTGATGTTGTTGTACAGTGTATAGTTGACATCACAGACCGCACAAGTAGAGTCAGGCTTTGATCATTGATCCATGTGCTGCAAGCCTCAGGGTGACTGACATGTTTATGGAATTGTAGCCACCTATAGTTTGAGAATCACACCTGCTTGGATGAATTATGGCTTCTCCCATTGTCTTCCAGTAATACGTAAAATTGCATGTTCCACGTACAGCATTTAGAAAATAACTTGTGAAATAGGCACATCCATCAAGATGATTGCTTTTTAAGACATACCTAGGAACTTAAGCACCAAAGCTCACAAATGTCCCTCTTTCTTTGACAGCAGTCCTTCTCAGATAGACATGCAGACATGCAGATTTATAGAAAGGAATGAACTATTTTACTTGATAAGGTTAGCAAGGTTTGCTATCATGGTGGAAGAGCCTGGGAGCTTTCCTTGCCCTGAAATGCTGAAAGCTACAATACGTCTAATTGCACTAGCTTAATACTTTTTGTTACTTATGCTGGGTACACACAGGCCAACAATGGTCGGTTCAGCAGGAATCGGACGACTGTCGGCCCATGTGTACAGCTGTGTACAGCTCTTTGCCCAACAGAAGCCGGTCTCATGGCGAACGAGCCTGCTGGAAAGCCATCGACGATCACTGTGTTCTGGGAGGGTAGCATTCCCCCTGTCAGAACACAATATCTCAGTGGGGAAGATCACTGCACTTACATCGCATAGTTAGTACGGCGACCTCTCAGTTTGATTGGGTTGAACGAAAGAAACGTAATGCATGTACCAGGCTTTAGTAAGGCTAAAAGAGTTTAGACAGAAAAACTAGTATATATACTATACATATTTTCTGCAGTTTTCTGTGGTCTATTTCACAGCTGTCCAATTGGCACTGCACGAAAGCTACTTTTGTGGACCATGAGCTTTTTATGAAAGTATACAGTAAATTATTTTATTTGAATTAATATTGTTAGCAGTCAATAGTCAGATTGCCTGAACTACACTATATTGCCAAAAGTATTGGGATGCCTGCCTTTACATGCACATGAATTTTAATGTCATCCCAGTCCGTAGGGTTCAATATTGAGTTGGCCCACCCTTTGCAGCTACAACAGCTTCAACTCTTCTGGGACGGACATCCACAAGGTTTAGGAGTGTGTCTATGGGAATGTTTGACCATTCTACCAGAAGCGCATTTGTGAGGTTAGGCACTGATGTTGGATGAGGAGCCTGGCTTGCAGTCTCCGCTCTAATTCATCCCAATGGTGTTCTATCAGGTTGAGGTCAGGGCTCTGTGCAGGCAAGTTAAGTTCCTCCATTCCAAACTCGCTCATTCACACTAGTTTTGCCAAAAGTATTGGGCCACCCCTCTAAATCATTTGGTGGAGTGAGGATTATCTTGTGGGGTTGTTTTTGGGGTTAGGCTTGTCCCCTTAGTTCCAGTGAAGGGTATTCTTAAGGCGTCAGCATACCAATACATTTTGGACAATTTCATGCTCCTAACTTTGTGAGAACAGTTTGGGGATGGCCCCTTCCTGTTCCAACATGACTGCGCACCAGTGCATAAAAGTCTATAAAGACATGGATGAGCGAGTTTGGGGTTTAGAAACTTTTTTGGTCTTGCGGTGTGGCGGGCAGCACGATTGACAATGGATCTACATCAGGGGACATTGTTTTTTCTTTTTTTTTAATAAAGGAATTGTCAAAAACTCATGTACTGTCCACTGACCCCCGTCCACTGACCCCCGTCCACTGCCCCACTGACACCGACCACTGCCCCACTGACACCGACCACTGCCCCACTGACACCGTCCACTGCCCCACTGACACGACCACTGACACTGTCCACTGCCCCACTGACACCGTCCACTGCCCCACTGACACGACCACTGACACCAACCACTACCCCACTGACACTGACACCATCCACTGCCCCCGTCCACTGACACCGACCACTGCCCCACTGACACCGTCCACTGCCCCACTGACATGACCACTGACACCGTCCACTGCCCCACTGACACCGACCACTGACACCGACCACTGCCCCACTGACACTGTCCACTGCCCCATTGACACTGACCACTGACACCGTCCACTGCCCCACTGACACTCACCACTGACACTGTCCACTGCCCCACTGACACCGTCCACTGCCCCACTGACACTGACCACTGCCCCACTGACACTGACCACTGACACCGTCCACTGCCCAACTGACACTGACCACTGCCCCACTGACACTGACCACTGACACCGACCACTGCCCAACTGACACCGACCACTGCCCAACTGACACCGACCACTGCCCAACTGACACCAACCACTGCCCCACTGACACTGACCACTGCCCCACTGACACTGTCCACTGTCCCACTGACACTGACCACTGACACCGTCCACTGCCCACTGACACCGTCCACTGCCCCACTGACACCGACCACTGACACCTTCCACTGCCCCACTGACACCTTCCACTGCCCCACTGACACCGACCACTGACACCGTCCACTGCCCCACTGACACCGTCCACTGACACCGACCACTGACACCAACCACTACCCCACTGACACTGACTCCGTCCACTGCCCCACTGACACCAACCACTACCCCACTGACACTGACTCCGTCCACTGCCCCACTGACACAGACCACTGACACCAACCACTACCCCACTGACACTGACACCAACCACTACCCCACTGACACTGACTCCGTCCACTGCCCCACTGACACGACCACTGACACCAACCACTACCCCACTGACACTGACTACGTCCACTGCCCCACTGACACCGACCACTGACACCAACCACTACCCCACTGACACTGACTCCGTCCACTGCCCCACTGACACCGTCCACTGCTCCACTGACACCAACCACTACCCCACTGACTCCGTCCACTGCTCCACTGACACCGACCACTGACCCACTGACACCGACCACCCCCTTTCCCAAAAGCACTGTGAAAAAATATATTCTAAAAATAAAAACCCACCCTCCCATCATTGTTAGAATAGTACAAAAATAAATATAAAAAAAAATAAAATTGTAAAAATGTATAAAAATAAAAAAAATCCACTGGTCCCAAAAAACCTTTTGGAAAAAAATGTTTTTATTGTAAAATAAAAAAATAATCTGACACTGTCCACCATCCTGCATGTACTACCCACCACTGTACACCCCGCATTCCTGTGATTCGCACCGCATTGCTGTTCAGATCACATGCAATGTCTGTGCGATGCGATTTCCGCCATACAAACTGTATGGCGGAAATCGCACACATTCGGACCAAACTCGCACAGGACCCTTTTTTGGTCCGCACCAGAATAGCATGGGTGTTCACACCTATGCGATCCGATTCATGGCCTAACTGTTAGTTGGCAGTGCCATATGCGAGCTGAAATCAGGGTGTCGTTAACATTGTATGACACTCGCACAGCAGTTCGCATATGGCAGTGTGAACTGCCGTGCGAGTCGAATGCGATGTGGGAACCCACAGTGGATTCGCAGGGTTCCCGAATAGCAGCCTTGGTGGGAGCAGTCAGGTGACATTTGTAGGCTGTATGCTTTGAGGCTCGGTTCACACTGGTGCGATTCTGGAACCCTGCGAATCCACTGCGGGTTCCCACATCGCATCCGGCTCGCACAGCAGTTCACACTGCCATATGTGAACTGCTGAGGAGTGTCATACAATGTTAACGACACCCCCCATTTCAGCTTGCATATTGCACTGCGAACTGACAGTTAGGACATGAATCGGATCGTATAGGTGTGAACACCCATGCGATTCTGGTGCGGACCAAAAAAAGGGTCTGTGCGAGTTTTGTCCGAATGTGATGCGATATCACACATACTATCTGTATGGCTAAAATCACACTGCACGGACATCGCATGTGATTTGTACTGCAGTGCGGTGGGAATCACATGTAAACTGGCCCTAAGCTCATTCAGCCTTACTGGGTGTAATTATAAAAAGGGAGAAATACACCCCTCCCCCACACAACATTCCTTTCCATCACCAGGATTTGTTATCTGTGATCAGGTGACCTCGGACACACACACTGCACTATAACAATCATCAGATCACTGGATGTTCTACTCTGCCCAGCTCTGACTACATACATCTCCCCTATATTCTTCTTGCTGTTCAATGTAGAATAAATTTCCTTTCACTCTGGTCTGTGGATCACATCAGAAACAGCCAGCCAAAACACAGCAAAGGAAGCCAATCCTGGGAGAGCTGGAGGGGAGGGGAATGTGAATTGTGCACTTTTTACACAGGATGTGCCTGTCTCAGGCTAGTGCATGAGATAATCACCTGTCACTCACAACAAGGGGGCATTTTTGACAAAGTTTTCAAGATTTTTCTAACTGAACATGAAAAGAGGATTTCTCAGGACTGGAGTAACTCTGTGTGGCAAGACTGGGCTCAAATGAAAGGAAATCTACAATATGATATCAAAAAAATCCACATCCACTTTAAGAAAGTTTTACCTCACAGCAGGTGGTGCTTGTAAACCCGCCGTTGCTTTAACATCTGTAGAAAGTGCTATGCGAGTGTGGACGCAGAACTTGGAGTATGCGATCAAAAACCAGCTGCCAAAAAAAAAACATCAAGAATCTTGATGAGATAAAACTCTCGGTGGACTTCGCTGGTGAGGCAGCTATAGACATCATTCAATGGTCCTCCAGATCCATGCTCAGCTCAGTCACAGCCAAAAGAGCACTGTTTGGCCAAAAAAATTGAGACTGCCATCTCCAGGGTTACAGGAGGAAAATCAGGTTTTCTGCCCCAAGATCGAAGGTCCAGGCGCCAGAGGGGGCAACCATCAAGAGGAGCGCCAAACAGGTACTGGGATTTCGGGGGGCTTCCGCCCATGCAAGGACTTCAGAAGGCATTGGAGGGGTACACAGTCAACCTTTGAAAGATAGCAGAGAGCTAAGACCCCTGAGGCTCCCTCAGATACCCAGAAGCCCTTTTAACGCCAGGCCCGCCCAGGAGGCAGTTGGAGCCAGGTGGCTCAAAGTGACCCAGTCCCAGCAAGACCACTGCCAAAAAATGGCAAATTCAGTCCACAGTGGCTGTTCAAACGGCGGCCTCCAGAACTACATCAAGAGGCTGAATCAATTTATCCGGATAGACTCAAGATGGAGTCTCTCTATGCCATAATCCAGGTTATTCAACCAGGAGACTGGAGGCTTTCAGTGGACTTGCAATATGCCTACCAGCATGTCCCGATCCTTCAGTCATACCAGCAGTTCCTCAGATTTGCGTTGAGGGTCAGGCATTACCAGAGCCAGCTGGAGCCTACACAGAATATGGTCTACCTAGGGGCCCAATTCAATACTCACAAGGCCACAGTTTCTTTGTCACCTCAGAAACTCCCCAAAATCGGGGAGAAGTTCCAATAGGCATTGGCTGCACCAGTGATGTCAGCATTCCAGTGAATGAGTCTGGGGGGGACAGATGCCTTGACCCACCCTTGGGTTGGGCAACTGGCCTATGCATTCCCTCCAATTTCTTTAATCCTGAAATTCCTGAGGAGATTGACAGAGAATTTAACAGTCATCACAGTATTTCCTTACTGGCCCTTATAGACCATGGGTCTCTCTGGCAATGGATCTCAGCGTTTACACACCGATCACTCTGCCAGTGACTCCTCATCTCCTGTCTGAAGGAGATACCCTACACCTACCATCACGACTGACCTTAGTGGCCTGGAGATTGTAAGGCAGGGTTTACAAGAGTTAGGATGTTCTCCAGAGGGTATTAGAACTTTACAGAGTTCCAGAAAGGGGTCAACCAATGCCATCTATTCCAGAATATGGAATAGGTTCACAAGCTTTGCAGCTAGACGTCAGTTTGACCCTAGTGACCCAAATGTATCTCAAATTGCAGTCTTTCCTGCAATCCGGATTGGATTTGGGGCTCAGCCTAAGTTCGCTTAAGGTGCAAATTTCAGACATCTCGGCTTTTACCCAAAAGAAATGGGCAGCAAATCTGCGGGTGGAGCACTTCATGAGAGTGGTACTTAGAGTACTCCCTCCCAAGAGAAATAGGTTCCCTCAATGGTACCTAGTAGGGATGGGCCCGGTGCTCGATGCAAACCCATGTTCGCATCGAGCACCGGGTGTTCGCTCGCTCGGCGAGCCCAGAACTATTTTGGCCGCTCGCATCACGTTCGTGTGATGCGAGCGGCCCCGCAATGCATTGCGGCCGGCACGGCCGGCGCAGTGCATTGCTGGCTGATGATTGGCCAAGCATGCACTGTGACCCCGCATGCTTGGCCAATCACAGCGCCGGAAACTCGAAGAGCCATAATTGGCTACAGGCAGGACGCCTGTAGCCAATTACAGCTCAGGGGCTTTAGTACACGCCCCCTCTTATAAAAGGCCGCCACGCCGTTGGCGCTGGTCACATGCGTTCCGGCGTTAGAGAGAGCAGGATCATTCTGTGTCACTCTGCTAGATTCAGTTAGAAAGATTTAGTTAGAGAGATTTAGTTAGAAAGATTCATTTAGAAAGATTCATTTAGAAAGAGGGGCTTGTAGTGTGTTCGTGGCAGGCAGGCACTGGCAGGCAGTGGCAGCAAACAGAGCTCCTATATTTTGTTCCCAGAAGCACCTATAGGACTTGTAGTGTGTTCGTGGCAGGCAGGCAGTGGCAGCAAACAGAGCTCCTATATTTTGTTCCCAGAAGCACCTATAGGACTTGTAGTGTGTTCGTGGCAGGCAGGCAGTGGCAGCAAACAGAGCTCCTATATTTTGTTCCCAGAAGCACCTATAGGACTTGTAGTGTGTTCGTGGCAGGCAGGCACTGGCAGCAAACAGAGCTCCTATATTTTGTTCCCAGAAGCACCTATAGGACTTGAAGTGTGTTAGTCCCATCACACAGAGCTATATTTTCTTCCCAGAAGCACCTATAGGACTTGTAGTGTGTTAGTCCCATCACACAGAGATCATATATTTTGTTCCCAGAAGCACCTATAGGACTTGAAGTGTGTTAGTCCCATCACACAGAGCTATATTTTCTTCCCAGAAGCACCTATAGGACTTGAAGTGTGTTAGTCCCATCACACAGAGATCATATATTTTGTTCCCAGAAGCACCTATAGGACTTGAAGTGTGTTAGTCCCATCACACAGAGCTATATTTTCTTCCCAGAAGCACCTATAGGACTTGAAGTGTGTTAGTCCCATCACACAGAGATCATATATTTTGTTCCCAGAAGCACCTATAGGACTTGAAGTGTGTTAGTCCCATCACACAGAGCTATATTTTCTTCCCAGAAGCACCTATAGGACTTGTAGTGTGTTAGTCCCATCACACAGAGATCATATATTTTGTTCCCAGAAGCACCTATAGGACTTGAAGTGTGTTAGTCCCATCACACAGAGCTATATTTTCTTCCCAGAAGCACCTATAGGACTTGAAGTGTGTTAGTCCCATCACACAGAGATCATATATTTTGTTCCCAGAAGCACCTATAGGACTTGAAGTGTGTTAGTCCCATCACACAGAGCTATATTTTCTTCCCAGAAGCACCTATAGGACTTGAAGTGTGTTAGTCCCATCACACAGAGATCATATATTTTGTTCCCAGAAGCACCTATAGGACTTGTAGTGTGTTAGTCCCATCACACAGAGATCATATATTTTGTTCCCAGAAGCACCTATAGGACTTGTAGTGTGTTAGTCCCATCACACAGAGCTATATTTTGTTCCCAGAAGCACCTATAGGACTTGAAGTGTGTTAGTCCCATCACACAGAGCTATATTTTCTTCCCAGAAGCACCTATAGGACTTGTAGTGTGTTAGTCCCATCACACAGAGATCATATATTTTGTTCCCAGAAGCACCTATAGGACTTGAAGTGTGTTAGTCCCATCACACAGAGCTATATTTTCTTCCCAGAAGCACCTATAGGACTTGTAGTGTGTTAGTCCCATCACACAGAGATCATATATTTTGTTCCCAGAAGCACCTATAGGACTTGAAGTGTGTTAGTCCCATCACACAGAGCTATATTTTGTTCCCAGAAGCACCTATAGGACTTGAAGTGTGTTAGTCCCATCACACAGAGCTATATTATCTTCCCAGAAGCACCTATAGGACTTGTAGTGTGTTAGTCCCATCACACAGAGATCATATATTTTGTTCCCAGAAGCACCTATAGGACTTGAAGTGTGTTAGTCCCATCACACAGAGCTATATTTTCTTCCCAGAAGCACCTATAGGACTTGTAGTGTGTTAGTCCCATCACACAGAGATCATATATTTTGTTCCCAGAAGCACCTATAGGACTTGAAGTGTGTTAGTCCCATCACACAGAGATCATATATTTTGTTCCCAGAAGCACCTATAGGACTTGTAGTGTGTTAGTCCCATCACACAGAGCTATATTTTGTTCCCAGAAGCACCTATAGGACTTGAAGTGTGTTAGTCCCATCACACAGAGCTATATTTTCTTCCCAGAAGCACCTATAGGACTTGTAGTGTGTTAGTCCCATCACACAGAGATCATATATTTTGTTCCCAGAAGCACCTATAGGACTTGAAGTGTGTTAGTCCCATCACACAGAGCTATATTTTCTTCCCAGAAGCACCTATAGGACTTGTAGTGTGTTAGTCCCATCACACAGAGATCATATATTTTGTTCCCAGAAGCACCTATAGGACTTGAAGTGTGTTAGTCCCATCACACAGAGCTATATTTTCTTCCCAGAAGCACCTATAGGACTTGAAGTGTGTTAGTCCCATCACACAGAGATCCTATATTTTGTTCCCCAGAAGCACCTATAGGACTTGTAGTGTGTTAGTCCCATCACACAGAGCTATATTTTGTTCCCAGAAGCACCTATAGGACTTGAAGTGTGTTAGTCCCATCACACAGAGCTATATTTTCTTCCCAGAAGCACCTATAGGACTTGTAGTGTGTTAGTCCCATCACACAGAGATCATATATTTTGTTCCCAGAAGCACCTATAGGACTTGAAGTGTGTTAGTCCCATCACACAGAGCTATATTTTCTTCCCAGAAGCACCTATAGGACTTGTAGTGTGTTAGTCCCATCACACAGAGATCATATATTTTGTTCCCAGAAGCACCTATAGGACTTGAAGTGTGTTAGTCCCATCACACAGAGCTATATTTTCTTCCCAGAAGCACCTATAGGACTTGAAGTGTGTTAGTCCCATCACACAGAGATCCTATATTTTGTTCCCAGAAGCACCTATAGGACTTGAAGTGTGTTAGTCCCATCACACAGACCTATATTTTCTTCCCAGAAGCACCCATAGGACTTGTAGTGTGTTAGTCACATCACACAGAGATCCTATATTTTGTTCCCAGAAGCACCTATAGGACTTGAAGTGTGTTAGTCCCATCACACAGACCTATATTTTGTTCCCAGAAGCACCTATAGGACTTGAAGTGTGTTAGTCCCATCACACAGAGATCCTATATTTTGTTCCCAGAAGCACCTATAGGACTTGAAGTGTGTTAGTCCCATCACACAGAGCTATATTTTCTTCCCAGAAGCACCCATAGGACTTGTAGTGTGTTAGTCCCATCACACAGAGATCATATATTTTGTTCCCAGAAGCACCTATAGGACTTGAAGTGTGTTAGTCCCATCACACAGAGCTATATTTTCTTCCCAGAAGCACCCATAGGACTTGTAGTGTGTTAGTCCCATCACACAGAGATCCTATATTTTGTTCCCAGAAGCACCTATAGGACTTGAAGTGTGTTAGTCCCATCACACAGACCTATATTTTCTTCCCGAAGCACCCATAGGACTTGTAGTGTGTTAGTCCCATCACACAGAGATCCTATATTTTGTTCCCAGAAGCACCTATAGGACTTGAAGTGTGTTAGTCCCATCACACAGAGATCCTCTATTTTCTTTGCAGAAGCACCCATAGGACTTCTAGTGTGTTAGTGGCATCACACAGAGCTCCTATATTTTCTTTGCAGAAGCACCCATAGGACTTCTAGTGTGTTAGTGGCATCACACAGAGCTCCTATATATTCTTCTCAGCAACACCCACAGGACTACCGACTACAATGGCTGGAAGACCGCCAAGGGGAGGCAGAGCGTGCAGAGCCAAGAACACAGGGCAGGCAGGCTCTGTTTCTAGTGGACGTGGCCGTGGTCATGCATCGTCATCAGCACGTGGCCATGGGACACGCGCGTCTTTGTTTTCGGCAGCTGGACATGTGGAGCCGCATCATGCTGAAGGCTTGGTAGAATGGATGACCAAGCCCTCCTCATCCTCCTCATCCTCTCTCTCACCCAGGCTCAGGGTACTGGCAGAGCAGCTGCCAACGCGTACTCAATGGCATCATCAGCCACCCCTTCCCTAGACCCACCATGTCCTCCTGAGGAGTCCCCCGAACTCTTTGAGCACAGTGTTGGGTACATGCTCCAGGAGGATGCCCAACGATTCGAAGGCTCGGATGATGATACCCAGCTTGAGGAATCTGGCAGTACTGTTCCACCAGCTGCAGCTTACTGCCAGGTTTGCTCTAGTGGTGAAGAGGGAGGGGATGATGAGGTCACTGACTCCACGTGGGTGCCTGAAGGGAGAGAGGATGAGGAGGAGGACGAGGAGGAGGAGGATGCGGCGTCACATGTCCAACGAGGCAGGATGCCCCCTGGAGGCCAGGTAGAGGCCAGCACAGCAACTGTACAACACCGCAGAGCTCCGCCTGTGCAGGGCGCTGCCTCTGCACGTTATCAGAAAAGTTCTTTGGTGTGGGCCTTTTTTGAGACGAGTGCATCAGATCGCACCACTGCTATTTGCAATATTTGTCTCAAGCGTATCTCGCGTGGCCAAAACATCAGCCGCTTGGGCACCACAAGCATGACCAGACATATGTCGACCTGCCATGCAGCTCGTTGGCAGGCACACATAAAAGACCCACACCAAAGAACTAAGCGGACCTCTCCTTGCTCCTCATCAGCTGGGATCTCCATCCCCACTACACCTTCAGTCCTCTCTGAAAGCTGCTCTGAGAGGACTGAAGGTGTAGAATTAGGTGTGTCACAACCAAGTACTTGCAGTACACCGACGTCCGATTGCAGCAGGCAAATTTCCCTGCCCCAGCTGCTGGACCGTAGAAAGAAGTACATTCCCAGCCATCCACATGCCCAGCGGTTGAATGCTAGCTTGGCTAAATTGCTAGCACTTCAACTGCTGCCTTTTCAGTTGGTAGACTCGGCCCCCTTCCGTGAGTTTGTTCAATGTGCGGTTCCTCAGTGGCAGGTTCCCAAACGCCACTTTTTCTCACGGAAGGCGATTCCGTCTCTCTACCGGCATGTGGAAGGCAATGTCCATGCCTCGCTGGACAGGGCGGTCAGCGGTAAGGTGCATATTACCGCTGACTCATGGTCCAGCAGGCATGGACAGGGACGGTACCTTTCTTTCACGGCCCATTGGGTCACTCTATTGGCAGCTGGGAGGGATGCAGGACAAGGTGCAGTAGTGTTGGAGGTTGTTCCGCCACCACGCCTCCAAAACGCTACTACTGCTACTGGTTGTGACACACCTCTCTCCTCCACCCCCTCCTCTTCTTCTTCCTCCAGTGCTCTGTCCTTGGAACCAGCGGTGCTCCGTAGGCGTACAAGGGGCTACGCAAGTACGCAGGCAAAAAGATGCCATGCCGTGCTTGCGCTGGTGTGTTTGGGGGACAGGAGCCACACTGGGCCAGAGGTTCTGGCAGCTCTGCAGGGGCAGGCCGAGAGGTGGTTGACGCCACGTCAGCTTAAGCCAGGAATGGTCGTTTCTGACAATGGCACCAACCTCCTCTCCGCCCTGCGACAGGGGCAGCTCACCCATGTGCCCTGCATGGCTCACGTCCTCAACCTGGTGGTGCAGCGGTTCTTGGGCAGGTTCCCAGGCTTACAGGATGTCCTGAGGCAGGCCAGGAAAGTCTGTGTGCATTTCCGCCGATCTTATAATGCCAGTGCTCGGCTGACTGAGCTGCAAAAGGAGCTGAACCTGCCCAAGAACCGCCTAATATGTGACATGCCCACCAGGTAGAACTCTACGTTGGCCATGCTGCAGCGACTGCACACGCAGCAGAGGGCCATCAATGAGTACCTTTGCGACTACGGCACCAGGACAGGGTCAGGGGAGCTTGTTTTTTTTTCAGGAAGTGAGAGGAAATCTACCCCTAGGAAGGGAAATTCTATCCTGTTAGATTTAATTTGGAAAAAAGGTATCTCCTCTCTACTGATACTTTATCACCAATCCTTGTTTCAATTAAAACCCCACTTTTCCAAAAACATTTGTCATTGGGACGGAAAGTGAGGTGACATGTTCTGAACAGATGTGCAAAGACAGCAAATGTTACAGGGGTGATAACCCCTCCCTATGTTCTCCAAAAAGCTTAAAAATAGATTTTTTTGGGATGGAGCTACACTTCATAATGTACCTGTTCAGATTCTACTTAAGAACAAACCTAAAGCCGCAAGTGGTTTTAAATGGCTTCTTTTTTTCCTTTACAAATGTCATTTTGTGCAAGGACAGTTCTAAACACGGGAAACACATGCCACTTCACAGGCATACTTTAGACACCCCCCAGGTACCATATTTAAAGGAAAATTTCACTTTTTTTTTTTCACTTTATGCATCATTAAAATGACTGCTCCCGAAAAAACGTTAGTTTTTAAAAGTTCTTTTTGCATTGATATATGTCCCCTGGGGCAGGACCCGGGTCCCCAAACCTGTTTTATGACATTAACATGCATATTGGCCGTTGTAATTAGCACTTTTGATTTCGAACGTTCGCGTCCATTATAACGTATAGGGTTCGAAAATTCGCGCGAACTTTCGGTCCGTTCGAAGGTTCTGGTGCGAACCGAACCCGGGGGTGTTCGGCTCATCCCTAGTACCTAGCAGTAGTCCTCAACTTTCTAGCAACACTCCTCCTATTAGCCATAACTACAGGGGGAAGGGTGTCAGAACTCCAAGAATTGGGGCAGCAGAACCTTATTCCATGTTCTTCCCAGACAGGGTTATGCTGAGACCATTGGATCATTTTGTGCCAAAAGTGGAATTGATATTTCATCTCTCCAGTGAATGGGTGATTCCAGCCTTCCCAGCAGAATCAGATGCTGATCTGCATGAGTGGGACATTCCAAAAGTTCTCAAAGCCTATCTCCAGGCTACTTCTACATTCACACCTTCTTGCAAACTTTTTCATCATCATTGCAAATATAAAGGGAAAGAGGCCTTGGCCAGAACCATCTCGGCCTGGATAGTAAAAACTATTCACCAGGCATATAGAACGGCCGGGAAGGATCCTCTAGAGGTGGTTAGAGCTCCCTCAACCAGGGAGAGGTCTTCTTCTTGGGTGGCACAGGCAGTATTGTCTCTGGAGACAGTCTGCAAAGAGGCTAGCTGGTCATCACAACCTACGTTCTTAAAACACTACAGGGTGTTGATCCAGCAGCTCTTACTACAGTAGAGTTTGGGAGGAAAACCATCCAAGTTTTTATGTCTATTGTCAAATAAAGACTAAGTTTGTAGCATTAAACTCTCCCTCTCAAAAGCTCAATATGTATCATATGAATGCTGCCATGTTTGGCGTCAGGAAAATGGAAAATTGTATCAAATACTTACTGTAATTTTCCTTTCCTGACACCAATACATGGCAGCATACGAACCCTCCCTCTGATCTTTGTGCTTTATTTGGAGAATGGGGGAGGTAGCTCTCAGTCAGACTTTTATAGAGCTAAACAGGTCCTGTGGGTGGATATAGGGGCGGAGCTATATCATATGTATGCTGCCATGTATTGGCATCAGTAAAGGAAAATGACGGTAAGTATTTGATACAATTTTCCCAACAAATGCATTCAAGACCATGTTGCAAAAATGAATACACCCCAATGAAAGTCTTAGGAGCAAAGCTACATTTTAGACAACAGAATCCCAATTAACAAGAATTCAACTACAGGTGAGTCTAATTATATATTAAACAGGAGTCCAGCAGACAGTTGATTATAAAAGGGCATTACCTAACAAAGAAATCCACTTCCCATTTCATGTTGTTAGCAATGCCACCACATGGAAGAGAAATGTCACAAGGCCTGAGAAAGAAAATCATTTCTTTACGCAAGAAAGGTGAAGGCTACAAGAAAATCAGCAAAGCTTTACTTGTTAGTCAGAATACTGATACAAAAATTTAACAAAGATGGAACTGCGACCATCTCACAGAGACGTCCAGGCCATCCACAGAAGTTAACACCTTGACAGGAGTGTCATCTGATGAAAAGGGTTGAAGAAAATCGCCATGCAAGTTTACTGCAGTTAGCTAAAGAAGTAGAAAGTCAAACTAGGGTGATTGTTTCCCGTGACACAATACGGCGTACACTGCAGAAGAATGGCGTGCATGGGTGTTATCCTCGAAGGAAGCCTCTCCTAAAGCCCATGCACAAAAAAGTCTGCCTAGAATTTACAGGGCCCATGTTGAAAAAGAAGACTAATGGGACTCTGTACTCTGCAATGATGACACCAAGATAAATCTTTTTGGAACTGATGGCATCAAAACTGTATGGAGTCGCAAAGGTGAGGAGGACAAAGAACAATGCATTGTGCCTACAGTGAAACATTGTGGTGGCAGTGTCCTTCTGTGGGGCTGCATGAGTGCTTCTGGTGTCAGGGAGCTGCATTTCATTGATGGTATAATGAATTCACAGATGTACTGCTCTTGGTCGTCATGCACTTTTCCAACATGACAATGATCAAAAAAACACATCTAAGGCCAGTGTTGCATTTCTGAAGAAGAACATGGTGAATGTGATTCAGTGGCAACGTATGTCTCCTGAACTGAACCCAATTTGGGAAATTTTGAAGAGACAAGTTGAGCATCACTCCCCATCCAGTATCCAGGCTCCAAAAGAGGTTGCTCTTGAAGAATGGAATTGGATAGATGTTGCACTATGTCGCCAACTTTTTCATTCCATGCCTAGAAGACTTGGTGCTGTCCTTACACATCATAGAGGTCATACAAAATACTAGATGCAGTCGTTTTTGTTGTGGCCATCAGTCTGTTTGTTGTCCCTTTGCTTCTGTAGGGGGGCCACTGACATGGCTATGAGCGACACTTGTCCGCGTTGTTGGCGTTCTGGTGTCCCCGCTGACCAATCAGTGATCCGCTCATGCGTGATTCGGTTGGCGCATGCGCAGGCCTGCTTGGCGGCGATATACTGTTTGCTTCACCTTATGCTTCTATGCGCAGACGACAGCTGTCATCTAGTGAGAAACACATTTTACCAGCGCAGGTTCACCTATCCAGGACGCCAAAGTGGGTGGGTGGGAAAGTGGCACATGCGCCAGGCAGCCCGCGTGTGCTCCTGTCATCCTCCTTCACGCACAATGCCCTATAAATAGTACAGGCTCCACCAGCAGCCTGCTGCTTAAACCATTGTCCATGAGGGGGATCCACTACATGGGCAAGTAGACTGTAGTTAATGCTCTCATCGCATTGCAAACAGAGATGGACAATACTCTATTTCTTTTTTCATTGATATACTCATCTTCATTGTAAACACTGCAAAAATACATTATATACCATACTGTCCAGCTACTGTTTGCAATACTACTATATGCTTTGGATTCTAACACACTTACATCTGATCATATGTACTCCTTGTCTAGGATCCCATGGTAATTACCATCGGCTTTGTTAGTCTTTACTGCCTCCACATTTGAATCCCTGGGCTTAAAGTATGAAGGCAGACATTTAGTCCTTTCAACTATTTGCGTAAACAGAAAAATCTACATCTTATTCTGTTGTATTTACTAGGTATAGTACACTTACCTTGCAGATCTTGGTAAGTGGGCAAGTCCGCAGTGGGTCTGCTCTGTATGCCTGCCCTGTCACTCCGACCCTCAGTGGGGGATTACTGGCCACACCGCTCTGTTTTGTGTACCTCCTTGGGATGGGCTGCAGCGATCATTTGCTTTTATTATCTGGTCAATTCACTTATATAAGTTATCATATGATTGATATACAGTGTATACATTTTGCAATTATATTAAACTTGTATACTTTTCATTGTTTTTATATATTGTATAGGTTTGATCCACCTGATATCCCCTGAGGAAGATTATCTTTAATCGAAACAGGTTGGGATGAATCAGTGGCCAATCTACATTCTCATATGTATCATGCAGTTTTCGGTCACTCCCAGATAGGTGACCATCAGATTATCCTGTACAGTGTCTAGATCAGACATTTTTGTGGTGTATAGATGTAATCTTTAATCTTGTGTATGAATAAAGCCTTTTTTCTTTTAACTATATTGTTCCAAAAAAACGTTTTTGGCTGCCAGAAAGTCCCATGGGAGATACCTCTACTGTACTATGTTGTGGGTTGTATTTGTTTTTTCATCAACTAATTTTAGTAAAACTGAAGTCTTACTTTTCAAAAGGGGTGTAATCATTAATGCTGAGCACTTTATATGTGTTACATACCTGACAGCTGAGCCTGACGTGCAGAGGGAAGGCCTCTTGTACAACCCCGGCTCAGGAACCACCGATATTGTAACAGTGGCCGCAAGAACATGGTGGTGTATGGGTGCCTGGATCGTCTTCCATTTGGTGGATGTGTCACCAGGGTGGACCAAAAGGGTAATCGGCAGGCGTTGGCAGGCCAGCAAATTCCGGGCTAGTGGCAGCAGGCAGAAGGGACTAGGCTGGTGTATGCGGAGCAGAAGAGACCCTGGATGCATGGTCAGGCAAGCCGGGTTGGTAACAGACAATCAGATGCAGGCATAGACAGGAGGCAAAGAATAGTCAGGGTACAGGCAGCGATCGGCAACATGAGTTCAGGCAAATGAGCAAGAGACTAGACATGGGAGCCGTCAAAAAATTTGTTTTGTTTCGTTCCGTTTCGTCTAAAAAAAAAATCGTAATTCGTGTACGAAATTTAATTCGGATTCGTACGAAATACGGATTTCGTACGAATCGTTTCGAATCGTTAATATCGTTATGAATCTTTACGAATCGTTACGAAAATCTACACTCTACGAATAATAACGAATTATCCGTATTAACGTTACATAACACAAGTCTATTGTTCACCAATCACTCAGAGGAAGTACGAAATACGAAATTTAATTTACGAATACGAAATTTCGTATTTTGTACTTCCTCTGAGTGATTGGTGAACAATAGACAATAAACTTGTGTTATGTAACGTTAATAAATTTTTGGATAATTCGTTATTATTCGTAGAGTGTCGATATTCGTTATACTGAATCTCAAATTCATTCGAATCATTCGTTATATCCGCTATAATTTCTTTCATATTAGTTGAAATTCGTCATTTGGTAGGTTGGATTCGGATAATTTGGATCCGAAATTCGTAAACGAAATTTCGTATTTCGTACAGAATTCGTAATCGTAAAAATTCGTAATTCGGATTCGTACGAATGTACGAATTTTGAAAAATTCGTACGAATTTCCGATTCGTACGAAACTAATCGCACATGTCTACAAGAGACAAGAAGCAAATTCCAGATACAGGCCAGGGTCAAGGTAGGAAAGATTCAACGGAGTCAGAGGCAAGCCAGGTCAAACACAGAAAAACAGGATCAGGTTTCAGGAACACAGGTACAGCTGCAGATCAGACAGCAAAGCATTAGTGCAACTGCTTAACCTATATATGGCATTTGGTGCAAACGTTTAGTGCATGTACGGGAATATTTATGCACACATTCATGTGGCTGGCACGATGGGCACTTGCGGGATCTCACCTGTGCATGCGCATTTGCGTCCACCCTTGAGCATTAGTAGCGATATGGCCAGCACGTCCCTGACAATATGTGTGTGTATGTGTGTGTATATATATATATATATATATATATATATATATATATATATATATATACATATATATATATATATATACACACTCACTGGCCATTTTTTTAGGTACACCTGTTCAATTGCTTGGTAACACAAATTGTTAATCAGCCAATCACCTGGCAGCAACTCAATGCATTTAGGCATCGAGACGTGGTTAAGATGACTTGCTGAAGTTCAAACCAAGCATCAGAATGGGGAAGAAAGGGGATTTAAGTGACTTTGAATGTGGCATGGTTGTTGGTACAACACAGGCTGGTCTAAGTGTTTCAAAAACTGCTGATCTACTGGGATTTTCACACA
Organism: Lithobates sylvaticus; assembly: GCA_028564925.1. Lineage (NCBI taxonomy): Eukaryota > Metazoa > Chordata > Amphibia > Anura > Ranidae > Lithobates > Lithobates sylvaticus. The sequence continues at coordinate 199,660,594 of CM053029.1, forward strand.
GAACCATCTCTAAGGTTTACAGAGAATGGTCTGAAAAATAGAAAATCTCCAGTGAGCGGCAGTTGTGTGGACGAAAATGCCTTGTTGATGATAGAGGAGAATGGAGAGACTGGTTTGAGATGATGGAAAGGCAACAGTAACTCAAATAATCACTCGTTACAGCCAAAGTATGCACAACACATAGAACCTTGAAGCAGATGGGCTACAGCAGCAGAAGAGGGTGCCACTCCTGTCAGCTAAGAACAGGAAACTGAGGCTACAATTTGCACAGGCTCGTGCAAAAAACGTTGCCGTGTCTAATGAGTCTCGATTTCAGCTGCGACATTCAGATGGTAGGTTCAGAATTTAGCGTAAACAACATGAAAGCACGGATCAATCCTGCCTTGTATCAATGGTTTAGTCTGGTGGTGTAATGGTGTCGGGGATATTTCTTTGGCACACTTTGCCAAGTATTGTTGCTGACCATGTCCATCCCTTTATGACTACAGTGTACCCATCTTCTGATGGCTACTTCCAGCAGGATATTGCACCATATCACAAAGCTAAAATCATCTCACCACTGATTTCATGAACATGGTAATGAGTTCCCTGTACTCCAATGGCCTCCACAGTCACCAGACCTCAATCCAATAGAGCACCTTTCTGATATGGTGGAACAGAAGATTCACATCATGGATGTGCAGCCGACAAATTTGCAGCAACTGTGTGATGCTATCATGTTAATATGAACCAAAATCTCTGAGGAATGTTTCCAACACCTCGTTGAATCTGTGTAACGAAGGATTAAGGCAGTTCTGAAGGCAAAAGGGGGTCCAACCCGGTACTAGCCAGGTGTACCTAATAAAGTGGCCAGTGAGTGTATTTGTTAGTATTGAACTAGAAATTGTAAAAAAAATCGTAATTTAGATGGCCCTCTACTCGACTTGCGGATACCAATGTAATGCATGAACTCTGTTAAAGAGGTTGTAAACCCTCATGTTTTTTCACCTTAATGCATCCTATGCATTAAGCACTTGCCAACCGCTGCACGCTGATATACGTTGGCAGAATGGCACGGGTGTGCAAATGGTACGAGCGCCCCCCCCCCCCCGCCTGCGGTGGTCGAATTTGTTACAGATCCGATCAGTCCTCAGGTCTGAACGGATCAACATTAGGGGCGAATTTCCCCCATGCATATATTTTTTACGTTACTTTTTGGCACAGATTGTTGTTTTATTGAGTTAATGTTTTATTGTTATCATTGTTTGCTTTTCAGGTACACCATTCTGCTGCAGAACTGATTTATTTATCTTGACAGCAACAGCGTTTGCTCTCACGATACGTGAATCAGCTCTGTAGGAGGTGATTTCACCACCACAGTTAAAAAAAAAAAACGATGCATGTATGCCCATCATTAGAAGTGGGTGGATGTAGGGCGGTATTCTAATGGTGGGCATACCCACCGATCAATATCTTTTTTTCGTTCAGCCCACAGGCTGCATGAAAAAAAAGAACATTACAATATATGCCCAACAAGGACCAGCAACGTACTGGTATGTTGCTGGACTTTGAGTGGTTATACCAGAATGATGTCTGCAGGTTTAGGTATCATCTTGGTATCGTTCTTTTCAGCGGTCGGCTTTCATGTAAAACCAATTCTAGCAGCTAATTAGTCCCCCCTCCCCACCCCCTCCCTTCGTCTTCCTTGGTTTTCTCTGACTCTCCTGTCCCACTGAGGAACCTGATAATGCAGCTGGTGGTTCTGCCAGCTGACCATAGAGCTGATCAAAGATCAGAACGGCTCCTATCATCGCTATGGCCTAAGAAACCGGAAGCTACAAGTATTTCATGACTTCGGTTTTACCGGATATAAACAGCGCCATTGGGAAATTTGGAAAGTATTCTAATAGACTCCATTTTTTTTAAAAGAGTACCTGTCACTACCTATTGCTACCATAGGGGATATTTACATTCTCTGTGGTAAAAAAAAAAATGATAAAAAAAAAATGAAAGGAACAAAAAAAAGCTTCCCTGTCCCCTGTGCTCACGCGCAAAGGCGAACGCAAGCGTCGTTCTCGTGTCATATGTAAAATGGGTGAAATGTGCAGCGCTTAAACAATCATATAAACCATGACAATCAATATGAATAAAATGAATAATGTGCACAAGTGAGTCCAATAATAGGACATATGATGTCTATAAAAAAAGAAAACTTCAACGTGCAATATACAAAAAAAGGTCAGTGACGATCCTCGACTTCATATATAAATTATCATGATAATCCTCAACCACATATATGTGCATATGATATGGTGACAGTCTTTAACGTCAAATGTATGCATAGGGTGTTATAACAATTGATAGTAGATCCACCACCAGAGACACCAGAAGCTGCTTACCAGAAGGATTGAACTCAAATAGGTGTACACCTAGTGAGTCAATCAAACTTTGTGTTATAATGTACCAAGGGAATCAGGTTCACAATCCAGATGGACCTCCAGGTGAATATGGGATGTGAGTGGGGTCAGTAGATATGGGCAATCAGCCCCACCGTTAAAAGAAGAAGGAAGGCATATAGCGTAATTCCGTATGGAACGCGTTTAATATATAAAAAAAGCAAAGGAAATACACTCACGTTTAGCAGTAAAAACAAGCGCTTCTATAAAAGATGACAGTGGTCTCAGCATGTTCTACCGACGCATTCATTATCTGGGTGGGAGTCTAGCTGCGTACAGGACCCCGAAAATCAAGAACCGACTTCAGACTCTCTAATGCCACGTACACACGTTCGGACTTTGTCCGCCGGACCTAGTCCAGCGGACAAACGGCCGGACTTTCCAGCTGGGCTTCGCCGGACTTGAAAGCGAACGGACTTGACCACACACGATCACGCTAAAAGTCCGACGGGTTTACGCAATGACGTACAGCACGTACGACAGGACTAGAACACTAGACTAGAGTCCCTGACATACTTGCTACTGAGCATGCGTCCTTTTTGGTCCGCCGGACCATACTACAGACGGCCGTATTGTCCGCCCGACTGCCAAGTCCAGCGGATAATTTTAAAACAAAACTTAAAACCTAGTCCGCCGGACTTTTGGGAAAAAAAGTCAGTCGAAGGCCCACACGCGATCAGACTGTCCGGCGGACTCGAGTCCAGCGGACAATCCCGCGGGAAAGTCCGTTCGTGTGTACGCGGCAGAAGGGCGTAAATTTTTGATTTCACTCCTCACTACCTATCACAGTTTCGGAGGCCATGAAATGCCCAGATAGCATAAACGCCCCCCCCCCCCCCCAAATGACCCCACTTTGGAAAGTAGACACCCCAAGCTATTTGCTGAGAGGCATGTTGAGTCCATGGAATATTTTATATTTTGACACAAGTTTCGGGAAAATTACAATATTTTTTAGTCCTACTATGTACTACATGTGGAGAAGCAGCAGAATGTATTTTGGGGTGTAATTTCATATATGCCCATGGCATGTTTGAGCACTATATCATTACATTTCTTATCATTTTTCAATCACTTGTGACAAAAAATAAAATATTCAATGTGCTCAACAAGCCTCTCAGTGAATTCTTTGGCGTATCTACTTTCCAAAATGGGGTCATTTGGGGGGGGGGGGTTTGTACTGCCCTGCCATTTTAGCCTCTCAAGAAATGATATAGGCAGTCATAAACTAAAAGTTGCGTAAATTCCAGAAAATGTACTCTAGTTTGTAGACGTTATAACTTTTGCGCAAACCAATAAATATACACTTATTGAATTTTTTTTTTCCGGGACATGTGGCTGAATGCTTTTTGGCCTAAATTTATGTCTAAAATTTAGTTTCTTGTATTTTTTTTTAGCAAAACGTAGAAAATATAATTTCTTTTTAAAAATTTCAGGCTTTTTTCGTTTATATTCCAAAAAATAAAAATCACAGAGGTAATCAAATACCACCAAAAGAAAGTTGTATTTGTGGGAAAAAAAGGACGCAATTTCGTTTGGGAACAGCATTGCGTGACCAAGCAATTACCAGTTAAAGCAGCGAAGTGGCAAATTGTAAAAAGTGCTATGGTCATAATGGGGGTAAATCCTTTCAGGGCTGAAGTGGTTAAGTTGAAAAACCTTCTGTCATGCAGCAGCCCCCCAGACCCCCATTTTACTTACCTGAACCCATTCTTTCTCGTCCCGGGGAAGAGCACACCAGCTCTAGCCAGTGTCTTGTGTCCAGATTGGATAGATTGATAGCAGCGCAGCCATTGGCTCCCGCTGCTGTCAATCAATCAAATTTGGGGGGGGGGGGGCGAGAAACCCTTTAAGTTGAACACAACTGGTCTACTTCTTTTCAAAATGCAGTTAAGTCTGTCAACATGAAAAAGAAAATATTGTTATACTTCCAAGATGACTAACAGTTCTGAAGTCCAAGAAATTCTAGTAGAATTTAATTTGCCGTGACCTTTCCTCTCTCTGGAAAGGGATTTGCTTTTGGTTGAGACAAGCCCAAACCAAACTTTCCATGTGTTATAAAATCCAAAACTGACGTTAATTTTTATTCTATTAGATGGAGGTTAAATTAAAAGTTCAAAGTCGGCTCTCTTCTGTTATGTCATAATTGACTTAACAGACAAAACAAGCAAGTTCAATATGCTAGTGCTCTATGCCAAAGAGAAAATCATGCTTATATAGAGAATTGGTACAAAGAACATCAATGGCATCCAAAGTGCAAATATGTTTGTAGCACGGCCTCCTTGAGGACTGCTTGGATTTACCTGCTCATCTGCATCACCATGACCTTGTGAACCTTCCAACCCACCTGACACTCTGGGTTCAGACATCTTTACACAAGCACCTTTAAATGACACGTCACACTGTCAAAATGTTTATATTATCTCAGCTTTTACTGGAGTAAGCAAGATAGTAATAATTTACAAAAGAGGGCAATAGATCAACCGAGTTCTGAATAATTGCCCAGACTCGGTACAAAAATTCCCCAAAAGACAGCTTAAGAACAGTTTACCAGTATGAGGATACAATACACATTTATGTACAATGGGATACCACCTATAGCAAGACCCATAGGACAATAAGGGTTAAAAGTTTAATGCAGGTAATCACACTCTAAAGGGGAACCCCAGGCCGGCCTATTCAATCTTTAGATCCTAATGAGAGATCAGACAGAATAAGGATAGCGTAGGGCCCTTTAAATAGTAACAACAGCAATGTCTGAGGTGCAGGCCTGATAGTCTTCACCGGCAGTTGGAGCTCATCAGATTATATCCAATACGGCACAGTGATGTGTTAACAGACTGACTGGTTTAATCAGGCTAATGGTATTCCTTGAAATGGTTGTAGGTAGAGGTGTCTATGTACAGTATTCAAATAGAAGTGCAGTAAAGTGTTCCCAAGATGTCTGTACACAGTGTTCCAATAAAGTAACCAGGGAAAGATTGCAGAAGATGGGCAATTGCCCTCTCATCTGCGACCCGGGACGAGACATCCATCAATGAAGTCGCCAGCGATGACCCATAGTGTGGACAAATGTGGTGTTGAACTGCTAAGTTGGTGCCATGTAAACGAACTGCAAGCAGGGTTAGGTCCTCCGACGCTGGAATCACTTGAACACCGCGTGGTAGGCTGCCACCTCTCTCTCTCCCAGTCACAGGGAGGTGTGCATAAGACCCAGGAAGAAGAGAGCGTGGGACCAATCTCCGGTCTCCTTTATAGTCTCTCCCAGAAGTCCCCTGGATAGTGGTAAGGATTTCTGGTATGTGTAGTTCCAGTGTATGGTTATGCAATGGAATCATTGGTATTACTAGTCCTACAATCCTTGGGTTGGGCTCACAAATATGATGACAGTCACTGGCGCCCAGCATTAAAGGGATATCCTATAGGTGAAGAATGACGAGGAACACACATGATATTACAAGTATAGTCCACCATCGCTAAATGTTTAGTAACCAATCAGACTTTGTATTTTATCAGTTCAACTCAGATTAATAAAAATAGAGTTCTAAATAGTTAATGTGCACAGTTCATATCTTTTTACCTAATCATAATAGGGCAAGGAGTTACTGTATTTTCTAAGTGCAGGGACCAATAAGAACCGCAGGCACAAAAAAAACGAAAAGGTTCCAAAAGTTACATAATTTGCAAGATCTAATAACATTTACGCTGTATATGTGCAAAATACCTCACAGCTCTACAGAAAATTATATATTTGACATTTGGGTAACCTTGATATGTATCGTATCTTTAAAAATAGAAAGTCAAATAATACTTTGTATTTTTTTTTCCATTGGATTATTGTACAGTCAAATATTGCTCTCCAGTAAACCACCTTCATCTGTTGTTCTAGTGCTTTTCTACTCTGAAAATCAAATTAAACGTTAACATATTAACCTGTGAATGTTAGCAGAACTAAAAGGCTCATAAAATGTCATTAAAGTGGAAGTTCAACTGAAAACTAAAATCTCTAAATCTACTTACAGCAACAATCTAAGACTAACCTATCTAGCCCTGTAAAGAAGAAATCGATATACATACCTTTTCTAAAGCTGCTCTGGTCCGGTCTCCAGTGGCCGAAGCACTGTGCAGGAGACAGCCAACAATGGCTGGAAAATGCCTGGCAAGAAACCTAACCCATAGACTTACTATGGGGCTTCCATTGTCGGCTGCCTTTTCTGCACCCGCCTACACAGAGAATCCGCTGCTGACAGCTCAGCGTGGGACCGGACACACGACCGGACTTTCCGGCAAATTAGGTCCGATGGTTTTCCCGATAGACTTTCGGCGGACTTTCCGAACTAACAGACTTGCCCACATACGAACGGACTAAGTCCGGTCAAATGTCCGTTTGTTTTTGACGTGGTGATGTAAACGGGACTAAAGAATAGCCAGCAGCCAATAGCTGCCCTTGAGTCGTATGTGGTCCGTCGGACCAGCACACAGACAAACGTTTTTTCTGATTTGAGTCCATCGGTATTGAGTTTGTTGGATAGATTTGAAACATATTCTATATCTAGGTCAGCCGGATTTTTCCCCCGAAAAACAAACGGATTAGCCCACACATGATCCGATTGTCCGACGGACTAATCCCGTCGGACCTAGTTTGCCGGAAAGTTCGGTCGTGTGTACGTGGCATTAGATTGAGGATGCAAGTAGATTTACAGATTTTAGTCTGAACTTCTCAACTGTATGTAAGTCAAAAACTTATTTTTTTGCTTCGAATAGAGTTAAGAAGGGTTTAAATTGTTGTCATTTATTTTATTTTTTTTACTGTCTGTGTACTTGTGGGAATATTTCCCTTTACTTCCTTTCTGAGAGACATAACTGGAAGCTATAGGAAATCTCCCAAAGGGAGAGGACTTCTCCTCTTATGCCACGTACACACGGACAATCCGCCAGAGTTTTGGCGGAGGTCTGCCGGACTTTTACACAGAGTAAAGTCTGTTCATTTAGAACGTGACTCCAGGTAGACGGGACTAGTGAAGGAAGTCAATGCCGCCGCCTTGATCGGCAAAATTGACACCTCGCTAGGCCCGTCGCCTTGTATGGATTTAAAGGGGAATCCCTACGCCGAAAAAACTGCGTTGGGGTCCCCCCAAATCCCTATCAGACCCTTATCCAAGCACGCAGCCCGGACGGTCAGGAAAGGGAGTGGGGACGAGCGAGCGCCCCCCCCCCTCCTGAGCCGTACAAAGGCCACGTGCCCTCAACATGTGGGGGTGCTTTGGGGAAGGGGGGCCCTGCCACCCCAAAGCACCTTGTCCACATGTTGATGAGGACAAGGGCCTCTTCCCGACATCCCTGGCCGTTGGTTGTCAGGGTCTGCGGGCGGGGGGCTTATCGGAATCCGGGAGCCCCCTTAAATAAGGGTGCCCCCAGATCCCGGCACCCCACCCTATGTGAATGAGTATAGGGTACGATGTACCCCTACCCATTCACCTGGTGAAAAAAGTGTAAATAAAAAAACACAACACAAGTTTTTAAAATACTTTATTAGTCAGCTCCGGGGGTCTTCTTGCGTCTTGGGGGGTATTCTCGCCGGACTCCTCAGCTATCTTCAGCTAGCTCTTTTACTAGCGGAGGAGCACGGCTTTCTCCTTCGTCACCGCCGCCGTCCGGGGGTCTTGTTCTGACTTCGGGGGTCTTGTCCCGCTCTTCGGTTCCTCTTGCCGGACCTCCGCTTTCTTCTTCCAGCTCTATTACTAGCGTTGGCCCGGTCTTCTGTCGCTGTCGCCACCTTCTGCTTCTTCTGCTTCTTCTTCTTCTTCTTTCAGACCACGTCACCTGCCACCAGTTGCCATCAGGTGTCCCCAGCGGAGTCCGTCCTTACATCAAGTGTCCCCAGTGGAGTCCGTCCTTACATCAGGTGTCAACAGCAGAGTCCCTCCTTACATCAGGTGCCCCAAGCAGAGTCCCTCCTTACATCAGGTGCCCCAAGCAGAGTCCCTCCTTACATCAGGTGCCCCAAGCAGACTCCCTCCTTACATCGATGGGGACACAAATGAACCGATCAGACTTTGGCGCTGAGGACTGAAAATTGTTTAAAGGCATCGGTCAGCCGGCTACCTCTCCACCGCTCTTCCTCTGACTGAACGAAGCCTCAGCAACACGTTGTCCAGCACCAGGAAATTGTAACCTCCCAGGGTCTGGAAATGCATTGCACAAACCTTTCTTCAAGGCCTCCTGAAGATTTTTCATCCTCTGCTCCCTCTGGGAAGGCAGGATGAGTTCTGCAACCTTATCCTTGTAATGTGGATCAAGAAGGGTTGCCAGCCAGTAATGATCCCTCTCCTTGATACCACGAATCCTAGGGTCCTTTTGCAGGCTTTGCAGAATCAGGGAGGACATGCAGTGTAAGTTTGCAGAGGCATTCGATTCTGAGTCCTCTGGGTCACTAAGGATCCGTAATCCCTCCTCCCAGCCACGTACAACTCCTTGGGTTTCTGGGGACTGAAAACCATCCCTTGAAGACTGTGAGTGTGATCCTATACATCCATGCTGTCAGGGACCTACCCGCAGGAGAACTGGCATCAATGGCCAGCAGAATCGCGGATCTGCAAATACAAATTCCCTAATGCTAATGCGCATGCACGCGCGTGCACGGGCGAGGACAGCAAGGACAACATATTCGCCAGTGTGAACACGTGCGCCAGCGCGCGTGCTAATGCGCGCCAGTTTGCACACCCGTGCGCCAATGCGCACACGTGTGCACACCCAATGCACACGCAATACGAGAGGGACGCCAGTGTCCTATTTAAAGCCTGCTGCAGCAGTGACCAACTGCTGCATGATCTTCAGCTCCCTGTGTGTTCCTAAGTTCCTGTTTCTGTTGTCTTCTGTTGTCTTGATACCTGTTAACGACCCGGCTTGCCTAGACCCGTCTGATCTGTGTTGACCCCGGCTTGACCCTTGGCTTGTTTCTGTTTACCCGCTTGATCTGCTGCCCTGTATATGACCCCGGCTTGGTCCATTGACTTTGCTACCGCCTGCTGTTCTGTGCATGAACTCCGGCTTGGCTCCTGACATGGCTTCTGGTTCCTTCTGCTGCACAAGCTCATCTGGTACTTCCGAAGTTCCCCTGCCCATCGGTCTACCCTGCTCACCAGCTTCCTACCGGATGACTTCTTTTCTCAACCTGCCGCAGCCACCCCTGCTGCTTTGAGTATAGCTCTCCCTGTGTCACCTTCAGGGGGCGCTCTGCACTTAGTCGCAAGCGAAGCCCTCCCAGCATTTCAGCCTCTGATCAGGTACGTGATACATGCTGACACAATCCTCCTCTTCTTTCTGTGTGTTTGGCGGGCCCGCAGGAATACTATCTGGATAAAGGGGGCCTTGAGAGGTAAGGAAGTCCTCCTCTTTCTCCCACTATTCTGCCTCAAGTGCCCTGTCCATTATTCCACAGAGCGTTTGCTCCAACAGGAAGACAAGAGGGACAGTGTCACTGATGCATGCATTGTCGCTGCTCACCATCCTCAAGGCCTCCTTAAATGGTGACAGGATAGTGCATGCATCCTTGTTCAGTAGCCACTGGTGTGGTGAAAAGAAGCCAAGCTCCCCTGACACTGTCCTGGTGCCATACTCGCACAGGTACTCATTAATGGCCCTCTGCTGTGTGTGCAGCCACTGCAGCATTGCCAACGTTTGAGTTCCACCTGGTGGGCATGTCACAAATGAGGAGGTTGGTGGGCAGGTTGCATTCCCTTTGAATGTCAGCTAGCCGAGCACTGGCATTGTATGACTGGCGGATATTACCACAGACCTTTCTGGCCTGCCTCAGGAGATCCTGTAAGCCTGGGTTCCTGCTCAAGAACTGCTTCACCACCAAATTCAGGACATGTGCCAAACATGGAACATAGGTCAAGTGCCCTTGTCGGGGGGGGCGGAGAGAAGGTTGGTGCCATTGTCTCATACAACCATTCCTGGCTGAAGCTGGCATGGCGTCAACCATCTCTTAACCATGCCCCTGCAGAGCTGACAGAATATCTGCCCCAGTGTGGCTCCTGTCCCCTAAGCAGACCAACTCAAGCACTGCATGGCATCTTTTTGCCTAACTACTTGCGTAGCCCCTTGAACGCTTACGGAGCACCGCTGGTTCAGAGTACAAATCTGCAGAAGAGGCCATAGATGAAGAAGAAGAGGAGGGGGTGGAGGAGAGAGCTGTGGCAGAATCGCCACTAGCATTTTGGAGGTGTGGTGGTGGAACAAGCTCCAAAAATACTGAACCCTGTCCTGCATCCTTCCCAGATGCCAGCAGAGTTACCCAGTGCACCGTGAAGGAAAGGTAACATCCCTGCCCCTGCCTGCTGTACCATGAGTCAGCAGTAATATGTACCTTACTGCTGACCGCCCTGTCCAACGAGGCCAAAACATTGCCTTCCATATGCCGGTAGAGAGCCGAAATGGCCTTCCGTGAAAAGAAATGGCGTTTTGGAACCTGCCACTGGGGTACAGCACATTCTACAAATTCACGAAAGGGGGCAGAGTCTACCAGCATAAAAGGCAGCAGTAGCAGTGCTAGCAATTTGGCCAAGCTAGCATTCAGACACTGAGCATGTAGATGGCTGGGACCAAATTTCTTTTTACGGTTCAGCAACTGGGGTAGGGAAATTTGCCTGCTAAAATCAGATAGTGATGTACTGCTAGCAGATTGGCTACAAGTACTTGGGACACCTATTGCTATACCTTCATTCCTCTCAGTGCAGGTTTTTGAGAGGACTGGAATTATAGTGGGGTTGAAGATCCCAGATGAGGAGCAAGGAGAAGTTTGCCTTTTTCTTTGATGTGGGTCTTTCAAGTGCTGTTGCCAACGGACTGCATGGCAGGTCGTCATATGTATGGTCAAGCATGTGGTGCCCAAGCTCCTGTTCTGGCCACGCTTGATCCACTTCAGACATAGGTTGCAAACAGCAATGGTGCGATCTGCTGCACACGTGTCGAAAAAGGCCCACACCAAGGAACTTTTAAAAGTCAGCGGGTCAGCAGCGCCCTGCATCTGTGGAGCTCCACGGTGTGATGCAATAGGGTGGCTGCCCTTAAGCTTCTCCCTAGAGGACATCCTGCCTCATTGGAGTTGTGTCTCCTCCTCCTCTCTTCTCTCAGGCACCCAAGTAGAGTCAGTGACCTCATCATCCCCTCCCTCCTTATCACTGGAGAAAACTTGGCAGTATGCTGCAGCTGGGGGAACATGACTTCCAGTTTCTTGTCCTTCTTGGGCACCCCCTCTCTCTAGGCTCACGGTACTCTCTTCCTTAACCTGAAAACCAACATCAGTCCCTTCAAATCGCTAAGCATCCTCCAGCAGCATGTACCCAACACTGTGGTCGAATAGTTCTGGGGACTCCTCTGTGCATGATGGTGGGGCTACGGAAGGAGTGACTGTGGACAAGGAGCCAGTGGAATAGACCACTTTGGCAGCTGCATTAGAAGGCAACCTACTCTGAGCCTGGGTGACAGAGGATGAGGAGGATGAGGACAGCTTTGTTATCCACTCCACCATCTCTTCTGCATGTTCTGGCTCAATAACATAGCCAGCAGCAGAAATAAAGGACAACCATGGCCCACGGCCACCTGCAGAGGATGTCCCCGACCAGCACTGTTGACTGTAGACACAGAGGATGCTTGCCCTCTTTTAGTGGCCTGTGAGCGTCTGCCTCTCCTTGGTGGCCTTCCGGACATAATGTATATTTTGTTTTGCAACACAACACTACACTGTATTAGATACTGTGTACACCACCAGAAGTGTAGTAGAAACTCTACACACTGTATTAGATACTGTGTACATCGCCAGTACTGTATTAGCAACTATACTACGGCTGCACTGTATTTTATACTGAGTACACCACCAGAAGTGTAGTAGACACTGTACAAACTGTATTAGATACTGTGTACGGCGCCTGCACTGTATTAGCAACTTTACTATGGCTGCACTGTATTGTAAATAATCCTGTTACTGGAAAATGTGTAATCTATGTTTAGTGCCCTATAAAGTGATCTTTAGTCTAAACAAAGTTTTTTGTAGTTTGTAAAGCGAGAAATGTTCATGACATGCTGAGTGGCCATACATAACTTCTAAATGTATGAATGTTTCCTTAATGTGCCTTCCACATGTTTCTTTAAATAAACCTGCATTATTTTCAAACCCAACTAATAAAAGCAGTTTTGTGTTTCAAGTATACTAATTAAAGTTGTGTATACTAAATATAATAGATCAAGTTGTTAGAAGGTAGAAGGTTTGTGTCTTTAAATGTAAAATGCTTTTTATTTGACTGTATTTGTGTGGATTGGACCCCTTTTGAATGGGCTATTGGTGGATAGGGGGTTGTGAATTTGGGTCCTAGCAGGTAGCTGTGCATTTGGGGCTCTCTGGAAAAGTGGATATTCAGTACAATCAACATAGAGTTGGTAGAAGTTCATAAAAGAGACCATACCTCCTACATCCGAGGAAGGACTCTAGTCAAGAGTGAGTATTACTCCAAAGTCAAACAGGGTCTACAGTCTACCTGTTCAGTTCTTCATCAAGGCATTGCTGTATTGCAATTGCGCAAGTGTGAGAAATAACTGACTAACTGACTATATTACCAATGTTTGGGACCAGAGTGGGGCTGTGCACATAGCATATATTGATTTCAGCAAGGCATTTGATACAGTTCCACATAATGATCTAATACAAAGGCTGTACAAGCTAGGACTTAACCCTTGGGTGTTTCAGTGGATATGCAGTTGGCCAAAAGATAGATCCCAGAGTGTGTTTGTAGGTGGGGTTCACTCGGAAAAGAGAGACCAGACACTAGTAGTGTAACACACGGCTCTGTACTAGGTCCTGTTCTATTTAAGCTTTATGTAAATGATATAACTAAAGGTTTTTTGGGCAAGGTAAGACATGTACAGAGCTGTAGTGAAATGTAAGCGTAGTGCAGACATGACAGGGTGCAAGTATTACTGGAAGGTAGAGAATAGGATGGGTATATTGATAAATGGGGGCTTACCTGATTGGAGTCCAGCAGTAAGGGGGTGGAGTATAGCTGATTGGTGTGGAGCAAGGAAAGGTCACCAGTCCAGAGTCAGCAGGATAGGAGAAACGTTGGAGCAGCACCCTAGAAAAGATGAGTGGGTTAGAGCAGTTATGGGAGCAGCTTAGGAATGCAGCTGAACTACATGGCACAGACTGGCTTCAGAGCCAAATTGCGGCCAATTTGCAGGGGGTAGGGCAGGGACCCCAGGTAGATAGGGACCCCCCATTGCGGCCTCAGAGGTCTAGGCCTCCTGTGCGCCTGAGCCCAGACAATACCCCCCAGACTTAACGCCGGCTTGGGAGCCCCAATTGGGACCCTTCAGGCCCCCCTGCTAAGCAGACACCTCCGTCGGTGGGCAGGGGCCTGGAAGGAATCCCCGTCAACGGCAAAGTCTCAGGGCGGGGGGGGGTCACTCACCAGCCTAGGCCGCAGGCCCCCTCCAGGACTGTCTGAGCAGAGATCCATCAGGCAGCTGTTCCTGGCGATGCTCCGGTCGGGGCAGCTGCTCGGCGTGGGAGAACGGGGTCGTCAGGGCGACGGCCTTGTCGGGGAAGCGGCCGGCGGCCTGCCATGTGTGGGTGCCATCTTGCCTCCAGGAGGAGGGCCAGCGCCATTTGCAGAGCAGCAGTCGGGAGGCCACGCCTCCAGGCCCAAGGCCGAGTCTGGGAGGGAAGGCCGGAACGGAGTGTGCGCGAGCACGTCGGAGGCGGCGCAGATGGATGACGACAGCGGATCTGACATTAGGGACGACGGCCGGAAGTTGACCAGCAAAGATCATCATACTGAACAGGAAGCGGCCCGTAGGCGGCCTGGGGTGCCTAGCAGAGCGGCACAGAGGCCTGGGACGAGGACCGGATCCGGGCAAGAGAGCAGCTGCGAGGAGGGGGAGCTGATGGACAAAGAGGACGACCCGGGGGGAGCAGCGGACGGACCGGCTGGTGGGCCGTCCAGCCTGCAGCAGCCAGGTAGGAAACGGGGTCTGAAGCGGCAGCAAGGGGTTATTGGGGGTGGGGGGACAGCCGCAGGCATGGATGGTTAGGGGGGGTTTGGGGGGGAGGGGGGGTGCTGGTGGTCCTTAAAACCTTACTGTATAGGTTGGGCGGGGGGGCACTACAGGTACCGGCCCCGGTCAATCCGTGGGTGGCCCCGACGCCAGTAGCACAGGAGCAGGGGGTCCTTTCAGGGCAGGCGCCAGTGGTGGCAGTAGAAACACAGACAGAGGCGTCGCAGGACGGCGGGAGTGCATCAGCGGGAACGACGGACAAGGATAAAGAAGAAGCAAAGGACAAGGATAAAGAAAAAGAAAAGGATGCTGAGAGGATTCGCTTGGCAGATGCGGCCCGCTGTGAGGTGTATGTATGCTTTGAGGGACCGTTGGGGGCTCATTTGAATAAAGAGGTGAGGGAGAAGATATGGAAGGATGAATTTGTGGAAATTTTTTCTTTGCTCCCTTTAGAAAAATTTTATTTGGACAGGGTCAAGCCGGACTAGAGTAAAAAAGAGGAGGAGGAGAAGCGCAGGTATAGGCTTATTCCACGCACGTTCGCAAATTGGTTGTAAGCATTTGCGATCCTTGCGAGCGTGATAGGTGAGAAAGCGGCAGAACATTGTTCGGCTCTGTTCTGTTACTTGGAGGCGATTAGTGAGGCCCATAGGGTGTACGGTGGACTTGCGTGGCTCCGTTATGACGAGCAGTTTCGTCAGCGAAAAGCGGTTTGTCCGGCCATTAGATGGGACCATAAGGACAGCAGCCTGTGAATGAAGTTGATGACTTCTTCGTGGGCTGCTGGACAGTTTTTTCCAGAGGGGGGCGGCGGCACCTCTTTAGCAGGATCGCTGACCCCTAAAAAGAAAGGGGTCTGCTGGCAGTTTAACGACGGAACATGCAAGTTTGGGAACTCCTGTCGTTACAAACATGAGTGCTCCGGATGCAGTGCAGCACACCCCTTTTCGCGATATTTCCGACAGGCAAGGAATCGCGCCGGGGACCTCGCTGGAAAAAGGGATGACGCCGGTGAATCTGGAAAGGATACTGCCTTTCCTAAGTAGGTATCCCGACCGGGCGGCGGCAGGGTTGCTAGAAGTGGGTTTTCGTGAAGGGTTTAGGATTCTGAGTACGTTGAGTGAGGTTCCTCCAGTTTCGGATAACTTGCGGTCGGCGTTACTGCATAGGGAGGTGGTTTTGGGTAAATTGGGTAGGGAAGTGGCTCTCGGCCAGATGGCGGGTCCATTTTCGGTCCCTCCGGTGTCCGATTTAGTGGTTTCTCCCTTGGGAGTGGTGCCCAAGAAGGAACCAGGGCAATTTCGGATGATTCACCACCTGTCGTACCCAAAGGGTGGTTCAGTCAACGATGGTATTGACCCGCAAGCTTGTGCGGTTACCTATACATCGTTTGACGCAGCAGTGTCTTGGGTGCGGAAGTATGGGAAAGGGGCCCTGATGGCAAAAAAGGACGTGGAAGCGGCGTTCAGATTGTTGCCGGTTCATCCCCAGAGTATGCATTTGCTAGGTTGTTATTGGCAAGGATCGAAATTTGGTGATCGCTGTTCGCCCATGGGTTGTTCGATTTCGTGTGCCCTTTTTGAAACTTATAGTTCCTTTTTTGAATGGGCAGTTAGGGAGACGGCGGGGGTGAATTCCGTCATCCATTACCTGGATGACTTCCTTTGTGTCGGTCCCCCGGGATCTCGCGGCTGCGGGATCTTGCTGGGGACCATTCAGTATCAGGCAGATAGATTCGGTATTCCTTTGGCAGCGGACAAGACTGAGGGCCTGGCCTCGGAATTAGTGTTCCTGGGAATCACAATTGATTCTATTGCAATGGAATCTAGGCTGCCCATGGACAAAGTGGTGGCGTTGAGACAGGAAGTCAAGGAGGCACACGGCAAACGGAAGCTTAGGTTGAAGGAAGTGCAGTCACTCCTGGGCAAACTGAATTTTGCTTGCAGGATTATTCCGATGGGGCGTGTATATTGCAGGAGGTTGCATCACTTTATTAGGTTATCAAAAGAGTTAAAGGGAGGATCTGAGAGTGTGGTACTCGTTCCTGGTGGATTTCAATGGGCGATCGCTGGTGCTGGAGGGGCCGGTCAGCAACGCTGACTTGGAGTTGTTTACCGATGCGGCAGGTTCAGTAGGATACGGAGCTTATTGCCAGGGAAATTGGAGCGTGGGGCCTTGGCCGGATGAATGGAGAGTGGCGGGGTTCTTGAAGAACCTGGTATTGCTGGAGCTCTTCCCCATACTGCTGGCGGTGGTGTTATGGGGGGATAAACTGAGGAATAGGAAGGTGAGATTCAATTGCGATAACATGGGGGTGGTGGTGGCCATTAATAACATATCAGCCTCATCCCCCCCGGTAGTTAGATTGCTACGGCAATTAGTACTCAGTTGTTTGAGATTGAATGTGTTCATGTATGCGGTTCATATCCCAGGGATCGAGAATAAGCTAGCGGATGCTCTATCTCGTTTCCAGTGGGAGGAGTTCCGCAGACTGGCTCCGGATGCAAACGCGACGGGGGACCCATGCCCCCCGGAATTATGGAAGATTGCGTTGGGATCATCGATGGATTGATCCTGCAGTCACTCAGCGAGAATACTAGGATGGCTTATCACAGAGTGTGGAGGGAATGGTCCGCCTGGTTGGTAGAGGTAGGAGGGTCGGAAGACCCTGATGGGTTGGTGCATTGGGTGTTGTACTTCATTTGCATCAATTATGCGAAAGGGGTGTCGGGTACGGCAATTAGCAAGAAGCTGTCCGCATTAGCATTTCGGCTTCAATACAAGGGGCTGCCTGACGTGACCAAGAGTTTCTTGGTGCGGAAAGCCCTGAGGGGTTATAGGAGGGGTTTCGTGCGGAAGGACTCCAGGCGCCCCATTTCGTTTGCAGTGTTAAATGTTTTGTTAGAACAGGTAGAAAAGGTGTGTTCCACAGTTTTTGAGATAAAACTTTTCCGAACTGCCTTTTTATTAGCATTTTTCGGGGAATTGGTGTCACCTTCAAAGCCCATTCCGGGGACGTTACGTGGGCGCAGTCATCGGTGGTGCTCTGGATTAGGAGGTCAAAGACGGACCAGCTGGGCAGGGGGGCAAGGGTTGAACTGTTTCTGGGTGTGGAGCCCCAGGTATGTCCAGTGACAGCAATGGGTAACTTTTTGAGGGCACGCCCAGTGGGGGAGGGGGCCTTGTTGACTCACGAGGATGGCTCTTTCCTGTCTAGGTATCAGTTCACAGCAGTATTGAGAAAATGCTTGAAGGCGGGGGGTTTACCCCCGGGTGAGTATGCAGCTCATTCGTTTAGGATTGGGGCGGCTACAGAAGCGTCCAGGTGGGGTCTACCGGTGGAAGTCATACGTAAGATAGGCAGATGGGAGTCGGCACGTTACCAGTTGTATGTTCGCCCCCACCTCATGTAAAGATGGCAGGGGGGTATGGGGTGATGTTTTGTTGTTTCGTGGACATTGTTTCAGTTTTTAGCTTTCGCATTATTATGTCTTTCAGCGCCAGTGTGTCTCATTTGAATTATGGGACATTCGTTCGTGTTCTGGGGTGCTAGAAGGGCGGATGTACGGCCAGACGGCAGGCAGCTCAGGATGTCCAGGGAGGAAGGCAGGATCTGGTGGATTGGGGTACCGGGCATGCGTTGGCACAAGGTTTTGCCAGAGGTACACAGGTTTGCAGGGCTGGTTCGGTCTCCGAACGTTCTGGTCTTGCATGTGGGTGGCAATGACTTAGTGGTCCGACCCATGAGGCAGATCATTAAGGACATCCAGTTGGACTTCATTAGGCTTAGCACCTCTTTCCCCGACATGATTATAGTCTGGTCGGATATTGTGGCTTGCATGTCGTGGAGGGGGGCCCGTTCCTGGGAAAAGATTAACAAGACCAGGATAAAGGTAAATAAGGAGGTTGGAAGGTTCGTAGTCAGGAATGGAGGTATAGTTGTTAGGCATTGGGAGCTGGAGGTGGATACTTGGAGGTACCTTAGAGGAGATGGAGTTCACCTCAACCCAGTTGGGATTGACCTGTGGGCTTTGGGTTTAGAAGATGGCATCAGGAGAGCGATGCAGGTGTAGCGGCTGGCACAAGTTTAAGGTGTCACACTTATCCCGCGGTGGCGTTTTGGTTTCCTTGACGACAGCTATAAAAAGTTACTCAGTTAAGAGGAGTTATTTAAAATGTAGGACCCATCACAGACGAATGCCAACAAACGGGATTACAGGCTCAGTAGAAAGTGGTCGTCAGGGATCAGCAACTAATAAATTTTGATGAGTTGGAATAGAGAGTTAAATAGAAGGTTAAAAGTTAGAATGGTTCAGAAGTTTTAAAAGTTTATTGTTTGATTTATTTTAATAAAAGGCCGAACAGGCCATTTACATCCAGCAGGTGTCAGTGTTTTTTGTTATTATTAGATGTATAAGTATATGTATGTACATATATGGTTTTGGGCAGTAAGTTATCTGGCTACCCCAGTCATGTCTTTTTTGCTAATGATACAAAGGTGGGTAATAGAGTTGATATCTCTGGAGGTGCCTGTAACATGGAATATGAGCATTGCTGGAAGATTGGTCAAAGCAGTGGAGACTGCAGTTCAATGTTTCTAAATGTAAAATAATGCACCTAGCGAAAAATAATCCACTGAGAGTGTACAACATTGGGGGTACAGTGTTAGCCAATTATTTCAGATGATTGCAAAATGAGCAAACAGTGTGACCAGGCAGTGGGTTAAAGCAAATAAAATTCCAGGATGCATCACTAGAGGGATTACCAGCAGGAGGAAGGAGGTCCTGATTCCCCTATATAGATCTTTAGTGAGACCTCATTTAGAATACTGTGTCCAGTTCTGGAGACCTCACTTACAAAAAGATATTGATAAGATAGAACGAGTCCAGAGATGGGTAACACAAATTGTGAAATATCAAGAACACAGGGACATTACCTCAAACTAACTGAAGGAAAAACCTTCTGACTTTACAACCACTTTAATATCACTTTAGGGTAAACCTGCTGGAACAGATCCACCTTAAAGATGTGTCTCTCAGTGGGTAGACCTGGATGGAGGTTTGGTCCTGGCCTACATGTTCTGCAGTAAAGCTATAAAATGCCTGGGTTTGTTTTACTATCCTCCAACTCCTCCTACTGCCAATCCCATCAGCTCTGCCCTCTGTAGTCTACCCTATGAATACAAGTACAATTAGTAGTTAGGGCAGATGCAGCTTTAAATACAGAGCTGTAATTTCCTTGATTCACTGGAATATTAGCAACACCATCAATGCTTTCTCTTTTAAGCACTCACTGTGACGATGCTTTATTTTCTTTGAAAGTTAAATAATGTTTTAGTGTTGTGTTGTCGCTAAGCCAAAAGGAAGTCACCATACTTGTAGTCTGCACTTTGTGACACCCTGAGAGATAATTGAAAAGCTTCCTTAATGGAGGAAATGTATTGTAGAGCAGCACAGAGAGGTGACAATTACTGCACACATGGGGAAGGGAGACACTCTGGGTAATGATACAGAAGATATATACTGTAATTTTTTCTTTCCGCAGGGAGACAGTTTGAAGGCAGTAGGGCCTGACCTTGCTGCGGCTGAGTGAAGATAAAACGTTTCAATGTCGTACAGTGGCAGGCCATCATTTTATGTCTTAAGCTCTGATAGGATTCTTCTTTAAAGGGAAATATCCGTCTTGGAAAAACATTGACTTTTTTTTTCTTTCTTGTTATAATGGATTTGTCATAGTACAGCCTTAAATATTTCTAATCTGGATCTGTCAAGAGAGATAGTAGTTACAGGAGTTCATGAAGGAGTTTAACAACAATAACTTTATTACACAATGGGGTTGATTTACCAAAACTGGAGAGTGCAATGTCTGGCGCAGCTGTGCATGTTAGCCGATCAGCTTCTAACTTCAGCTTGTTCAATTAAGCTTAGACAAAAACTTGGAAGCTGATTGGTTTCCATGCAGAGCTGCGTCTAATTTAGCATTCTCCAGTTTTAGCAGATCAACTCCACAGTGTTATGCCTCATACACACGATCAGACTTTCTGCCAACAAAACCGTGGAATTTTCTCCGAAGGGCGTTGGCTCAAATTTGTCTTGCATACACACGGCCACACAAATGTTGGCCAATAATTACGAATGTATTGACATACTAGACGTACTATGTGTTTTTTCAGCTCTTTAGCGCCACCCTTTGGTCTCCTGCTAATTTTGTGTTAGTAGAAGTTTGGTGAGTGTTGATTCACGCTTTTCTTTTCGTGTTTTTCATTTAGCACTTTTCAGTTCACGCTTTTCATTCCGTGCTTTTCAGTTAGTTTCTGAACGGGCGTTCGTCAACCAGACATGTTGCGGAATCAGAGGCGATATCATGTTATTTACTATTGGCCCTGGAGTTATTGCTTTGACATAATTCTTTTGGTTGAATATAATTTGATTTGGTATATTTTCTATATTTTTGGATGCATAGAATGCACTTTTTGGTTAAGTTCTATCGGCAGATAGCATGTCTAATTTTATTTTCTTTATTTTTTTAATGCACAATAAAAAAATTGTGGAGAATAATACTTGGCTATGTGTTTTACTTCAAATTACAATTTGGGAGTAGGCAGTTACATTTTAAAAAATGCAATGTAAAATTAACAAGGGACACCAACATAGTTGTATCTTTGATCTTAAAAACTACAGGATAATGGTGTTGTGGTAACTTGCCCAAATAAAAAAAAAAGCATAATAATATTATTCTATCTTGATATCACTAGAAGAAAAAAGCCTTTGAAAATTTGTTTGCAATAACTCCATCAGTATCACTAGCAAAGCAGCTTCATTATTATCCCATTAAAGAAGAATTGTGTGCTGCATTTGGAGATTTCATAATTTGCCACGTCACGAATGTTAATTCTCCAATACGAACACTAGTTTACAAGACCGATCGCTTCTGGTTCGTCCTTGCTTCCGAGCGAGTGTTTGTACACGGACTTGTGTGCACACGCTCGGAAAATCCGACAACACACATTTGTTGGCGGAAAATTTGAAGACCTGCTAGCCAACATTTGCTGGCGAAAAGTCCGGCAACAATTGCCCGATGGAGCGTACACACGGTCGGATTTTCTGCCAACAGCCTGACATCGAACATTTCCCGTCGGAAAGTCAGATCGTGTGTACGGCTTAAGAAGAATTTGCTGCTTAGGATAACTGTTAAGTAACTTTGTTTTGTTGAAAGCATACAAGCTCTCATATGCAGGCCTTGTTTTTGCAGGCACTGTGGCCCCTAGTTCATAAATGGGAATTTCACCTTATCTCTATGCTCCTAGACAAATTATTATTTAACCCACATAGTGCAGACAGTACAACTGCAAGGGTTTTTTTTTTGCTGCCCTTGGGCTTTACGACTGTCTTTCATGACAGCAAATTTGTTTTGAGAACAATTTTTTAAATGTTGAGACAGTAGATAGGATGGCCTTTGAGTCTGACACCTCTGATTTTAGATGGAGAGAGCACAAGTAATCAATAAATATCAATATCAATAAATATCAAACAATCCCTGAAAGATAAAGCTGAAGCATTATAACAATTCAAAAGTTGACATTCAGAATATTACATTTGCTAAATTGTGATGGGTTCCCATTGATGATGGGATTGTTGGTGACAGTTGGGATCCCCAATGACGTCCAAGTAAAGTGGTTTCCGATCATGTTAGCATGATCATGTGAACTTTGAGAATGTGATCTCATGCAGGCTGGAGTCATAAAAAGTAAATAAAAACTATAAAGGTGTTCAAATTAGTCATTGGTTATTATTAAAGTGGTTGTAAAGGCTGAAGGTTTTTTACTTTCATGCATTCTATGCATGAAGGTAAAAAACCTTCACTATGCAGCTCACCCCCCAGCCCCCCTAATACTTACCTGAGCCTGAGCCCAATCCATCGATGTGCACAACAGCAGCTGCTGTCCCTACTCTCTGCCTCCTCTTTGCCTCAGAGACTGCAGTGGGAGGCCATTGGCTCTCACTGCTGTCAATCACAGACAGTCTTATGGACACATAGAGCGGGGCTCAGGAGCGAGCACACACAAACATCCTTATAGCAAGCGGCTTGCAATAGGAGCACTAGGGAGCCAGAAGTCCCGGTGAGGGCCCTGAGAAGATTATCGGGCTTCTCTGTGAAAAACCATTGCACAGAGCATGCAAGTATGATACGTTTGTTTTTTTTTTTTTTTAAAAGAGCCTTTATTATCACTTTAAGTTAAGCAACTAATGCTTTTACATTTGGCTTAGGCATGATCTAGGCAATGAATTCTGGTCATGAAATGTTTAAAAAAATGACAAGCTTAAAGAACAGTGGTTTAGGATCTCAGTTGTCATGCAAGGATCGCATTATATTTTTTTTACTACTTTCTCACTATGCCTGAATCAGCTTATTTTATGGTCTGTAATTGCTAGCTTTAAAAATGCTCTCTCTGTTCCAACAACTGTCATAGGCTTTGTAGCACCTGGTCTGTGGCCTGGCAGACTTGAATCCACCTCCAGCAGCCTCTGGGCTACAGAATGATGCAGGTGGCACAGTTCACCCCTGGCTTTGGCTACAAGCTACTCCTAAACACGAAGTTGTATAAAAGGGGTGCTAGTACTGTATGTGTGATACTCTATGATTGCACTATATTTAAAGTAGGTATGTTGCGTAGCTCTGCGCTCTTTACCCAATCTGTTTTCTATTGAAGGAAATATTATAAATGCTCTATAACTCACCAACATTAAGCTATAGAATCAGATTTTAGGTCTGCTTTTTCCAATCTACAGCAGACTGATGACATCATTCTCCCAAATTCCTGCTCTTAGCCTGGGTTTATTTAAGTATTGTTGCTGTACATTGTGACATGCCAGACTTTTCATGCAGACTTATAAGATTATTCATAGGTCCACTTTACTAACTTACAAGCCTTACTTCAAACTTATTTCCTACTTCAGAAGAACAATGGATTATGCAAAGTGTAACATTAAAGTATATCTACAGGCAATACTTTTTTTCTAGTTTTGGATAGACTTTAGAATGGTTAAAATCTCTACCAGGTTTATCGTTGTCTGTGTCCCTTTAGAGAATTATCCACATACATCTCTTTAAAAGGAAGGGGGTCCGGCAATTTCATCTGTACAGTAAGCTATAACTCACCTATGCATTGCTCATTATGATGTTACAGGAACCCTGCTTTCATTGTCACTGCAATGCCCCTGTATGCTTTAGTGAACCAAAATCTCTGGGACAGTTATATGTAAATAAAATTACATAGACAAAAATGGATTTGGAACTTAGGAAGTGATCATGACTGGAATAAAACAAATAAAACAAACAAACAAATTATTTGTTCCAGTCATGATCACTTCCTAAGTTCCATATCCATTTTTGTCTATGTAATTTTATTTATGCATTTTATATGTAAAAACATTCTATGCTGAAAATCTTTGCATATTTTATATTTCTTATTTCACTATATATTTTAGTTAATAATTCTATTATGCATTGTGGACGGATGTTTTCTTGTCCTATGTTTATGTGTTAAATAAAGCTTTTACAAGGCAAACTTAAATGATGATTACATTGGCTATGTTTTTGAACCTTTCGTCATCTAAATGATTGGCGTCTTTGCTCCTCCCTTTTAGGAGGAGTTTTGCATTTATCTTCAGCTTAAATATCTCCCACGTCAGCCGGAGATCATGTCCTTTGATGACGCCCTGGAGGAGGGGCGAAAAGCGTCAATGTAATTTCCGGCCAACACTACTACTGACGTCACTTCCTGCCTCCGTGGAACGCACGCTTATCCAGCGGCAATCGCGGAAGTCCCTTCTGATAAGCCTGCCTTTGTTTTGGATCCTGTGAGTAGCGCTTAGTGCGCATCTATTTCTTCTACAATACAGTACTTCACTATGCAGTATTCCCTTTTCTCTGAGATATTTTCGGATGACATCTGAAGGTGATACCAACAGAAAGTTCCCTAATCTCTGGGTTATCTTTGAGCTACCAGCCAGGCTTGCATCCTGTGCCCCATGGACTCTGGTTATAGTTTATCTGCCTGATCTAACAGCCGTCACAGTCACTTTGTCTGGGTGAGTCCAGCCCAAGAAGAGGATTTTTCTATCATTTTTTGTCTTTGTGTGTTTTATTTTTGCTGGGCTTTTGTATTTATTTCAATTTAATTTGGACACTTATTAATTTGGTTAGGCACTAAGTCTTTATCTATGGTACCATTTATATGTATCCAGTGGGTCAATCCATAACGAAAGTTGTGGTTTTGTGCTGTGGTCTTACATTTATTATATGCACTAATAGATCTGAATATCATTCACATATGCTCAGTTCTGTCCTGAGCGAAACTGATGGCCAAAAATATCTTTGGGAATACTTATATTGAATTTCAAAATACTTTTCCTCATGTTCTAAAATGTATCTTAAGGCCGGATTCACATATATGCAAATTGATTCATACCTGAATTAGTGAACAGGGACGCACCGGACCCCATGCTGTAAACCGCGGCTACAGCATGTGTGACCAGAGCCTTAAAACTGAAAATGTCATACTTACCTGATGGTAATTTTCCTTTCCTGATGCATAAGCATAACAGCATACACGTATAGGTATAGGACTGGTTATACTATATATAAATGAGCCCCTAGGCGGCATTCTCGTAACTATACTCAAATGTGAAGCCCACAAGGGAGGGGCCTGTATGCTGTCATGCTTATGCATCAGGAAAGGAAAATTACCATCAGGTAAGTATAACATTTTCCATTTTCCTGACACAAGCATGACAGCATACACGTATGGGATGTAGCACGCCCACAAAAACCACAATGGAGAGTATGCTGTAGTATTTTATTAATCATCAACTCTGGTCAGTACAGAATGACCAAACTCTATAGTAGTTAAGGCTACCGGATCTACTTTATAGTGAGTCAAACATGTGCTATATGTAGACCACGTTGCGGCACCCCTGAACTTTGCCCATGACACCGCCAGGCTCCTTGTCGATTGAGCTCTCACATTTGATGAAGGTTCCAGGTTTCTTGCTTCATAAGCTCTCCTAATGGTCCTCACCAGCCACAATACCAATGTCCCTGTGGATGCTGTTAGCCCTTTTCTTATTCCACCTGGGATGACGAACAGGTTTTCTTCCCTTCTGAAAGAGGCCATCCTCTGTATGTATGCTTCAATGATAGATCCGACATCTAATTTGTGTGTCTGACTAGATGCATCCTTCTGCACTGTTGGGAGGACAATGTCCTGTTATATATAAAATAGGTTGTTTACTTCAGGAATATGTTGTGACAATACCACCCTATCTGGTAAGTGGCAACAATAAGGGGGTTTGTATCCTAAGGCTTGAATGTCCGATATTCTTCTACCTGATGTGATGGCAGTGAGAAAAACTGCTTTCATCGTTATATTCCATAACGAGGTTGCTTGGCTCCCTCCAAAAGAAGGTTGGCACAACATCTCCAGTACTACCTGTAAGTCCCATGGAGGAACAAACGACCTTATTAGAGGTCGTTCTCTGTCGCAGGCCTTTAGGAACTGATGTACTAACTGCTGGGTAGCAGCACTCCTGTCGATGGTGAAAGTGCTGAGACTTGTACCCTGAGTGTGTTTGTCTATAGGCCCCCCTCAAGGCCTGCTTGTAGGAATTCCAATACCTGTGATTTTCGTTGGTGCTAAAGGATCAAATCCTCTGGATCTGTTGAAGGCAGCAAACTTTTCCCATACTTTTGAATAGGTATTGTTCGTCATTGCTGCACTTGCTTTCAGTAAGGTTTAGATCACTGAGGCCAAACAACTTGCTTCTCCTAGTCTTTCCCTCTCAATCTCCAAGCCGCCAGATGGAAGGGTTCATGTGACACAACTGACCTTGTTGGAGCAGTATCCCTGGTAGTAGGACCGGGGGCTCCAATGCCTAGACCTGTAGTAATGGGAACCATGGCCTGCCGGGCCACATGGGCCTGATTGCTATTACTACTCCTGGGTGTTTGCGTATTCTGTTAAGCAACCTGGGAATTATATGTATAGGTGGGAATACGTATGCTAGAGTGCATATCCATTCAGAGCTGAGTGCATCCACTGCTTCCACTTACGGGAACTTCCCCCTCTGCCAGAAATCACTTGCACACTTGCTGTTGGCCAGGGATACCATTAAATCGAGGGCCGGGTGACCCCACTGATTGCAAATCTACTGGAACACTGATTCAGTGCCCATTCGTTGTTGTTGAATGTTTTGCAGCTCAGTGCATCTGCTAAGTAATTCTGGGCTGGAATGTACACGGCTGATAGATTCGTCAAATTCTGTTGGGCCCATTTCATAATTGGTGAGACTTCCGCTAGAAGTGATCGACTCCGCGTCTTTCCATGGTGGCATACATAGGTGACTGCCACCTTAATGTCTATCTGAATTGCTACATTGGCCCCTTTTATTTGATCCAGGAATGCCTTCAAAGCCTGGAAGGCTGCCCTCAGTTTGATTATATTGAAGACCTCTTTTCATCTGCTCTCCCACTGGCCCTGGGCTAGAAATCCATTGCAGTGTGCTCCCCAGCCTACTGATTATGCATCTGATGTGACCACCATTGGAATTGGTGGATTGAGTTGGTGACAATTCAACAGATTGGCTGGTTTCCGCCACCAATACAGAGAACGTTTCATTGTTGGTGATAGTCTGATCCGGTGACATGTGGAGTGGCTCTTCCATTGTTTCAGGAATTCTACTTGAAAAGCCCTCATTCACCATTGGGCCCACTGCACCATAGGTACCATGGCTGCTAGTGACCCCAGAAGTTTGAGGCATTGGGAGGATGAGAGGTATGAAAGTGTTTGATATCTTTTCTAGTAGAGAGACCAAAGTCATTGCCGTCTCGGAAGGGAGTTTCACTGTATTCCTGCAGGTATCCAGGATTGACCAAAAAATATCATTCTTTGCGTGGGCACCGGCTGACTCTTTTGCCACCCTAGGTTAAGCAGGGTTTTGACCAGGATTTCCTGGTGTTCCGTTTTGAGGCTTTCGGGCTACTAGGAGGCCATCGTCTGACTGGGAACTGCCTCTATAGCTCTTTTTTGTAAGAGTGACTGGACATATTTGAAGACTATTTGAATCTTCTGTTGACACTGGGGAAGCTTTGTGCGTGTAAATTGGGGCAACTCCGGGGGGGTCAGAAAAAACTCCCAATAATGACCCTCCTGGATTACACTCATGGCCCAAGGGTCCTCAATTTTCTCCACCCAGACCCGCGCAAATTGGCATAGCCGGGTACCAACTGGGCCAGTCTTGACGGAAGGACCCTCAAAAGGGTTTCTGCGCAGTGCCTTGTCTTGACTTATTCAACCGTGCCACTGACTTCTGGGGGTTTCTCCACCCTCTTCTGGCATCTTTGTTCTAAAGGATCTTGTGTCTCTTGAGTCTACTCAAAAATTGTCTCCTTTCTGGCTGGCACTGGCGTCTGGGCTTCAGGTCTTGTGAGATCAACCCTGACTGGCCCCCTGTCACCTGTCTTCCAATTTGTTGCCAAATAAGGCCACTCCATCAAAGGAAATACGCCACGCAAAGGAACTGTCACCAGTGTCGGGCTCGGAAGATGAGTCCCCAGCAGAAGAAGTTATTCACCGGATTTGACTTTGCTCTAGTGCAACCCCTAGTAATGGCAATAAGAGAAGAGCTTGAATGGGAGGAGGAAATCACACATCCTCCGAACACTAGAAAATACTACCCGCAGTTGAAAAAGTCGGTGTTCTCGTTTTGGTTAATAGAAAGGGTGAAGGATATTGTCTATGACAAATTGAAAAAAGTTGACAGGAAACCATTCCTGTCCAACAGATTTGAAAAGATGTATTTCTTCAAGAAGGAAGAGGTACACTCATGGGAGGTACCCCCAATAGTAGACACAGCTGTCATTAGACTAGCTAGGCACATCACATTACCTATGGATGATGCAGTCTCCTTCAAAGATATCTCAGAAAGAAAGATAGACACAAACCTAAAGAAAATGTATACTTTGGCAGGAAGTGCCTGCAAGCCATCATTGGTGCTAACATCAGTAGCCAAAGCCATAACAACACGGAGCAGAATTTGGCAGAAGGGACAGAGAACACTTCAGCAGTGAAAATACTGAACAAGATCAAACTGGCAGAGAATTTTGTGGGTGAAGCTGCAATCAACACACTATGGTGCTCGGCCAGAGTGATGCTATCGTCAGTGATGGCAAGAAGAGCATTATAGCTCAAGCCGTGGACAGCAGACGGTTCAAGGGCAAAAATAAATATCTTCTTTCCATAGAGAATTCCGCCTGGGGGGAGGCAACTCATTTATATATAGTATAATCAGTCCTGATTGGGCAAGGGACGGAGCCTATACCCATACGTGTAGGCTGTCATGCTTGTGTCAGGAATAAACAATTGGTGAAACAGTGAAATGCAAATGCTAGCCTCCAAAACATTTCAACTGTTCTAAAAACTGAAATTCCACTCAGTTTACCTTAAAGAAATCCTGTCCTTGGAGAATTAAAATAAAAAAAAGATTCCTACATTCCTTTTTTCAAGAGCTACAGCCTCCAGTAGAATGGTCACTTACTGGTGTGATAAATGACTGATCTTCTGGCACGCACTGTAGTTCTACCTGCTGACATTACATTACTACAGAACACAATAGTGATGTGATCGGCAATAAGTGACAGTGGTGTCAAGCATCCAACATTCCCAGAAGTGTTTCAGATGTGAAGATTCTACTGCAGGCCATAGCTTGAAGACAGTAAAGTGAGGATTGACCTACTAAGGGGGTTATTTACAAAAACTAAAGAGTGCAAAATCTGATGCAGATCTGCATGGTACCCAATCAGCTTCCAGGTTTTATTTCCGAAGCTTAATTGAACAAGCTTAGAACAAGTTAGAAGTGGATTGGCTACCATGCACAGCTGCACCAGATTCCAAGTGCACCAGTTTTAGTAAATCTACCCCTAAGTGTTTACTTTTGCAGACAAGTTAGAAGGCTGGCTGGAGGCTAGCCTGCATTTGTAGGAGGAGTCTGAGGGGTATATATCCCTCCTCCTCTGTCTTGTTCATGGTCGGCTCGTCTGCATGGTTACAGCTGATGTAATTTCCGGTTTCATGGAGCAGCATGGCTGTCATAGACACACCCCTGTAGTCCTCAGGGTTTCACTAGAGTGCTGTCTGTGTGTAAGCGATGCCAAAGCTGTTAATTGCAGATTGCCCATATGCACCGTCCATCCCATCTCCATGGTGTGCCAGCCCTATTTATTTACTCCCACGTGCTGGAGGGAGGAAAGGAACTGGTATGTCAGAGGAAGGAAAGAACCTAGAAAGTCAAAATATCATCAAATAAAATACTTTTTAAGGCACAAAAATATTATTTTTTCTAAACATGTTTGCAGATTTGGTCAATTAAGTTTAGAGTGGGGAAGTGGAAATGAGCAATGTAGAACCACAGATACTGGAGATTTGCTTTAAGGGTTCATCTTCAAGGCATTCATCATGGTATCAACATGTAAAAACTGAACACAACATTGAGGAAAAGAAGAATTTTGCTGTAAAACTTGCCAAAAAAAATTCTGAGTTTAAAGCTAAAATCCAAGGACTGTCTCTGTAAAAAAAAATGGTGCTTAGAGCTTTTCTAGGCCTGGCAGGTGGGTTCTATTATACCACTCTCCTTTCAGAACTTCACTTGACAATTCCTTGCTGTGTCACTCTTTATAGACTGCAAATGGCTTAAATAAATTTGAACAATGTGGAGTGTAAACACCTTTCATTTACACATTAAAATATGAGAAAAAGGAAAAGAACTTTGTTCTGGGGGAGAAAGCAAACAAAACGCTGTCAGCACAGTAAATTAGTCACTTTCGGCTCTATAGATGACACATATATTTCTATTGTGTGCACGTTGTACTTTCAAAATTTACACAGTTTATGTCATATTTTAAGTGGCCATGAATAATATCAGTTTTTATTACGCACATTCCTTTGATTACAAAATAGTTTAAAAGAGAAGTAAAGGTTTATTTTTCTTTTCTCCATCATACTTACCTCGGTGGATGCAGCATGGGTCCGATGCTACATCTGTCCCCCAGCGCCTCTGCCTTGAGAACCGAGCGATTGAACAACGCCGATCAATCGTTTTTTACAGTTCTGCGAGCAGAGAGCTGTAGATTGTCAGTCTCAGCTCTCTGCTCTTCTCCTCGCTCATTGGAGTTCTGGGATATAGAGGGGGCAAAGCAGCTGTCTCTGGCTCTCAGCAGCTGTCAGTGACGTTTAGTCCGCTCTCTGCTGAAAACGGGTCACAGGAGTGCAAAACAAATTGCACTCCTGTGACCCATAGGAGAAGTACAGCCAAACAAGCTTTGGCTATACTTCTTTAACCGTTGAAGGAGAGACTGTGGATAAACGCTAATAAAGAATTTATTCATTATTATTATTATTTAATTCATTTAATTTTTTATGTGTTAAATCCCATTGTTTATCATTACTCTTTTATTTGGTTTATTTAAAAGGGTACAGTATATTTTGCCTGAATAAAGTAGCACCACCCAGTGGCCAAAACATAAGGGATGCTAAGGTTGTGTTATTTACAGTGGTCATTCTTGCACCCCTATTAAAGTGGTAGTAAACCGCTGAAAAAAAAAGCCCAAAAAAAATGGCATAATGTGCTAATATGCATCTCATACTAGCAAATTATGAAATACTTACCTTAGAGCTCCCGCAGCCCGACCAATCAGTGTTGAGGGGGCTGACATGTTGCCTATTCGTTTTCTTATGGGGTCGCTGGCTCCGGCGCTGTGAGTGGCTGGAGCCGCGATGACGTCACTCCCACGCATGCATGCAGGAGTCCTCCGTTTCGGCAAGGTCTGGCATGATACGCCGTACCTTCATCAGACATTCACTGTGCATGAGCCGCGGACATCAGCGGCTCCATGCAGGGTGAATATCTCCTAAACCATGTAGGTTTAGAAGATATTAATTTTACCTACAGGTAAGCCTTATTATAGGCTTACCTGTAGGTAAAAATGTCCAAGTGGAGTATACAACCGCTATAAGTCTAGTAATCCTGGTGTACATCTCCTAATTTTTAGAACTATTTAAAGCAGAGTTCCACCCAAAAATGGAACTTTCGCTGTCCAGATTCCTCCCCCCTTCTGGTGTCACATTTGGCACCTTTTAGGGGGAGGGGGGAGCAGATACCTGTCTAATACAGATTTTTGCTACCATTTCCGTTGAAAGATCGCTGCAGTATCTGCGACAAACTACGCCATGTCCGACCCCACCCATCCCCCCCCCCCCCCCGCTGTCTTCTGGGAGACACACAGGGACAGCAGGGACCACTCAGAAAGTGCAGCTCGACTCGCGCATGCACAGTAGGGAACCAGGCTGTGAAGCCCCAAGGCTTCACTTCCTGGCTCCCTTACTGAAGATGCCGGCACCTGCACCCGGGAGCCATGGGACGGGTCGGCTTCGGGTGAGTACATGGCGGGCGCCCTGGACAGATAAGTGTCCTTATTTTAGAAGTCAGCAGCTTCAGTATTTGTAGCTGCTGACTTTTAATTTTTTTTTCAGCGGAACTCCGCTTTAATGCCTTTAATTGTATAAATGTTTTTAAATGTACTGCTATGCTTTTAACCACCGATCCATATGTATTGCTATGCTAATATTCAGTAGTATAAATAATATTATATTACTTTTAGCTAAGTCTAAGCTGATCAGCTTTTTAATAGAAAGCAGAAGTAATCCTGAACTCATTTTAAGTACCCCCTTTAGTACACATACTATATACACGGCCAAACATTTGTGAACACTGGACCAGTATACCCATTTAAATAGCCAAATATATCCTGGGGTTTAAAATGACAGATATTGTTAACCCCTTCACACCTATGGGTAAAACAAATGTAAATGCCTAAGCACAATTGTGACATGTGTTAAAACTGTGCATATCATCACAACTACTTGTGCATCCAGGTGTATTATACCTTTTTTTTTTTTTCAGGACAATTTGGACTTTCATTGGGTGGTAAATGGTAATGGATATCTGCTGATATTTTTTTATTATCATAGGAAAACTGGTCAAAGATAGTAAAAAAATATATATTTTTTTGAAATGTAGCTGTATATTTCTTGTTACTACTATAACCTACCACCAAAGAACAACCCAAAATAAATTATCCTACACTGGACAATTGCAGTGATACCACATATGTGCATGTTAGTTGTTGTATGTACCCGTAGTTCAGCCCAAAAACAATAGTGAGCATTTTGCTTTATCCTACCTAAAACACACTGACACTGATGCTAACTGACACTAGTTTAAAAAATGTTTAAAAAAAAAAAAATCCTGCCCAAAATACACTGAGCATGATCTTTGACCATGACCTTGACCCAAATACTAACTCTGGCATTGACCCAGATCAAACCCTGATCTAGCTATTTTTTATTTATTGTATTATTATTATCATTTTACACACAGTTACATAGTTGTTTTTTTTCTCTCTGTATAGAGAGAGAGGTGCCATGGGGTTGATTTACTAAAGGCAAATAGAGCGCAGTTGCTTCAGAGCTTAGTAAATGAGCAGAAGCTCTGTTGACTTCAATCATCCAATTATATGCAAGCAAAACATTTTTTTTATTTTCCTTGTCCATGATTGGGTATTCCTTGCAAAGTGAAGCTTTATCTCATTTACTAAGCTTTGGAGCAACTGCACTTGCCTTTAGTAAATCAACCCCAATGTATCTCTCCTCTCCATTCACAGAGAGAGAAACACAGGGGCGGGCTTCACAGTGACTGATCACTGTAATAGTCAATCAGAGGCTATCACAGCGGTCAGGTGACCTGGAACTGGGAGTGCCAGGTACCGATTATTAGTATGGGACCCAGGGCTCCCCGTGAGACCCCGGTCTCTGTACTGAAAGCGAGCTGTGCTGCGTGCTCCCAGCACAAAGACAGATGCGCATATATGCGGCCCTATGAAAAAAACTCACTTTAGTGGGGCCATATATATATATGTACTGTCGGCATGAAGGGGTTAATGCTACAAAATACAAATACATTTTAAATAATTGTGTGCTTCCATTCTTGAGGCAACAGTTTGGGAAAGTTCCTTTTCCATTCCAGTGCAACTGTGCTCCTCTGCACAAAACCCACACCATAAAGCTATGGTTTGATGAGTCTGATGTGGAGGAACTCAAAAATGGCCTGCACAGAGCCCTGATCTTTACCCTACTGAACAATGAATATCTTAGGGATGAACTGAACTGTAAACACATAGGAAGGTGCTGGGTTAAAGTATATTTGCCATTCCTTCAGTCCGTTCTGTAAGCTTGTGAATGATGGGTTCTCTGTTCTGCTATGACTTAGCGACTTAAACTGCTCGGTCCCCACTGACACACCTGGTTATAGATTAAAAGCTGCTCACACCAGTGTAACTTAAGCATTAGTATATTACCCCACCATATTAGCATCCGGGAAATGGGCCACTGAGTGCTGGACGTTAGATAAAATATTACTGTATATTGTGGTAAGACAATTCAAACATAATGCATAAACCAGTAGACAGATAATTGAACACAATATAAGATGCTGTATTAGATAAACCGAACACTGTCCTATAATATCGATTGACTGCAATAAAGTTAAACCAAGTTTCAACTGACATAAACAGTGGGAAATCTAACAACATTAACTAACCCCAAGAAATGTCCTCAAGTGCACTCACTGTATACAACCCCAATATTGCTGACAAGGAGTACCCCTAGATGTGGCAAAAGAGTATCTGGTGCCTATTTAGCAGTACTAAGCAGTCTATCATTTGGGCCCATCTATAAGCTGGTGCAAGTGAAGATGTCCCTTTAAGACTGTTCCCAATAGATAGCTAAGTAAGGGGTCGTCTCTATTGGCATTAACTGTAGGGAATACAGGATTAGGCTGGGTTCTCCCACTCACCACTCCTGGTATACAATGGATTCAGTCTCCAAATGCCTGGTGATCTGTTGTCTCAGAAGGCTTAGTCCCATGATCAGGTCCACACAAGGCTCAGTCCCAGAGTTCAGACTCTCATTGGCTCCACTTGACTGTAGGCACATACTTGCTGCAGCTTTGGGTCCAAGCACAGCAGGACTATCAGTGTCCCAGTCCTCTGCTCTGATCCTCTCCGATGAATAGGCATGGACTCCACAGACAGCAGGGCCATACTCTATAGACTGCCTAAACCTCCTAGACTGCTTAAACCTCTGGTCAATTGTCCTGGAAAGCTCACTAGCTCTCCACCTCTGTGTGCAGGGATCTCTGGGAGTTCAAGCCCAAGCTCTCATTTACTTGAATTGAACTATGCTTCCTGGGTACTACATGTTCCAGTGTCCCTTGTGCACTTGCATCATCCAGGTGGGAGGGGGAGAAGAGTATTTTCCGTTCTCCTCCCCTGTGTATCATTACTGCTGCTGGGGGTGAGTGGGGGGAAAGGACAGCAGCAGGTCTCACACAGCCTGCTCTTTAGTACAGACATGGTAGAGAGGAGAGAATGGGCATAAGAGGCACACAGCCCACTCTTTTAACTAGTGGGCTGCGGTTTCCAAAGCAAGCAAAGTCCTTTCTTGTAATAAGAGAGGTATGGACTACAGAGAGCGAGCTACTGTATCATTTTGCACCTGTACAAATCAATAGTAAGACCTCATCTGGAATATGCAGTTCAGTTTTGGGCACCAGTTCTCAAAAAGGATATCGGGGAACTGGAGAAAGTGCAGAGAAGGGCAACCAAACTGATAAGAAGCATGGAGGAGCTCAGCTATGAGGACAGATTGGAGGAACTGAATTTATTCTCTCTTGAGAGGAGGAGATTAAGGGGGATATGATCAACATGTACAAATACATAAGTGGTCCATATAGTGAACTTGGTATTGAGTTATTCACTTTAAGTTATCACAGTGGACAAGGGGGCACTCTTTACGTTTGGAGGAAAATAAATTTCATCTCCAAATACGGAAAGGTTTCTTCACAGTAAGAGCTGTGGAAATGTGGAATAGACTCCCTCCAGAGGTGGTTCTGGCTAGCTCAGTAGATCGCTTTAAAAAAAGGCCTGGATTATTTCCTAAATGTACATAATATAACGGGGTACTAACATTTATAGGTAAAGTTGATCCAGTGAAAATCCGATTGCCTCTCGGGGGATGAGGAAGCAATTTTTTCCACAGCTGTAGCAAATTGGAGCATGCTTTGCTGGGATTTTTCGCCTTCCTCAACTGTGGGTGAAGGATTGTGCATATGGGATTGCATGATTTTTTATTTTTTGGTTGAACTTGTGTCTTTTTTCAACCTGACTAACTATGTAACTATGTAACTATATGACTATTGGGAAACACCTTGTTGAAAAACACTGCCCTCTTCTGCCTGAGGAAGTGCAAAACCTGCAACATGTTGTCGTTGCTGTAAATTATCTTTATTGTGTGATTGTTCAATTTCTACAATATAAACATTGTTTAAGTATCCACGTGTTTTAACTACTAATTCTTGGGTACACTGGTTAGTAACATGCAGTCTTATGTTTATGAAACCACACATGATGAACATTCAACTGGGCAAGTTAGAAAGCCACCCTTTGAGGGAAACAAAATTTGCTGCTCACCGTACATAGTAAAAAAACATCAAGCGTAGCTAAGCCATCATGTTTGTCTGTGGGGTAACCAAAAGAGGTACTTGCATGTAATTGGATTACAACTAATTTCAAATCTATATATTACAAAGCCTTAGCCACATTTGTGTTACTTGAAACCAACATTATGTAAGTCTTAATTCCCAAAGTGGCAAATTAGAACATCTCACTTTTGTCCAAAGTTACTCAACCCTTATCTCTTGTGCTCTAGCTCTACCTCTCCCAGTATGGTCTGCAGGCCAAACATGAAGCAATATGTCAAATATGTAAATAGCTGACAACATTCTCACAGACTGTGCTAACGTTTTGTTAGAAAGGCACATGTACATACATCTCATGAACATTGCACAACG
Source organism: Lithobates sylvaticus (assembly GCA_028564925.1). Lineage (NCBI taxonomy): Eukaryota > Metazoa > Chordata > Amphibia > Anura > Ranidae > Lithobates > Lithobates sylvaticus. Next base: position 199,697,099 of record CM053029.1, read on the forward strand.
CTTCAGAAATTCAGCAACACCCACCAGGTGTGCAGCCTGCACGATAACTCATATCAAAGTCATCAGACGGTAATGTCCTAGGAGAACAGAAAAACAATTTCTTAATGTTTTCCAGAGTATATCACTTGCAGCTTCAAACGGATTCCTATGGAGATGAAAGTGACTGTGGAGGAAGTGAATAAGCAGGTTTGAAGTGTGTAGGAAAGGATGAGATGCATTGTCAGTATGGCGCATACAGTTACAAATGATAAAGATTATAGTTTAAAAGGAATTGTCCACATGTGAAGCAAGAGCAGAGTGTTGTGGAGCAGGTGAAAATAATGTAGCTCTTACCTTTCCTTTTTAAATATTTGGTTGCCACTTCCTAGCAGTGTGAAATCATCATTTGTATGTGTAGCTGCCATAACCCCTAGGGGAGACCTTGAATTTTCTGGGCTTACCAATTACCTCCTCGCAGCTCGTCTTTCGTTGTCTAGGGGTTCCCAGGGTTAGTACCCAGTAACTTCAGAAGCTGACACACAAAAGTCCCTTTGAGGATTTTTATTCTGCAGGGGTAACATCCAACAATAACACAGTCTCAGGTGGGAAAAGAGGGAACGGGTGATAAAACTCAGGCACTTTGAACTGCTGACATCCACCGAATGTCTCTTAGTTAGCCCAGAGAGTAGCCACTCGCAACTGGGCACTTCACTGCTGGATAAACCTCTAACCATAGATTTAGCAGCCAACGTGTGATCCGGAAAATTAGCAAAGTCTCTGCCACAGACTAGATTGTAACTGAAGATAAGTAGGAACCTTTCCCACAGTACCTGGATTTCTCAGCCTTCTTGGCGGTACTGTGATAAGTGTGGATTCTCTAGTGTCCATACAACTCAGCTCCCAGGCTCTTACCGAGCAGCCAGCTTCTTAGCCCTCCCCCGAAGAGTCCTTCCCTGGTCGCTTGTACGAGTTACCGTGTCCCTCCAATACCGAGAGCACACCGGGACACCTTTGAATCCTCCTTCAGTTACTGGGCCTTGAACTAGCCAGTTCCAAGGCTCGGGAACGCACAGATTCCCACCCCAGACCATGAGGGCCTCTGGGGCTGGTCAGGGTGACCATGCTTACGGGGATGGCAGACACTCCTGGGTCCGGGACCCCTCACGGGGCTAGCCCGGACCGAAACCAGGAACCAAAGCTGCAGCCGAGCCCTGAACACGTAACTTCAGCATCTTAAATAACCCTTCCCAGACTACACAGCGGAGCCAGACGCCCCCACTGATTGGCTCCGGGAAAGATTGGTACCTAACACGTCCAACCAGGCTCGGTTCTCAGCCTATCACAGGTGCCTCACTGCACCTATGACCAGGCAGAACCTCAGCACAGCCCACCAAACTGACGCCAAAGTAAAAACCTGTACAATTAACCCCCAGAACTCTGTTACAGTTCTGGAGAACTACATTTTCATATGCATAGTGCACACTTTAGGAAAGTGTGGGCGCTACATATGTTTAATCTCTTTTTTTATTTAGTCTAATGCTTTGTACACACGGTCGGACATTCCGACCACAAAATCCGTCTGATTTGTTCAGACGGATTTTGGCCGAAACTTGTGTTGCATGGTCGGACAAAGTTGTCGGAAAATCTGATCGTTTCGAACGAGGTGACGTACAAAACATACAACAAGACTACGTAGAGGCCAGTAGCCAATAGCTTTCGTCTCCAAATTTCTTCTGAGCATGCGTGGCACTTTGTGCATCGGATTTCTCTACACACGATCGGAAAAAGTCTGATCGGATTTTTTGGACGGAAAATTTTAGATCCTGATCTCAAATTTTTTCCGTCGGAAATTCGGACAGAAAAAGTCTGCTAGAGCCCACACACGATCGGATTTTCCGACAACATAATCCGATCTGACTTTTTCCATCAGAATATCTGACCGTGTGTCCCATGCATTATACATTGTATACACAGAACAGAGAAAAAAAAAAAAACAAGCCAAAATATATACATACAAACATCATAATAGTAATAGAGACATAACAATTACAATGGGTCGCACATTTAAACATATAACGCACAGGTACTCTCCAAAAGGAAGAGCATCGAACAGGACTATCACATTCATCAAAATAGGCATGAAATAAGGCCATACATATACTATCAAGCATCTTCTAGGTTGTATCTCAGACGCAAACCTATACTAAAAATATAAAAGACATCAATATTATAACAAAAGATAAGTATAGAAAAACCTGTATCCATACCATTATTACTAAAGGGTACAGAATAACAGTAGAATGGTGCCCAACCTAACAAATAGGTGGAAATCTGAAGGGTGACCCAATTTTATAAAACGTAGCAAATCAAAGCAATAAGTAAATGTGACGGACCGCCTGGCATCCAACCTTGGTGCTTCCGCCGAGATACAGCTTGTTCCATTCTGGAACTAGGAACCAGGTATTATAGTTTAGCATTGCACTCACGAACTAGACGACACTAGCTTAGGTGCAAACTGGAACTGAATTTATTGTAAATTCACATAGGTTATATACCACACAAAATCACACAAGGTAAGAGCTTGATCACATTATCCTAAAAAATTCAAACTGTAAACAGCAATCTAATCATCAGTGCATCTAATGAACAGCTAACAAACATAAACAGTAAGCTAATTAAGAACTAGTCACCTAGACAAGCCTAGGTGACTCAGGTAAGCGCCCACCCAGACAATTTGGCACCAGTTCCCCAGAAAGAAGACCCAGGGCTATCCAAATCTCATTAATCAGCTTTCACTTGTGTAATCTGTCCACTAGACAATTCATCATGTGACAAAACTCATTCAATATTCCAGAAGTTTGAAAAAGTGGAATTAATTTATATTCATAGGTTCCTTGAGGGGTATTGTTGATAAATATTTCTGTCCCAAGTGGGGGAGCTTCTCCAACTCAGTCTGCAGGAGGGCTACCATATTTCCTCTGACCATTAACCTCTAGAAGATTAATATTGCACCTTCCCATCCACTCCAGAAGGAAAGATTTATTGTCCTGATTTAGAGAATTAATCCAAGTCTCTTTCTCAGCGTTTATCACATTGTTGTCCATCATTACAGAATGATCTGCTCTCCCCATGGAATCATGCGCTCTTTTCCATACTCTGACCGGGAGAAGCAGACTAAATCCCCAGTCTCCTCCATGGGCCATAATCAATGGGTAGAAGGCTAGCTCCTAGTCCTCTCCAAAAGCCCCTGTCCAGAAAGGACCGGAATGTAAATGCACTGCAAGGGAATGTAATGTAGGGCCGCACATGACAGTGTGTCAAGTGACACACTTTTTAGGCTCTGGGGGAGTGTTAATGTGTGAGGGGCTGGGCTGAGCAAGGGGAGTGGCCATATAAGAAGGTGGGGCGGAGCCACGGGGGTCAGTGCGGGAAGGACGGGACCAGGGGAGGCAGCTTTTACCACTGCTCCTCTTTGCCAGTCACAAGATGGCCGACGGCCTGGAGGGGATTGCGAGGCTGCGGGCGGCGGCGGAGGTACAAGGGGCAGGATGGCTGCAGGATCGAATGGCGGTTGTGCTGTCCGAGGCACAAAGGGGGGACAAGAGAGCTGTAAGAGGAAGAGCGGTCCGAGGATGGCGGTGCGGCGCCCCGCGGCCGCGTGTCTAGGCCCAAGGTCCGTTATTCGGCTGGCCCATCCAGGTTAGTGAGAAGTCCCAGGGGGGAGCGGGCATACCCCCGCCCCCCCCACCCACCGCGTAGACGAGCAGGAGAGACAGCGCTGGAGGGCCCGGAAAAGATGCTGGCCGTGGGCCTAGGGCGGGAGGCAGAGCCTCGGGCCTAGCCAGCATGGGATCCCCAGGTTCAATTAGAAGAGCTACTACAGCCTCCCCTGCCCCTGCAGCTCTGAACGAGTTGAGGGGAGGTAGGAACAGTGAGGGGAGGGGGGAGGTGAGGGCAGCAAGGGACGGGAGGATGGCCGGCACAACAGGCTCCTCTGGGACCACGTCCCCCCCCACCCCAGCAGCTTGGCACTATCATGGGGGCGGGGATCTAAGGACTACTAGGGCTACGGCCGGGAGGGGGGTGTCTGCTCCCAGACGTGCCAGAACATCAGATCCCTCCGCGGCTCTGCACGAGTCGGGGGGGCAACAAGGTCACAGGAACAACTGCAGGGGGGAGGCTTGGGGTCAACTCCACTGCGGGCGCACCAGCCGTCACCGAACGAGGGCAGCAACGCAGGAGTGGTGCCTTGAACGGCCCGCCTGCTCAGGAAAGGGGGGAGTCCAGTATAGCCAGGAGTCAGCGCCCAGTCAGGGCCCAGTGCAGGGAGCTTGAGGCACGTAATTCCAGGAGCCCCTCTCCGAGGGAGCGTCCTTTGTTGTTTGAACAGGTGGAGGGGACCAGGTCGGAAGGCGAGTTGACGGAAGAGGAGGAGGAGCTCATTCGCCCTATCCCGGCGGTGGAAGTCCAAGCAGCGGCCGTGGGGATGGCGCCCGGTCAGCCCGGTAAGTCCATTAATAATGTTACGTTTTCTGATGCATTGCAAAAAATTGTTAGGAACGGCTTCCAGTGTGGTGGGTACAGGGGTATCTCCCGCACCGTCGTTGGCGGTATCAGACCAACCGCGGGCGGTGAGTGGGGTTACGGAAAGTGGGGGGAGTCGGATGCAGGGACTGTTGGAGGGTTTGCGGGTCCTGTTAGGTCGGTTTGGGGGGGGACAAGGTTCTTCCTCAGCGGGGGGGGTGAGTGGTGGTAACGGTGGAGCAGATGGGTTGGTGGTGGGCGCCTCAGGAGGCGAAGCGACGTCAGGGTCTGCTGCAGAGGGTCCGAGCACAACGGGGGAAGATGGAGATGACAAGGTGAGTGTGCCAGAAAAGGGGGTCAAGGAGCAGGCGTTAAGGGCCGACATCGGGAGGATGGCCGACGCGGCAAAAGGCGAGGTATAGGTTTGCTTCGAGGGACCGTTGGGGGCTTATTTGAAACAAGGAGTCTGGGAGTAGATTTGGGAAGGGGAATAGGGGGAGATTTTCTCCTTGTTGCCCCTGGAAAAAGTCAACCTAGAGAGGGTGAAGCCAGATGACACCAAAAAGGATGAGGAGGAGAAAAGGAGGTATCGTTTAATCCCCCGGTTTTGCTAACTGGCTTCAAGCATTCGCCATTTTAGCAGAGGTGATTGGTGAGAAGAACCCCGAACATTGTTCGGCGTTGTTCGGTTATATGTATGCAATGGGGGAGGCATATAGGTTTATGGGGGAGCAACATGGCTTTGTTACGACGAACAGTCCCGCCAGTGTAGGGCTGTTCGGCCAGCATGGAGGTGGGATCACAAAGATAGTAGCCTCTGGATTAGACTGATGGCTTCGGTTAAGACGCCAGCGCAGACATTTCAAGCTTCGGCCGGAAAGAAGTGGGGTGGGGGTGTGTGGCTCTTCAATGAGGGCGTAGGAAAATTTGGCGGAAGGTGTAAATTTTAAGCACGAATGTTCCGGGTGCGGGGGAGGTCACACACTCGCTAGGTGTTTCAAGAAGGTCAAGCGTGCCGGAGATTTTCCACACCAGAGGGACGACTCCGGTGATGTGGGGAAAGGATGCAGCCTTTCCTAAGTAGGTACCCGGATAGGGCGGCGGCGGAATGGAGTGGCACAAGGTTCAAGCATGGTTTCAGGATTCCGTGCACCCTGACGGTGATTCCCCCGCTGGCAAAAAATTTAAAAGCGGCACTTCAACACCCTATGATGGTGTCGGAGAAACTGTCTAAGGGGATGGTTTTGGGTAGGATGGCAGGCCCGTTTGATGCCTAACCATTCGTGGATTTAGTAGTGTCCCCATTAGTGGTGGTCCCCAAGAAGGGGCCAAAGAAATTTCGGCTGATCCATCATTTATCAGTTCCGAAAGGGGGTTCGGTAAATTATGTTATTGATCCGGAGGCGGGTACGGTGTCGTATACATCTTTTGATGCCGCGGTTCCGGGATACGATGGTATGGTAGAGGGGCAATGAGGGCAAAATCGGACGTGGAGGCGGCATGTAGACTGTTGCCGTTCTTGGGTATAATAATTGATTCCATGGCTATGGAATGTAGGTTACCGGAAGAGAAGCTTGGGGGATTTTAAAAAGGGAAATTCGGGAGATTCATGGGGCGGAAGAAGGTGCAGTTACGCACGTTACAATCGTTTTTAGGGAAGTAAAAGTTTGCGTGTAGGAACATTCCAATGGGGAGAATTTTCTGCCGACGGAGGTCGGCAGCGACAGCAGGGGTGAGGGCCCCACGCATGTATTAGGTTGATAAGGGAGCACCGGGATGACATGGAATCATTTTCTGGCAGAGTGCAATGGTAGGGTGGTCTGGATGTCAGTACCGGTGAGCAACTTTGACGTGGAGCTGGTGACGGACGCCGCAGGATCAACGGGATAAGGGGCGTTCTTCCAGGGTCAATGGAGTGCGGAACCTGGGCCGCAGGTGTGGGAGGAGGCAGGTTTTTCTTATGAACTTGGTGCTCCTGGAGCTATTTTCCGGTGGTGCTATCATTGGAATTGTGGGGGCAGGCCTGCAGGAATCTCAAATTGAGGTTGAATTGCGACAATATGGGGGTGGTGCAGAGGATCAACGGCATGGCAGCGGCTTTGCCACTGGTCATACGATTGATGCAGAGGTTGGTTCTGAGGTGCATGCGGCTGAACATCCTTTTATATGCTGGGCATATTCCGGGAGTGGAGAACACTCTAGCTTACGCCTTGTCTCGTTTTCAGTGGGACAAGTTCAGGGAGCTGGCGCCGGACGGAAAAGCGGTGGGTGTCCCATGCCCGGGCTGGATCAGGGATTTGGCCTTGGAACCGCCGTGGGAGGGTTATAGCGGTCAGTAAGCGAGTCCACGTGGTCAGCCTATATATTAAGGTATGGAAAGAATGGGCAGATGTACAGGCCGAGGCGGAGGTCAGGGGTGATGATCCTGGGGCCAGATGGTTGCTACTTTATTGGGTATCCAGATGTATGTAAGAGGGCTAGCCAGTATCAGCCGGGCTTGCGTTCTGGTTTAAATTGAGGAGACGGGAGTATTGGACGAAAGGATTTTCTGGGTTAAGCAGGCGATAAAGGGCTATAGAAAGTCACGCAGGAGCAAGGACATCCGGCGCCCAATCACGTTGGGGATTCTGTTGCCATGGGGTGGACAATTGGGTTTGGTGTGCACATCAGATCATGAAAGACGGTTGTTGTTGGCAGCTTTTTTGCTGGCAGTTTTTGGGGCTTTTTGGATAGGGGAGCTGGTGAGCCCCTCAAAGGGGGTGGCTGGGGGGTTTGTTGGTTCAGGATGTGGATATGTTGGGGATAGGGTGTCGGTTCGGATACGAAAATCAAAAACGGATCAGGGGGCAAGGGGGTACAGGTGAGTTTATATGCAAACAGGGATGTGAGGTGTGCCTGGTTAAGGTGGTGGCGAGTTTCTGGGTGTGAGAACTGGGGGAGATGGTCCTTTATGGAGGCATGCGGAGGGAGCTTACCTGTCCAGATTTCAGTTCGTGACAGTTCTGAGGAAGTGTTTGGGGAGGTTGGGTTTGAACAGCAACGCCTACGCTTCACACTCCTTCCGCATGGGGGCGGCCACAGAGGCCGCCAGGCGCGGGTTGGATGAAGTGGATGTGCGGCAGTGGGGGAGATAGGAATCTTAGCGATTCTGTACCGATATTCGGCCACAGATGGTTTGTAAAAAAAAATAAAAAATACAATGTTTAAAGTAATAAGGGGATATGTTACTGTTTTTTGTTTCCGGTTCAGCAGGTTGTTGCTATGGGCATTTCCAGAAGGGAGGCGGTGATCTGGTGACTGGGTAGAACGGGAATGGAGTGGGGCTGGGTGGTTCCCGGAGGGGGAGAGATATGCTTGGCTGGATAGGCCACCCGATGGGTTGGTCATTCATGCTGGTGGGAACGATTTGGGAGTGCTGACAGTCAAGGACTTAATGGCTGATATTAAGGTGGAGCTGATATTCCTCCAGGCCACTTCTCCAGGACAATGTTGCGTTGGTCCGATATGGTGGCTAGGACGACATGGCGTATGGCCAGATCCGTATACAGGCTTAATGAGGCCCGGATCAGGATAAACAAAGTGGTGGGGCGTTTTATTGCATGGCAAGGGGGTTTAGTGATTCGCCACAGGGAGTGGTAAGTGAAAATGGGCATGTATCTCAGAAGAGATGGGGTACATCTAACGGATGTGGGTATTGATTTGTGGTCACTGGGGTTACAGGAGGGGATTCAGGCGGCCCTACGGGTGTGGAGGTGCCCTCAGGCTGTGGCGTTGGTTGTTTTGTTGGTCAGTGACGGCAGCGTTTATAGAGGTGGTAAATGGGTGGGGGGCTCATCAATAGATGGCCCCTCCTTGTGTACATCAAACGTTGTTGATGTTTACTGGTATTGTGCACTGCGGGAAAGTTGGTTATCGTGTGGTACAGAGAGAGACCCATGGGTTTCGGTGTATCCCGCAGTGCCCCCTGGTGTTTGATATCTAGTATATCATGTATATGGTTTAAGCACTTAGCTCCGTCACTGGCCAACAAATTGGGTATAACATCTTTGTTTTCCAGGTTTCAGAACTGGTTTAAAAAGTTGATGTTATGGTGTTATTTATGTGTTATTATTTATAAATAAGAAATTGGAGTTCTTATTTTGGTTTATTAATAAATAGCTGTTATGGCCATTCAACTCCATATTGGTGTGGTCTCTTATTTATTAAGGTGGGGTAAGAAGTTATATGGAGTTGGGCTTCACAGCTTAGTGGGTTATATCTTGGCTACACTGGTCAAGTAAGGACCGGAATGTAAATGCACTGCAAGGGAATGTAATGTAGGGCCGCACATGACAGTGTGTCAAGTGGCACACTTTTCAGGCTCTGGGGGAGTGTTAATGTGTGAGGGGCTGGGCTGAGCAAGGGGAGTGGCCATATAAGAAGGTGGGGCGGAGCCACGGGGGTCAGTGCGGGAAGGACGGAACCAGAGGAGGCAGCTTTTCCCACCCACCCTCCCTTTTTTATAGGTGTTTTATGTTGGATGTGTTAATGTTCTCATTGTCGTTTCAGGTCGTTTGAAGTGGTTCGTCATGACAGCTGGGGGGTTGGCGTTGGTTGTTTTGTTGGTCAGTGACGGCAGCGTTTATAGAGGTGGTAAGTGGGTGGGGGGCTCATCCATAGATGGCCCCTCCTTGTGTACATCAAACGTTGTTGATGTTTACTGGTATTGTGCACTGCGGGAAAGTTGGTTATCGTGTGGTACAGAGAGAGACCCATGGGTTTCGGTGTATCCCGCAATGCCCCCTGGTGTTTGATATCTAGTATATCATGTATATGGTTTAAGCACTTAGCTCCGTCACTGACCAACAAATTGGGTATAACATCTTTGTTTTCCAGGTTTCAGAACTGGTTTAAAAAGTTGATGTTATGGTGTTATTTATGTGTTATTATTTATAAATAAGAAATTGGAGTTCTTATTTTGGTTTATTAATAAATAGCTGTTATGGCCATTCAACTCCATATTGGTGTGGTCTCTTATTTATTAAGGTGGGGTAAGAAGTTATATGGAGTTGGGCTTCACAGCTTAGTGGGTTATATCTTGGCTACACTGGTCAAGAAAGGACCGGAATGTAAATGCACTGCAAGGGAATGTAATGTAGGGCCGCACATGACAGTGTGTCAAGTGACACACTTTTCAGGCTCTGGGGGAGTGTTAATGTGTGAGGGGCTGGGCTGAGCAAGGGGAGTGGCCATATAAGAAGGTGGGGCGGAGCCACGGGGGTCAGTGCGGGAAGGACGGAACCAGAGGAGGCAGCTTTTCCCACCCACCCTCCCTTTTTTATAGGTGTTTTATGTTGGATGTGTTAATGTTCTCATTGTCGTTTCAGGTCGTTTGAAGTGGTTCGTCATGACAGCTGGGGGGTTGGCGCTGGTTGTTTTGTTGGTCAGTGACGGCAGCGTTTATAGAGGTGGTAAGTGGGTGGGGGCTCATCAATAGATGGCCCCTCCTTGTGTACATCAAACGTTGTTGATGTTTACTGGTATTGTGCACTGCGGGAAAGTTGGTTATCGTGTGGTACAGAGAGAGACCCATGGGTTTCGGTGTATCCCGCAGTGCCCCCTGGTGTTTGATATCTAGTATATCATGTATATGGTTTAAGCACTTAGCTCCGTCACTGACCAACAAATTGGGTATAACATCTTTGTTTTCCAGGTTTCAGAACTGGTTTAAAAAGTTGATGTTATGGTGTTATTTATGTGTTATTATTTATAAATAAGAAATTGGAGTTCTTATTTTGGTTTATTAATAAATAGCTGTTATGGCCATTCAACTCCATATTGGTGTGGTCTCTTATTTATTAAGGTGGGGTAAGAAGTTATATGGAGTTGGGCTTCACAGCTTAGTGGGTTATATCTTGGCTACACTGGTCATGGTATGGTCTGTCACAGTAATTATAAACACCAAGTGAAAAAAAAAAGTGGGGGAGGGGGAGAAGAACTTATGGGAATGTCTGAAGTGATTCCAGACCAACCGTGTGAGGGTGTAATTGCCAGTTTTATCTGTTTCCCAGAAAACCAAGGTTTCCAACTGGCAAATACATTTCGAAATCATAATTTTTAGCTATTTAACCACTTTCCGACCGGCGCACGACTATATACGTACTGTGTTTGAAGAGGGATATCTCGGTAACGGCAGCAGCTGCTGCCACAACCGAAATATCCATCTCTTCAGGCGCCGGTCGGAATTCCGATAATGGTGGCCATCGCGGCGGATTCGCCACGAGATCACCGTTATCGGCGGCGTGGGGAGGTGCCGCTCTCCCGCTCCTTCCGCCGCTTACCGGAGCCGTCAGCAGCGGCGGAAGCAATCGGGTCCTCCTCCATGCTGGGTATAGAGACGAGTGAGGCTAAGATGGCCGCCACGCATCTCTATACCATAGCAGGGCAGAAGCGACGTCAAAACGTCACTTCCACCCATACCTCTTAAAGGAACATTTTCCAAATGTCATTTTTTTAAATGACATTTTTTATTTAAATTTTTTTGCATTTAAGTCCAAATATGAGATCTGAGTACTTTTTGACCCCAGATTTCATATTTAAGAGGACCTGTCATGCTTTTTTTCTATTACAAGAGATGTTTACATTCCTTGTAATAGGAATAAAAGTGAGCCAATTAATTTTAATTTTTTAAAAAACAGTGTAAAAATAAACAAAATCAAGAAAAATAAATAAGAAAAAAAATAAAATTTTTAAAGCGCCCCGTCCCGACAAGCTCGCGCGCAGAAGCGAACGCACACGTGAGTAGCGCCCGCATATGAAAACGGTGGTCAAACCACACATGTGAGGTATCGCCGCGATCGGTAGAGTAAGAGCAATAATTATAGCCATATACCTCCTCTGTAACGTAAAACATGCAACCTGTAAAATTTTGTTAACGTTGCCTATGGAGAAAAAGTTTGATGCCATTCCACGAGCAGGCGCAATTTTGAAGTGTGACATGTTAGGTATCAATTTACTCAGCGTAACATTATCTTTTACAATATATAAAAAAATTGGACTAACTTTACTGTTGTTTTATTTTTTTATTTTAAAAAGTTTATTTTTTCCAAAAAAAGTGCGCTTGTAAGACCGCTGCGCAAATACGGTGTGAAAAAAAGTATTGCAACGACTGCCATTTTATTCTCTAGGGTGTTAGAAAAAAACAATATATAATGTTTGGGGGTTCTAAGTTTTTTTCTAGCAAAAAAGCCTGTTTTAAACATGTAAACACCTAAAATCCAAAACGAAGCTGGTCTTAAAGTAGTTAAGGCTGCAGCCGTATTTTAAACCTCCAACCCTGACTAATATTAGCAGCAATGGCACTTCTGAACAGTTGAACTCTCATGTTGATATTTTTTTTATCTAATGTGGAAATTAGATAAAAAGGACCTCCCTCTTCCTGATTAAAAACTGCTCAGTAACAGATATAAAAAAAATTGGGAAAAATTGAAAATACTTACCGGTACCTTTGCTAATGGACTTACTTAGATAATGGTGCAGTCACTGGGCCTTCTCACGGGATCCTGGGAAAACTGAATCCCATGAAAATACCCTCCTGCACAGTACTAGAGCATCGTCTCAAGCTTTCATCTACTTTAAAGTGTGCTCACAAATTTTCACACTAAAATATTTACACATTCTAATCAAGCGGTAAAATTCCATTAAAAGAAGCCTTCATTCACTTCTGTAGCTATAGGCTTTGTGGAAAAATTAGGGTTTAAAATTTCTAACTGAAATCTTATGCCGCGTACACACGGTCGGAATTCTTGTCGGAAAAAGCTCTGATGGTTTTCCCGTCAGAATTTCGCTCAAACTGTCTTGCCTACACACGGTCACACCAAATTCCGACGGTCAGTAACACAGCGGCATAAAACACGTTCGACAGCACTATAAAAGGGAAGTTTAATGCTTCCGAGCATGCGACGAATTGTTTCAGAGCATGCGTCGGAATTTTGCGTGTCGGAATTGCATACACACGATCGGAAAATACGATAGAAAGGTTTTCCGTCTGAAAAATTGAGAACAGGTTCTCAATCCAAAGTCCGTCGGAAATTCCGACAGAAAAAGACCGATGGGCATACACACGGTCGGAAAATCCGTTGAAAAGCTCCCATCGGACTGTTTCCATCGAAAATTCCGACCGTGTGTACGCACCATTCGTTTTTTTTTTTCCTATTTCTTTCTATGGAAGCAGAATCATGCCTAGCTGCCAGCCCTCTATAATAACAAAGCTAAGAACTGAAGCACCACACCAGATATGACTTTCTGCTAGTAAGGGGGGTACAAAAATACCTTCTCCATCACGGATTGAGAACAATGTACTGTATGTACTGTAAATATACTAGAAGTTAACCTGATCTTTAATTAAGTTTCTTCCAGTGTGATAATTGGCACACGTTTTCTTAGCAGACCTTTTAAAAGTGTGTATTAGGTATATATTGAGCTGAATTGCATAGGCCACACTTCATGAATGTTGTCTGTAGCTTTTGGGCTGCAGCTACATATTGATTTTCAGGGATTCTGCCTGCAGCTACACCCCCACCCCTTCCCCAAAAATACACTGCGGTCTATTTAAAAAAAAAAAAAATTTTAATCGCTAGACCAATATCATAAGTATTCCCCTAGCTGTCATGAATTCTGACTGTATTATGCTTAATAGGTCGATTTCAGTCTAGTGGTCATAATGCAGTATTTTTGCTGAAATACCTTAACCAGGAAAATACTGCATTATAGCCACTAGATAGAGCTGATGATAACAGGAAATCATGGTAATAAGCAAAAATTTGTGCTTGTGAAATTTGTCCAATGAGGTTTTTTTTTTTTGTAAATAGACCCCAGTGTGCTTCATGTTGTTCTTCATGAAGCTCAATTTTTTTCTTTTTCCCTCTGCAGAGAAGTTTGAAGGATCAGCTGTGGCACAGAAGTCCCTTATCTATCCCGACCTCCAGGCTCCCCCTGTGTTTCTTTGTCAGTTTAAGCCCCAGTGCAGCGGTACAGACTGTAAAGGCTCTATGTCCACTGCTTTTTATCATGAGAAAAGCTTGTTATCTATAAAACATAACAAAGTAAACCCGATATGTATGAGCAATGAAGTAGTGCCTGACGGGTGAGCTGCATTAAATGGCAAAATATGCTTTGAACTAAAAATAAAATTTTTCCTAATAAAATATAAAATTAATACTGCAGCTGTGTCAAGAGTGCACGCTGACTTGAATTACTGGCAATTCTCCTCCAAGTTATTTAGTCATTTCACAAAAAAAAAAAAAAAAGAAAAAAATCAGTCTTCACTAATGACTTTATTTCCTTCCTGGAACTCTGGGAAAATCTTTGAAGCTGATTTATAAGGTTTAAGATGGAAAAATGCTACATCCATTCCAGGGAAATCCGTTCACTCCCTAAACCCGCTGACATGCCCTTCTGGCAAGGCTGATCCCATTCCCATGTCTGGCCACTTATATGTGCTCAATCATTGTGACAAATCATAGGCATACATGACCACAGACTTAGGGAGAACTCTAACATAAAGCTTAATGTACAGTTCTAGGCAACAAATTACAAAGGAGTTACTGCCCTCAACTTCGCAATGTTTGTAGCCTCTCTACTGGCAAATAGTAATCTTTGGCTTAGTAAATTGAGCCTATCACATACAATATGTCCACTGCAAGCCCAGCCAATGACTTGAAGAAGGTTGCCTACAAGGACTCAGAAAGTTCTCTAGACTCATACCTGTTTGACATGGCATCAAAGGGGGACTCCAAATAAAGTCCATTGCACTCTGTGCACAAATCATGCTCTATTTATTTCTAAAACCCAATAGATGGGGTGCAGCATGGTGTGGAGACAATAATTTACACAGCAAAAGTTCACAATAGACAGAGTGGGACAGCTACTCAGCTGGGCACACTCACAGTTCCAATGACATGAAGAAGCAGGTTCCAGCAGAACCGACACGGTCTGTTGAGAGGGAACAAAATGTGGCCTGCCCTTCTTGTACTCAATCAGGAAGGTATCCAGATAGATGCAAACCTACACTCTCCATCCTCATCAGGAACCCTGTCGGATCACTGCCCAAGTGACTCAGGAAACCATAGTGGAACCCTGTTCCCCATGACTTACTCTCCCTCTGCATTGCTGCTGCGATTGAGCGCCCCCTGCAGTGGAGGGGGCGCTCTGTCTACAAGCATTTTGTAGCCTAAAGCTCCAAAATTTCCAAAATTTCCAACCTCCTAAATCCTATGTATCGGTATTGGTATTTGTGACTGTTCACATATTAGTGTTCAGGCACCCATACTGTAGCTTGACACCTGATGCACCAAAAGCTACATAAACTACTTTTGAAGCAGAACTAGGCCTATAGACTTGAATGGGAATGCCTGAAAACAAGTGAATCAAGGATTTTTGCATGTTTTTTTCCTGCATTTTTTTAGTCTGTTAGAACTGGTCTCCGCGCACTAGTGCTTTCTAGTGGCTAAAACAAAATCGCCTTAAGTTTGAAAACACCTAAATTGGTACTAAAGGCGGGAAGGGAAATATGATAGGTGCAGCACATAAATTTTGGTTCACCATCCCTGTTCAAGGGATTATTTCCTGATATGCTCCATAATGATTTGCTCCCAGCATCAGTTGAGGGAGGACAGGCAAAGAGTGAAGGGGCTACTATAAGCTATAGAGGGTCTGCCCGGCTCCGTCGACTGATGGCATGGTTAAATGTTTCTTTTTCTGTATGTATTTGATCAAATTGTATGAGCCTCTAGAGAGGCGTTGTATTTGTATTATATGTATGAAAGAAAAAAAAATATAATAAAAAGAAAGTAGTATAAAAAAAAAAAAAACACCTAAAGAGTAACTCCACTTTTGTTGAGAAAAAACATTCCCCTCTGTGTGATCTTACAATGATTTTAACAAATTTTGTTGCAGATTCCTACCTTTTGTTATTATCCCAAAGAAATCCTTGTTTGTTTCTCTATGCCCCAGTGAGTCTAATGATAGAAGTTTCATAATTATCAATCAGCTGCTGTACCTGCAGGGCTCTAATGAGGAAAGCTGCTGTGTCTGCATCCCTTTAGACGTGATTTCCTATTGGGAGTATCTTACCAAAAATTTAATTTTTGTTGCGTGGAATGCCAAAAATCTGATGTATCTTAGTGCAGACTTCTGGGAAAATCAGTGAGCCAATCACACAAGCAGGAAATTATGTTTCTTGGGGGAGTGGTCAGTACACATTCTGTGTACATAACACCTCCAGGTAGCCATATTGCATAGTAAAGAAAATTACAGAGCTGCAGATTGAAAAGAAAAGGTAATTTAATTCAATTAAAATTTTACTTGTATCGCAATTGTATATGCTATACTATTTCTTTTTTATTTGATTTTTTTCCTTCCCATGAAAGGGGAGCTACCCTTTAAATGTATGTTTAAATATGCTCGTGTACACAAAAATGTAAAAAAAAAAAATATGCCTTAAAATTGCTCTGCTCAGGTGTGAATGCAGCCTAATGGGAAGCTTGACTCGGTCATAAATGTCACCAATATTGCGCATTCACAAATGTGCCTTTGGGTCTGGCAGAGCCCTTTGGCACATCTGTGTCTGCGCAGGTAAATTTATGTGGGAAACCCCTCCTGTGCGATGTTTGGGGAAACCAGCACGTGCACAGCTCTGTCACAGGGCTCACTTAGGACCCAAAACCCTGCGGGGTTGGGGGAAAAAAAGCACAATTCTTGCCAAGGCGAGAAATGCAGAAGCACTGCTTTGCAGCACAAATATATTACTTTAGTTAAAAAAATAATGTCCATTTAGAAAAGAGGAAGGGGGAGGAGGCAGGGCAATATGACATGGCCTTAAGGCCCCTTTCACACTGGGGCGGTTTTCAGGCGGTACAGCGCTAAAAATAGCACCTAATCCTTTTAATATTTTTTTTGATCACTTTTGTTCCTATAACAAAGAATGTAAACATCCCTTGTAATAGAACTAAGGATGACAGGTCCTCTTTATGAAGAGATCTGGGGTCAAAATGACCCCAAATCTCTTCTTTACATTTAAAAGCAAAAGATAAAAAAAAAATGAACCTTTAAAAAGAAACTGCCATTTGCTCACATAATTTGTAATAAAAACATCTTTGCAATTCTAAAACTACCCTCCAACAACTTTGCATATTCTTTTATATATATTGTGATTCTGTACTTGCCAAATATACTGCAGAAATCTCCCTCCACTAAGTCTGGCTGCAACCATTTTAACTGTGGGCAGCTGAAGCTGCTGCCTGTTAACTTCCTGGATTTACACAGACACACAGAGGCACACCTCCAGCTCTGCAGCTCTGATTGGCCCTCTTATGACTCACCCCCCCCTCCTTTCCTGGCAAACTATCAGGAGAGTGAGAGAGAGAAAGCTGTGCATGGTGTCAGAAGCCTAGGCTTTTTATCAGATAAGAAACAGGACTGTACAAGGTATTTACTGGGCGGTATAAGGTATTTGGATGGGAAACTGTATAACTCAAATAGTGTTCATTGAATGATATAGATTCCTCCACAAGGGGACCACATTAACTTCAAACACAGAAATTTGAATGCTTAGGATGCCTTAAAGGTGCATAAAACTTCTCATCCAATATAGGGCAGAGAGGAGACAGACTAACATCAAACAATGGAGGTAATGGGTACTTTTACCCTAAGGTGTGGACCCACACACCGTAGCGGTGAGTCAATCAGGCATGTCAATTCTTTGCCAAGCGTCGTTCCTCCTCGTAGGTTGATTTGGCATCTAACAGCGCCAGCAACACTGCATCCAGCTCAGATGTCAAAAATGGATGTACACCGTCCGAACTCCAACTCAAAGAGAAGTTCGCTCATCCACACATGGGATATAACATGAAGGAAAAAAACAAACATACATAGCCTGCTGGCCGGATTTACCACGCTTTTTACTATTTCTAGGTGTAACAAGGGATTAAAAAAGGCAAAAACAAGTATTTTATTCATGGCCTATTCACACGTTTTCAAGTAGAAAAACTGTCGTATAAAATGCAAAACAAGTAGAGTTCTTATTCTTTCTTATATGGCTGATTCACATCTATGTTCCGAATTATAGCGTGAAAGGGAGAAGGAAATTATATGGGTCATTCACACCTCATTCACATTCAGTTAAGGTTAAGATCTGCTTTAACCCATATACATAAATTTGCATGTACTATGACGCATATTAGAAACTGATGTCTTTATTCATTTCTACAGTCAAATTCATTTGGTCTCCAGGTCATTATCCTAAACAAAACGTTCTGCTGCCATCTGTAGGACATGTATAACACTGACTGCAGGAGAGGATGTCTACTCTACAAATACAAAGCCGTGTTTACCACTTTTAAAGAGACCCTGTTGCCAGACCATTAATTTTAACAACAAGCTTCTCATAAGATTATATGTGCACTTAATGTATTTTAGACTTGTTATTTACTTGTAAAAGCCTCCCTTGTGTAGAGATCCAAAAGGCCCATGACTGCTGTTGGGTGCCATTATCTTGGATGTATTGCCAGTAGCCCCAGCAGACTCAAAACTGGCAATTAAGTGATCCACCCTTTCCCGGCAGCTACATAAAAACTTATGCAGCGAGGTGTTAGGAGGGGCGGAGTAGCTTGGCCAGCACAGACAATAATTGGCCTCCCCAGAAGAGGAAAGGGCTATGAAATGCAAGGTGGGAGGGGCTGTGTTAATGAATTGACTCTTCTGAAGTTGTCAAATTCCCTAGCAAGTTCAGAGCACATTACAAGTGAATAAAAAAAATGTTTATGGAAAGGAAAAAAAAATGTAAACATTTAAAATACATGCCTTTTCTGTACTTTAGTTTTTTTTTTTTTTAAACTTTAACCAGTGCTTCGGCTGATTTCTTTTCTTTTTAAAACAAGCGTGATTTTGCCCCAGTGCACCAAACCAGGTCTATAAATACATGGTTTGACTATTTTGGTGTGGTGGAACTTAAAGTGATTGTAAACCCTTTACTACCACTTTTACCTACAGGTAAGCCTATAATAAGGCTTATTATATGCAAGACAAAACCTTTTGTCTTGCAGGTTTTTTTTTTTTGAGAGAGTTTACAACCACTTTTAATAAACTTAAATAGTAGGTCCACCTTTTGCAGACAAAGAAATGTGCACTTAATATTTATTTGTAAATGAGCTATGGATAATGGGTGCCAGGCTCCTTCTAGACATGTGCAAATCATTTTGTTACTAATTTTTTCATTATTCAGGAAATTCTGATGTATCCAAATTCCAAATCACAACAGTGACAAATAAACAAATTCCCCCGAAATAGCAAAATCCGAATGTGATTCCAATTGGAATTCGATTTGAATCTGGAAAGGAATGTGAAATGTAAATATATTGTAATTCTTAGATGTGAAAAATTTGGCAGCCGCATTCTAATAAAAAAAAAAAAAAAAGAACTCGAATGCCGATTCCAATTTTCTGAATATGGTCAAATTGAATTCAATTTGGTCGAATTCGGGAAAATTTGAATCCAATTCAAAAACAAATAAATGAAATGACAAAACAAAATTAGTTCATTAACGAATCGAAACAAAGTAGATGTTTTCGTTCTGCACATGTCTGGCTCCTTCAGACCCTTCTCCCAGCTCCCTGTCCATATCGAGGTATATGCACGGAAAAATCACCAGACCAAACGGAGAAAAGAGTCCAAATGTATTTATTAAATACAGTGAGCCCTGTGCTATGGCATATATGCTAAGGGTGGCTGCATATTCATTCTTGTATTTATTAGTTTATATTTAAAAACAGCCAACACGTTTTAGAGGTCAGGAATAACTCACCCTTCAACAGAGCTTCAATTAAAATAAGAACCTTGAATGGACTCAAAATAGAGCTTGTGTGTACAAAGCTTTGTAGGGGAACTAGTTGCTGGATCAGGAGAGTTACTGGCTAGCAGTATTTGCATTAGAAATCGAGGTCTGTAACGAAGTATAAACTTTCAGTTGGAAAGTTGGAAAAATTTACAATGTGCATGATCCCCACACTTGTGTTGCATTGAGAATTACAAGTAAGATGGTACTTGTAGTTATTCATTCATTCATGTGAATAAAATGACGAGGGCAGAGCCGTGCCAATTTCAAATCTGACAGCTGCTGTGGTCCCTGCTGAATCAGACAAATTTCAATCCATCTGTGGTCAGCTTTAGATAAAACTTACAGAATTTCTACCCCTTTTCTACTGTATACAAGCAAAATGGATTTGGACTTTAATAACTGATATAAGAACTTATCAGAAAAACTTGTTATTGGGATCTTAGGGCTCTTTTACACCATCAGCTGTGCTGAACGCATGGCGGCTGGTGTGCACTGGAAGGATAAGCTGTCAATTTGCCGATCTCGGCACATTGCACTGTTTACTTTTATTTCTTTCATTGTTAGAAATGTATTAAAATGCAGTGGCGGCTGGCGACGTTTTAGGATGGGGGGGGGCGCCAGACACCGCCCTTCCTTTTTGACCCCTCCCACTTGGGGAAAATAGGCGTGGTTTCAGCGAAATAGTGGGTGTTGCTCTAAGGTGGTGTGGTTAACGTCTGAGATGAACGAGGGATGGAGGGAGAGGGATGGAGGGACAGCAGGCCCAGATCCTTCACAACAATAGAAATATGTGTATTCTAGAAAGTTTAACAATCTGCAGATAAAGATATTCCAAACACCTGGTGTTAGCACTTCAATCATCCCGCCACCATGGTTGTTATGGTGTCAGGATGATTGAAACGCATTATTTCTATTATTACATTGTAATATAAAATTAAATCATTCAACTTACCATAATGCTGAATCAATGGGAGCCCTGAGCGTGACACTAGCCACATTGCCTGCCACCAGATGTCACCACCAAATAAAGCAGCCTGTGTCCCCACCAAATAAAGCAGCCTGTGTCACCACCAAATGAACAGCCTGTGTCCCCACCAAATAAAGCATCCTGTGTCCCCACCAAATAAAGCACCCTGTGTCACCACCAAATAAAGCAGCCTGTGTGACCACCAAATAAAGCCGCCTGTGTCCCCATCAAATAAAGCAGCCTGTGTCACCACCAAATAAAGCAGCCTGTGTCCCCATCAAATAAAGCAGCCCGTGTCACCACCAAATAAAGCAGCCTGTGTCACCACCAAATAAAGCAGTCTGTGTCCCCACCAAATAAAGCAGCCTGTGTCACCACCAAATAAAGCAGCCTGTGTCACATCAAACCCCCCACCCCCGTTACTTATCTTGCTGTGTGTTGTCCTCTCCAGCAGTGGGAGAGAGAAAACAGGAAGTGACATCAAACTTAGATGTCAATCAAGCCACCCGGCCGTAGTAATAAATACTACAGGCGCCGGGCGGAAGTTACTCGGCGCTTCAGAAAGCTAAACGCCCGCAAATGAAGTGCTACGTCTGCAATCTCATGATTGCAAAGACGTGGCGCTTCCCACAAGTAACATGTCATTAAGTTCTTTTCACCACAGCCATGTGATGCAGTAGACTGGGTCACACCAGGCTGTGCTGGAAAAAAATTACTGCATGCTGTACTTTTTTTCTTCAGTGCGTACCACTGCAGTGCAACAGGATGAACTCGCCCCATAGGGAACAAGGCTTTTCACCTTGTATTGCGCTGAGACTTCATTGGACAAGACTGCTCTGTAGAGTAGTTCTAGAACACTAGGTGTGAAAGGGCCCTTAAAATGATAAAATAGTCAAAGATTAAGGAGTATCAGATTATGTCATATTAGTTTTGGATGGACTGACTCTTCACTAAATCAATAGTATCAATATGTCCAGAACACAGAATGCAAACTGGGCTGGTGACTGGTACACAATAGCAAAGCTCACCTGCGTTAGTGGACATAGTGAAAAACCTCTGTGCAGGAACATGCTTTGCTCCTGTGCATTGGCGAGCGTTTCCAGCACATAGACCCTAAAGTATAAACCTTCCATTTTATAAGGGAGAAGTACCAATGAAGTCTATCGTGGCTGAAATTTTTACGCCTGCTGCAATCTGCCACTGTGATTCAAGTAAAGCCAAGTGACAAGAATGCTGATTTATTGAAGATGAATCAAAGCAGAGATATTGTAAATAGAAAATCAGTTTCTGCAGATGCTTACTCTCTACTACTTAAAGTCCTCTCCCGCTCTGATCAAAGACCCATCAGAAATGACAGTTGTCAGGGATCCTTCATGAACCAGGATTTAAGTCCGTCTCTCTGCAAACCAGAACACACATTTATCAGTTCAAAGATTTCCTTGCAGTAAAGTACTTGTAAACACTTTAAAATGGAACTGAAAAAAAGCAGCACACAGCAGTCTAGGCACTAGCTAGCTGCAAAGCCTTCCATAGGCTGCACATGTAGGCCACACGGTAATGTACAGGCAATCTATAGAAGTCTCTGTAACTGACTACCCTAGTGCAGTACCGCCCTCAGCTGGCTGAGACAGAACTGATATAAGCACAAATGTTCCTTTAGCTGCTGGAATGGACGCTCTGATCCAAAGTCTGCAGATGTTTTTTTTTAAATTAAAGCTGATCTCCAGGTTTTATTGAAGTTTGAATAGTTCCTTTGGACCAAGCTGCTCTAAAGCAAACTATTTCCCTCACTAACAGATACAACGACTGTGTGCACTCTAGAAACTGTACGACGTGTATCTAAAAAGTTTGGTGAATGGTATCAGAAAACAAACAAAACGAATAGTACAAACAAATTTCCTTTATTGACCTCTAATCCACTTGTTGGTAATATTTTTTCCAGATTGGATGAGCAGGATCACCGCATGGATCAGTTTGTCATGGCGTTACAAACGCTCCTGAATCACACGGCTCACCTGGAATCTCCCTCTGTGGATGCTCCGGTACAACCTGTGTTGCAGGCCATCCCTGCTGCTGCTCCAGTCTCTGTTCAGGCACCCGCCTCAAGTATTACCTCTATAAGAGGTATGTCTGGTTCCAATTACAATGTCTCATTCTTACCCTATACTAGAATGTAGGGGCTGACGCTTTGTCACAACAATTTTCCTCAACTTCCAAGATGGAGTCGGTTACGGTTCCTGTGAGTTCTCATGATCGTTTTCTGGCTACGGTACACACCAGTCTCACAAAATTCTTGCTGCTCAGGTCCATGCTGCTCCTGAGAAACCTTGTGACTGCTGCTTTGTCCCAGAGAGTCTCTGTACTGCCATGCTCCAGACTTACCATTCTCCCAAGGCTGCTGGCCACCCTGGGAAGAATTAACTCTTTTGGGTAATTTCCCAACAGTTCTTGTGGCCTAGTCTACGTGCTGATTTAACCACCTTTGTAGCTGCCTGTTCCGTGTGTGCTCAGAGTAAGACTCCCCGACACCTTCCGTGGGCCTCCTACAACTCATACCCAATGGAGAGAGGCCCTGGACACACCTGTCTATGGATTTCATTGTGGAGTTACACAACTCCCAGGGAAACACAGTTAACCTTATGGTGGTTGACCGTTTCTCGAAAATGTCTCATTGTATTCCACTTAAGAAGTTGCCCACTTCTAAGGAACTGGCTTCCAATTTTGCTCGGGAGATCTTTCGCTTACATGGGCTACCCAAGGTGATTGTTTCGGACAGGGGTAGTCAGTTTGTGTCCTGGTTCTGGCATGCCTTTTGTGCACAGTTGGGAATTCAGCTTGCTTTCTCCTCTGCATATCACCCGCAGTCTAATGGGGCTGCAGAACGAGCCAAGCAGTCCTTGGAGCAATTCCTACGTTGCTATATTTCCGACCATCATAACAACTGGTCAGACCTCTTACCATTGGCGGAGTTTGCTCACAATAGTGCCTTGAATTCTGCTTCCCGATTTTCCCCGTTTATGGCAAACTATGGTTTCCAACCTTCCATGTTGCCTGAATCATTTGTTCCCCAGAGTATTCCTGCGTTAGCGGAGCATCTCAGTGGTTTTCGTTCCACTTGGGCACAAGTCCAGGAAGCTTTGCGACATGCTAATGATAGGTACAGACTCCATGTTGACTGCAGACGCCTGCCTGCGCCTTCCTACCAGATTGGGGACAGGGTCTGGCGGTTATCTCACAACCTCTGACTTCGTGTTCCCTCTCTGAAGTTTTATCGGGTCTTTCCTTATTCTTCGCAGGAATAACCCAGTGGCTGAAACATTAGACCTTCCTTCTAATATGCGTATCTCAAATATATTTCATGTCTCCTTATTAAAACCTTCTCTAAGCTGGCCGCTCAGCTGTCGGCTAATTGCCAGCTCCTATCTCTCCACAGTGACTCACCTGTTGATGATATCCTGCTCTTCAGTCCTGCCTACTTAAGCTGTCCAGCCCAGATGATCTCTGCCTTCGCCTTGGTCAACATCACAGAGAGTATCTCCTGCGTTCCTGTTAAAGACTTGCTTGGCTGACATTACTTCTTGCTCCAGATCCTGCTTGCTGTTCCACTACACTGTTCCCTGGCTTCCTGACTTTCTGGCTTGTCTGAATATCCGTTTTGGTTACCGAACTTTGGCTATGTGTTGACTACGTTTGTTCTATTTACTTTTATTATTAAACAAGTGTGATTTAACTGTACTTCTGTATTGGTCTGATTCATGGTTTTTGATACTGACGTTTTCCATTGATCTCTCAGTTTCTTGTCTTTATCTTTTCTTTTCCTATCTTCATCAAATAAGTATTTGTAGGTCAACTTGCGGGCAAACAGATTTAGAGCCTTAATAGTCTCGAATTGGTCTATTTCTTGAGTGGGGCAGAATATTAAGCCCAGGCCCAATACTTCTATTTCTACATGTGACAAGCTGTAGCCGGATAAATTAATCACATTCAGGGCAGTGTCCCTTATGTGGTCTTGACTACAAATGGGTCTAAGTTGCTGCTCAATTTTCTTTCTTTTGGTGGAGGAGTCACCCCCTCCTTTAGGCCCGAAAAAACCGAGGGTGTGGATGTACTGGATAGAGAGGAAGATTGTGCAGAATTTGAATTAACACTATCAAGATGTTCACCTGCTTGTGTAGTAGATTTATTAGTAAGTGTATTTGAACCCTCCTCGTTATGATCTTTATTAGAGCTTCTTTTATATTATCTCCATCTCAGATGTCCTGTCCCCTTCTCTTTGGAGAATATTCTCCATCTATCTGATATCTAGCCAGAATATTTCAGGATAAGTTGTTACGATTTTGGTAAGTGCCTCCCACAAATGCTGCGTTGCCCTCCTTGAAACTGCATGTATGGCTGATTATTGATATTGCCTGTATTTCTAGATATCTTGTTATTTGACGGGTTACGCGGTACTGTATATATAATATATCTCTATTACGGGTCTGGACTTTGTCTTTGCCACATCTGTGGCTGCTGTATTTACTACTATATACTAGGTGAGAACTATTCCAGTACTGGTTCGGTCTGACAGGGACCTTACATGTCTATATGATCTTCTTGAATGTCCTGGTAATCATGTTTATACAAACCTCTGTTTATTCCAGAAATGTGCATGACTAATTTTGGTTTTATGCCGCGTACACACGATCGGAATTCTTGTCGGAAAAGCCTTGGATGGTTTTTCCGACGGAATTCCGCTCAAGCTTGTGTTGCCTCCACACGGTCACACCAAATTCCGACCGTCAAGAACGCAGGTGACGTACAACACTAAGACGAGCAGCGAAAATTAAGTTCAATGCTTCCGAGCATGCTTTGAATTGTTTCCGAGCATGCGTCGGAATTTTGCGCATCGGAATTGCCACAGACGATCAGAAATTTCCGATAGAAACTTTTTCCGTCGGAAAAATAGAGAACGTGCTCTCAATCATTTGCTGGCCTAAATTCCGCCAGCAAAAGTCCGATGGAGCCTACACACGTTCACATTTTCCAACCAAAAGCTCACATCGATCTTTTGCTGGTGGAATTTCCGATCGTGTGTACGCGGCATTACAGTTGGACTATAGTCCCCTCTTTTTTACCCACTGGTTTCACTACAGACAACGTGTTATGTATATGCACCGTGTTGGCAGATATATTTGAACTTCTGGCTCCTTGAATGTTTGTCTAGTCTTGTGGCAAGCATATGTGTGTCTTTGTATATATCTGTATGTTTATGTGTTGTTGCTCCTGGATATATTTTTTGCAATAATTACGGTTTGTGCTTCTATAGATATACACTATATGTAATACTTATATACAACTTTCTACTTTGTTTTTAATTATACCAGCACCTACACAGTATCTGTCCTGAGGAAGCTAATATTAAGTGAAACGCGTCGACAAGCAAGTGTGAAGGCATCATTGGATCAAATGTTTTCTACTTAATATATTATTACCGTAATTTTAATGCCTAGATCCAACCTTTATAACTGCTTTATTGGGTAACTGGTAACTGTGTCCATATAGAGTATTGATTGTATGTTTTCTATGTTTTTTAATCATGTTGTAAGAACATTTATAATTTTTTTAACAAGATTTCCTCTCATATGTGCCCACAAAGTTCACCTATTTTTTGAGTTTCTCAATCCTTTTTTTTTTTACTAGTAATGGCGGTGATCTGCGATTTTTATCGGGACTGCGACATTATGGCGGACAGATTGAACACTTTTGACAAATTTTTGGGACCATTGACATTTTTACAGTGATCAGTGCTATACAAAATGTCACTGGCAGGCAAGGGGTTAACACTAGGGGGCGATCAAGGGGTTAATTGTGTTCCCTCGTGTGTGTTCTAACTGTAGGGGGATGGAACTGACTGAGATGACAGATCGTTGTTCCTAGCTAGTAGGAGCAGACAATCTGTCTCTTCTCACAGAACAGGGATTTGTGTGTTTACACACACACACACACACACGTTCCTGTTCTGGCTCTCGTGCCCACGATCGCTCATGGCCGTCGGTCATTCATCGCGACTGCCAGGCACTAGCATCAGCACCTCTGCAGCGAAGCGCATGCCAGCTATGCCCGCTTAAAGGGCTGACGTACAGCTACGACGGCTCCTGGGAACGTGCCGATGTGCCGCAGTATAATGACAGCGGCTGGTCGGCAAGCGTATAATATCACAAATCTGTTTGACAATACGGTACTTGTCTGTGTTTGCTTGTTAACATTGTATGTACTAATAAACTTACATTTTATATCTCATCATTGGATGCGTCGCACCTCATTTAAAGTCCCAGGGGCAAATTGCTGCAACTTTCTATGTTAATTAGGGATGGAGGTGCGTCACAGGGTGTATCAGGCTATATTTTATTATTGTAGTGCAGAGTTCAGGGGTGCACTAAAAACAGAATGCAAAGTTCAGCGTTCTTCCTACGCTGCTTACCTCTGCATGACCCATCCATATCTCACTTTCATCCCTCTTCAGCTCGGACCTCTGCATGCAAACCCCCCCCCCCCCTCCACTGCCCCCATCTTGACCCTTCCTCCTTAAAAGCTCTACCATTTTAAACATGTCTTAATTGTGTTGCTGTGTTGAGCTGAAGCACCGAGCCAGCTCTAGAACCTCCCTGCACGCTGTAGGTGGCTCTGCCTCTCTCACTTGCAGGGAGATCATCCAGTGGGGGTGTCAGCATCCGCACTGCACTCCGGGCACCTGCATCTTCCTCGTCACCATCCTGCACTCATTGGGAGTCGCTTAGGAGGTCAGATCTGTGGGAGCCAGGCTTTCACTTGTAAACACAGAAGCTTGTATCACAGAAGTTGTGGTGGTGAGCAGGGAACAGAGGGCCTGAGCCAGAGGTGGTGCAGTTACACCAAGTTACACCTGAAAAAAAGCCCTACTCGTGCCAATCCTTCAGAGCTCTGTGGCCAAGACTCCCGTGCACTTGCGCGGGAGTGACATTACCGCAGCTCGGTCATTCAAGTGGCCAGAGTCCTCAAACCCGGGAAGGAAGACCGGGTGAAGGTCCTTTTGCTAAGGTAATTCTTTCATAACGTGCAAGTATGTAATGCATACTAGCACATTATGACATTACCTTGCAGATAGTTTTTTTTTTTTTAAGTTAAGTTTACTACCGTTTCACTTCCTTTTTCACGGACTGTGTGAGCATTGTGAGCCTGAAGTCCTTGAAATAGTCACTGTGGCAGAATAGTGACGGTGTCTTTTTCTCTTATAACTACTTCTTACTGTCTGCTGACTCCTTATACCCAAATCTTTACACATCTCTCTGCCAATCTGTATAAGTGCCTGTCCCTTCTCAGCTTGTAGTTAACATGCTCCAGCAACGCCACCTAGTGTCTCTACCGCAGAAAGCACTGCGCATTATACAGGCACTTGAATTGTGTACTTAGGCTGTGGGAATGGATTCCAGCACTACAATGTAAAAACCAGGGAAAGAACTTAAAGTGTATGTCCACTTTTGCAGTCAAATTTGAGAAACTCCCCACTTTATGTTTGTTTTCTGTTCCTGTTCACTCAACATACCTAAAAATAATTTAAAAAACATTCTTACTCGTCCAGTTGTTTCTTAGGACCATGTTTATTCATGGGACTCTCTAGGCAGCTTGCACGCTATTCTGAACAATTGCAATTAGAGGGACAAACTGAGGGACATTTTTTAATTGTTAACAACCAATTCCATTGCACAGAGCAGGTAAGTATACAGATGTTTTTTGTTTGTTTTTGTTTTTTTGTTTTTTGCTTTAATATTACATAGCAGGGGAAGTAAACTTGTCATTAAAGAAATTATTTTACTGTTATTGTTGAACCTATTCTTTAAATGACCCTCTGGCTTAAATACTTTCCTTGACATAGAACAAATATACAGATCATGAAAGATAGCAGTCCTTCTCAACATATTAGGGGTAAGGTTAGGTTCACATCTATGCAGTTGCAGTTTATGTAGTTTTCAGGCACGTCTTGCGGTGTGTTTTTAAACCTGCGTTTTTACATGCAGTTTTCATGTTCTCTTTAACCACACTGTGTATAGCTGGTTGCTAAACGAGTGAGCCGGCTGCCACGTCCTTAACAACCGATAAGTCATCAGCTGTCAGTGGGGTTCGCCGCTGACAGCTGAATGTAAAAAAAAATTGCTGTAAAAAAAAAGAAATTGAAAAAAAAAAAACAACGTGCCCCCCCCCCAAATCTATATCACACCCTTCGGGTCTGGTATAGAATTGGAGGGGAACCCCCAGCCAACATTAAAAAAAATGGCTTGGGGTCCCCCTAAAATCCATACCAGACCTTCATCAGATCATGCAGCCCAAAGGGAGGAGTCGAGTGAAAATCTCCCCTCCTTCTTAACCATACCAGGCCACATGCACTCAACATGGGGGGGGAGTGCTTTGGGGGCGGGGCACCCCAAAACACCTTGGGCAGTAGTTGTGGGGGTCTGTGGGAAGGGGGCTTATTAGAATCTTGAAGCCCCCTTTAGCAAGGGGACCCCCAGATCCCCAGAAAAGATAAAGAAAAGCTCCGCCCACAACGAATGCTAACCACCGACTGCTTGTTCCTCCATCTGACAGTTCTTAAATAGGTAAGGGTTTGCACCGCACCCCTGTGAAGTCAGTGGCCCAGCATGCACCGTTCGCGGGGTGGCCCCGCTTCTTACCTATTTAAGAACTGTCAGGCAGGGGAGTAGGCAGTCGCGGTTAGTCTTCGTCACGGACGGAGCCTTTTTTTTTCGCAGTTGGCAGGCGGTGTTATTGACAATGGATCTACGGCGGACATTTTTTTTAAAATAAAGGAGTTGTCAAAAACTTCCGGTAGATCACGTGATCTACCGGAGGCGACGCGTGCGCTCCACGAGTGCGTTCCACGTGCCGAGGAACAAGGAAGCTGACCGCTGCTGTACACAGCGGACGCTCTTTCATCCTTCCGGCGACCGGGACAGACTACAGGCACAGTGCACTTTATTATTTGCTACATTTCTTTTATTATCTGGTACGCTTAACTGTATTGAGGGCTTTTTTTTTGGAATAAACTTGTTAACAGTATTACACTATGTGGCTATTTCATTCCTCTTACACTATACTGGAGCCCCCAATAAGCGGTACTGACATCTAGTGGAAGGTCACAGTGGAGTGGTGGAGAAGTTTACAATGTTTAAAGGTGCAGTTTTGCTGTATTTCTGGTGAGTGCATCCCCATAGGGGAAGTTTGCCGCATGTGGTGAAGTATATGGTGGAGGTTTCCTTTACAGAACACAGCAAAGACTTCTTTAAATCTCCTCCTATGCTTTGGGTTTAGAAGTGTGTCTATTGGAATGTTTGAATTGGAATTGGAATGTTTGACCATTCTTCCAGAAGTGCATTTGTGAGGTCAGGCACTGATGTGGAGGAGTAGGCCCGGCTCGCAGTCTCCACTCTAATTCATCCCCAAGGTGTTCAGGTTGAGGTCAAGACTCTGTGCAGGCCAGTCAAGTTCCTCCACCCCAAACTCGCTCATCCGTGTCTTCATGGACCTTGCTTTGTGCACTGGTCCAAATCATTTGGTGGAGGGGGGATTATGGTGTGGGGCTGTTTTTCAGGGCTTGGCCCCTTAGTTCCAGTGAAGGGAACTCTTAAGCAGTGGCGTACTAAGGGGGGTGCGGGGGGGGGGCGGGCCGCACCGGGTGCCACACACTGGGGGGGGCGTCAGGCCGGCGCCCCCCGCCGCGACAGCGCGCGCCGAGAGTGACAGGCAGTGGCAGTGGTGAGAGGAGGGGGAGGGGGAGGGTGTTCGCCGCTCTCCGCGGCTCTGATCTGTCTCGGCTGTGTCATACAGCCGAGCAGCGTGAAGCCGCTGGCTCTGCCTCCCCCTCCTCCTTGTAGTCTACACGTGTAGACTTGTGTCCCGCGCTGACACTCCAAGGTACACTGACACTCCAAGGGGGGGGGGTCTCCACTGTAGGGGGGGTTTGTAGTAGGGGGGGGTCTGTACTGAAGGGGGGTCTGCATTCTAGTGGGGGGGTCTGCATTTTAGGGGGGGGTCTCCACTGTAGGGGGGGGTCTGTACTGAAGGGGGGGTCTGCATTGTAGGGGGGTTGTGCAGGGGGGGTCTGTATTGTAGGGGGGGTCTGTATTGTAGGCGGGTCTGTGTAACATGCAGGTGGTCCAGAGATGCAGGGTGCTGTGTAATGTAAAGGGGTGCAGAGGTGCAGGGTGCTGTGTAATGTAAAGGGGTGCAGGGTGCTGTGCAATGTAAAGGGGTCTAGAGGTGCAGGGTGCTGTGTAATGTAAAGGGGTCTAGAGGTGCAGGGTGCTGTGTAATGTAAAGGGGTCTAGAGGTGCAGGGTGCTGTGTAATGTAAAGGGGTCTAGAGGTGCAGGGTGCTGTGTAATGTAAAGGGGTCTAGAGGTGCAGGGTGCTGTGTAATGTAAAGGGGTCTAGAGGTGCTGTGTAATGTAAAGGGGTCTAGAGGTGCTGTGTAATGTAAAGGGGTCTAGAGGTGCAGGGTGCTGTGTAATGTAAAGGGGTCTAGAGGTGCAGGGTGCTGTGTAATGTAAAGGGGTCTAGAGGTGGAGGGTGCTGTGTAATGTAAAGGGGTCTAGAGGTGCTGTGTAATGTAAAGGGGTCTAGAGGTGCTGTGTAATGTAAAGGGGTCTAGAGGTGCTGTGTAATGTAAAGGGGTCTTGAGGTGCTGTGTAATGTAAAGGGGTCCAGAGGTGCAAGGTCTGTTTAATGTAAAGGGGTCCAGAGGTGCAGGGTGGTGTGTAATGTAAAGGGGTGCAGCAGTGCAGGGTGCTGTGTAATGTAAAGGGGTCCAGAGGTGCAGGGTGCTGTGTAATGTAAAGGGGTCCAGAGTGCTGTGTAATGTAAAGGGGTCCAGAGGTGCAGGGGTGTGTGTAATGTACACAGTAGTGACAAAGAGGTATGCAGGGAGCACAGTGGGGTGTTTTTACGTTTTAAGGTGGGGGGGGGTGCCAGATATAGGATCCGCCCCAGGTGCCAAATGCACTAGGTACGCCCCTGCTCTTAAGGTATCAGCATACCAAGACATTTTGGACAATTTCATGCTCCCAACTTTGTGGGAACAGTTTGGGGATGGCCCTTTCCTGTTCCAACATGACTGCCCACCAAAGCAAGGTTCATAAAGACATGGATGAGTGAGTTTGGGGTGGAGAAACTTGACTGGCCTGCACAGAGTGCAGACCTCAACCCGATAGAAGACCTTTGGGATGAGTTAGAGCCAGGGATTTTTTTCTCAGAGAATAGGTACAGGAACTCCCCATTCCCTTCAGTCACTTCTTGCCTCTGCCCCCTACCTACAGTATCTCTGAGCACCCTCTCCTAAGTCCACCCCCTACCCACCTCCTAGTACTACCCCTTTTACAGAATACATGAACTATCATTAGAGGATACAGAAGTATCATTTTGTGGTGATACGTAACTTGTATGGAATTAGTAGTACATTCCCTGCAGCCAGCAGCAATAGACCACCAACAAAAGTGGACCCCAACAACAATAGATTTCCCAGCAGCCAGCCCAGCAAAAAATATATTTTCCTCAACAGTAGATCCTCCTAGCAACAACCTCCCAGCAACAACTGACCCCCCCCCCCCCCCCCCCCCAAACAACATAGGCCCAACCAGCAACAATAGATCTGCACCAGCAACAGTAGACCTCCCCATTGATAATAGATTGCCACGTGAAAATACATGCCCTCCAGCAACAATAGATCCCCCAACAGCCGGTAACAATAGACCCTTCCCTCAACAGTAGATCCCTTTCAGCAACAATTGACCACCCCCCCAGCAACATAAGGCACCCCAGCAGCAATGGATCCCCCACCATCAACAATAGACCTCCCCAGCAATAACAGACCTCTATGCAAAAATGTATCCCCTCCAGGAACAATAGATCCTCCAGAAAGCAGAATCAATAGACCCTCCAGCACACCCCACCACCATTACATACATTCAGGGCTTGAGGTGCCGGAACTGCGCCCCCCGCGTTTCCGCTGACAAAAAAGCCCTGGTTAGAGCGGAGACTGCGAGCCAGGCCTTCTTGTCCAACATCAGTGCCTGACCTCACAAATGCGCTTCTGGAAAAATGGTCAAACATTCCCATAGACACACTCCTAAACCTTGTGGACAGCCTTCCCAGAAGAGTTGAAGCTGTTATGGCTGCAAAGGGTGGGCCAACTCAATATTGTGTGTAAAGGCAGGATTCCCAAAACTTTTGACAATATAGTGTATAACTATTGTTTCTCTTGCTATTGCAACGCTGATGTTATAAAAATGAAAATTAGATCTGTTCTTTGGATCTTCATTAAGATATCATATCTCAGGTAAAGCAATTCTTGCGGATGCTCAAATGTTAATATGTTTATTGGTTAAAGGAAGACGAGGTATTTTGGAAAGAGTTGTCCAACAATACAACCTTTATAGTACAAGACAACTGAAAATACATTAACGCTATCTTTGATCTGTAAAGTAGATACAAAGCTTTATTGAATGTATACTTGTTTACTACTGTATTCTTGTTTATCTTTGAAATAAAACTTTATTGTTAAAAAAAAAAAAAAAAATGAAAATTTATGCTGTGACTATAGAACTCCTTTAAATCAGGTAAATATATTCTAGGTGCATCAAAGCAAATTGTGTCCAAATCTTATCAATCATTTTCTTTAGAAAGCAGCCACAGCTTCATCAGAAAAGTTTGTGCCTTGCCAGAATGCTGTAGAGAAGGATCCTTGCTCTCTGAGTGAAAGCAGTGGTCTCTTTGTAGAGGTCCACCATTCCGCCTATGGAATCAGACCTAGAGCTTTAGGCCCCTTTCATCAGTTTATTTGGCGGACCTGAACGGACGCTCCATAGACCCCTATGGAGGGACGGATGTCAGCGCTGACATGTCCGCTGACATCCGACCTGCTCCGATCCGAAAAAGTGTGACGGATCAAAAAGCAATTTTTCCATCCGTCTGCGGATCGGATCGGGTGACGGCGGACTCTGCGGTCCGTCGCCATCCGATCTCCCATAGGGGAGAGCAGCGCTCTGACAGGTCCGTCCCTGCACAGAGTGCAGAGACAGACCTGTCATCTTCCTGCACATCGGGGGAATCGACGGAGCGACCCCCCGCTGTGCAGAGCGGGCTCCGTACATGGACACGTCCATGTGAAAGAGCCCTTACAATCAGCAAAAAACATTATCCCTGCTGGTTGGGGAACGCTAGCTATAACTCACCCGGGGGTGTTTTGGACCTCTGCAGAGAGACTAGTGCTTCCAAACAGAGAACAAGGGTCCCATTCTGAAGCATACTGGTAGAGCTAGGCTTTTTTTTTTTTCACTAACACTGGGGCTATCCAAAACTCCAAACTTAGAAAAAAA
This sequence comes from Lithobates sylvaticus, assembly GCA_028564925.1. NCBI lineage: Eukaryota > Metazoa > Chordata > Amphibia > Anura > Ranidae > Lithobates > Lithobates sylvaticus. Next base: position 199,730,828 of record CM053029.1, read on the forward strand.
TGCCTTTTAGATATATATTTAGAAATAGGTCTGCTTTAAGAATAGAGGTTCACTTTCATTTGAATACCTCTCACATATCTGACTAATGCACTTAATTAAGACAGCAGTAATTGTACAACCACAACAAAGATCCAATAATCAGAACACTAGAAAAACTTGAAAGCCTAAAGCCGAACAAAATGTGTCTTTGTATCGCCTCATCTTTAGCAGCTCCCACCCTCATTGAAGACTAGGCTGACTATCTTCATTTTATTACATTCCTCAGAATTAATCTGATCTTTTCTCCAGCCCTGAATAGCAGACAATGAAATGTATTTTTATGCTCCGTTTTCCTTGCATTTCATTGATCGACTGAGCAAAAAAAAAAACTCTCATTTTCCTGACAAAGCAGTTCTACAGCTCAGATAAAAGATGGCTTAAAAATATCTAACAATCTTTTTAATGTTTTATTCCTGCTCAAGGAATTATACGATAAGAATTTAATTGAAGGTCCACAGAAAAAAAAAAAAAAAACATGATTCCCTCAGAGAGGAAATGACACACATTACATACATTCCCCCAAAACCTACAAAATTCGAGCAGACATGACTTAAACTCTGCGCCATGCAGGAAAAAAAAAAAGAAAGGGGAATTCACAGAGGAAACCAGACAGAGAGTGTGGAGAAATCAGAGATTCTCCCTCTGGATGAATTCTAGTCAGTAATCCTGCATTCAAGTATGTGTTTGCGTGTTGTATGTGTGCGTTGTGCTGTTGTGCTTGTTTTGTGTGTGTGTACATGCATAGTGTGTTTGTGTGCATTGTACGTGTTGTGTTCTAGGTGTGTGTGTGTGTATATGTGCATGTCATGCTTGTTGTGTGCATGGGCATGCCCGTGTTTGTGTGTGTCCATGGTGTATGTGTACGTGTGTGTGTGTTTGCTTTTTGTGTATGTTCGTGTGTGCATGGTGTGTATGTGCTTTGTATGTGTGTGTTGTGTGTCTGTATTTTGCATGTGTCTGCACATTGTGCATATTGTACGTGTGTATGTTGCGTTTGTGTGCACCAGCACATGTTGTATGTATGCATGTGTGTGGGCATGGTGCGTGTGTGTGTGTGTGTCTCTAACTACGTACTTTCTTGATTAAGTAGAACTATGGCCTCCCATTAAAAAACATGTGCCCCTTTACTTAAAGTGTTACTAAACCCACAACAGTAAAATGTTGCTGTATATGCAGTAAAGCATGCTTGTTATACTCACTGTGGAACCTAAGGGGTTAATCCTGTGCATTGTGTAAAAAAGGCTGTTTGATCCTGTCTTTTTTGATCCTCCCCTTCTTCCGCTGTCCCCATTCCAACTGCTGATAGAACAGAGCCATAGGCACTCTGCACATGCTCAGTTGTGTGTGTATTGCTAGAGAGGTTTTCTTTGGGGGGAGGGTGCATGTGATCAGCACAGGGCCAATCAGCACTGTCCAGGCAGAGGGTCAGGGGTCATGCAGCTTCAAATCTCCTCCTACAAGCTTTAACCAGTGCTCAGCCAGACACTGATAGAAGTCATGAGGCTGCTATATACTGCTGTTAAGAAAAGGTATTTAGCAGTTTATAGTTAATAATAATTGCATTTATATTTAAATTGAATTATTGCATTTCCATGCTCTGTGTGGTTTGGGAGACCAGATATAGTGAATGCAGGGTCCTGGGTTTAGTTGCAATTTAACATATATATATGTGTGAACCCTCACCTTGTAAAACATCCTATAACTTTGAGGTGCGATTTGAGCCCATACAAAATGAATGGGAACTTTGAACAGGAATGCGGTGCAATTCTTGTCTGAATCGCATGTGATTTCCCCCACCGCTCCTGTGTGAACGCAGACTGAAGTCACTGACAAGCCTGGGTTCACCCAGGAGCGGTGGGGAAAAGCACAGGTATCAGTTTCTGGTAGGGGAGCATTTGCACGAGTACAAGTACAAGTGATTTAGGGACTCTTTAGCCTAGGACATCTTAAGCCAGACATACATGGATTGGAATTTGGCCAGTTCAGCAGAACTTTGTTCAATATATGGGCAGGGAGGTTGTAAAGAAGACGATCTACCGATTCACTTCTGAACAACTGCCCTATTGGAAAATTTCCACTTGACCAAGTACCACATAGCTACATTTCTGAGCTGCCCAGCTATACACTCCCACCCCCTTACCTTTCCCAGTAATGGAGACCACACCGTGCTGGAGTGTAAAATAGGCCGTAGCAGCCCCTTTATTAAATAACAAAATATATATAAATAACTTTATAAATAACTTTATAAATAACTTTTATAAACAAATAAACAAACCAATAAACAATATCAAGAGCACGTGACGTAGGCCTATAGCTGACATTACCCCCCCCCCCCCCACCCAAATTACCGTAAACAACAACTCGTGCACTGCGGTCATCTCAACTGTAACTAGGCCTCAAGCTGACATACTAGCTCAGAGACAAAACTATTCCCGCAGTGCAGTCATCCACCATATTCCCACATCACTTGTAAGGAATATACCAAACGGGCCCATATCACCAATGGGTCCCGCATCAAGTTTTCTGTGGGGAGGGGGTTTCTTCTCTATGCCTACGTCAGCCAACATCCGCCACCGCAAACAAGGTTAACACCTTAACCTTGAGCGCACCTCCACACCCTAAGTGCTTGCTCAATCCTGTCGTGTATGCCGATGGCCCACATATCCGTGCCCACTGGGTTCAAGTGAACTCCGTCAGCCCGCAGATAGCGCCAAGTGTCGACCTCTAATTCCCTATGTCTGATGGCCAACCCCCCATGCTTTATAAAGAACCTGCTGACCTCCTGGTTGACCTTCTTCCTAGCCTTATTGAGAAGATCAACAGACCTGGCAAAACGCCACGACGTCCTGGCTATCATGTCTGACCAGACCAGGACAGTGTTGGGAAAGGCCGCCTGAAGTCGGCAGAAATCGTACTTGATGTCCCTAGTGACATCAAGTTTTGTCCTAAGCCCCAAATCGTTACCCCCAACATGGATGACTAGGACTTCCGGAGGTCTATCCCATCTCGCAAACTTAAGCGCTTCCGGGATCAGACGGCTCCATAGCATGCCCGGGAAACCCAACCACTTTATATAGGCCTCCCTCCTAGAGAATCCTAGCTGTCTCCCATCTGGTCTGTCATCGCCCCTTCTGGCTCCCCAGCAGACATATGAATGCCCCATGATCCACACGAGGCTTAGTGCTGAATCTGAAAGAGAAACAATAAACACTGGTGAACTTCTCTTCTCAGTACCACACGATACCATGTCGGTACTACACGCAGCATTCTATGTCATAAAACTCTTTACACCAAATCCATCCTAACGTATGACCTGAAACGCCGAGATTCCCACCTCCCAATCTGTTTTACCGCCTCTTCCGTTAAACCCCACCTTACCGCTTCTGTTGCAGCCCCGATCCTAAATGAATGTGAGGAGAACTTCAAATCTCCCATATTCAGTTTACACAAACATTTTTGGAAAACTCTTATGAATTGAAAGCGCGACAGCGCCTCGCCATTTTGGTGCACCAACAGGGGGCCCCCCACATCTGGCCTCCTTTGCAAGAACACATTCGTAACCAAGATGGGGCAGAGTTTGGTGTCCGGAATGGCGAAAACCACCACGTCCTTGCCTCGGCCCTGCTGATCCGTCTTTGATCTCCGAAGGTGCAAAACCAACCTATCCCCTGAGCACCGCACGTCCCCCACCGCCAGTCCATCCCCTTTCCTCTTGGAGGAACTTACCAACTCCCCTATGCGGAAAGCCCCAAAGAAGGCCAACACAAAAGCCGTGCGGAAAAGGCCCTCCTCGTAACCGGACGAGCAAACTCCGCACAGAGTGTCCACCACTCTGCCCAACAGTTCGAACGTCACCGGCCGTCGCTCGTCCCGCCGAAACTTCCCTTTTCTGTACCCCTTCACTGCCTGGCGCGGCCAGAACTCCTTTGTCCAGTCGCACCCTCCCCCGAGCTTACACCAAAATGCCATGGCCGCCATAACTTTCCCCAGCCTCGACACGGAAATACCTCTCTCCATGTGCCTGGCGATAAAATAAATAAACAGCAGCCTAGGTTCCCCCTCTCCCCCTGAGGCCTGATCCTGGAAAGCCGCCCAGTCGTCCCATACTTTCCTGTATGCTTTCCAAGTCCCCTGGCTCACCGACCGCTGAATCCATCCCGCTATTCGTCCAGGGCAATCCTCCACATCTCCGCCGGACACGGGATCCCCTGATGCTCTGCCTCCGGCGCCAGCTCTCGAAACTTTTCCCACTGAAACCGAGAGAGAGCATCAGCGATAACGTTGTCCACTCCTGGCAGGTGCACTGCATAGATGAAAATGTTCAGCTGCATGCACCTGAGTACCAGATGTCTCAACAAGCGTATCACTGGCGGCGATACCGCCGACACCTTGTTGATAACCTGTACTACCCCCAAGTTATCTATGTGGAAGCGAACTTTCCGATCGCGGAAGAATTCACCCCACAACTCGACCGCCAGCACCATCGGAAACAATTCAAGTAACAACATGTTCTTGGTCAACCCCCTTTGTTTCCAGCTCTCCGGCCAAGAGCCCGCACTCCAGCGTCCCTTGAAAAAGGCCCCGTAACCTGCCGACCCTGCGGCGTCAGTGAACAACTCCAGGTCGAAGTTGCTCACTGGCCCCGTCATCCACAGTGCTCTACCATTGAAGTTGTCCAGGAATACGTGCCACATCCGCAGGTCGTCCTTGTGATCCCTAGAAAGTGTCACGTAAGGCCTGGGCGACTCAACCCCGCCTGTGCTTGCTGCCAACCTCCTGCTAAAAATCCTACCCATCGGGATAATCCTGCACGCAAAGTTGAGCTTGCCCAACACCGATTGCAGGACTCTGAGCTGGACCTTGCGCCGCCCCACTAATGCCCGCACTTCTGCTTTTAGCGCAACTAATTTTGATTCTGGTAGCCTGCATTCCATGGCTACCGAATCCAGGACGATCCCCAGAAAGCTAATCTCTGTCCTGGGCCCTTCCGTCTTGTCAGGTGCAAGGGGAATGCCGAAATCCCTTGCTATCCTCTCCAGCATCGTCAGTAACACCGCGCAAACCTTGGATGCGGGCGGACCGACACACAGAAAATCGTCCAGGTAGTGGATCACTGAGTTCAAACCAGACACGTCCCTCACCACCCATTCCACGAAGGAGCTAAAACATTCGAAGAATGCGCATGAGATAGAGCAACCCATCGGTAAACACTTATCCACATAGTATTCTCCCTGCCACCTGCAACCCAATAAGTAAAAGCTATCGGGGTGAACAGGCAACAAGCGAAAAGCCGCCTCAATGTCTGTCTTTGCCATCAGCGCCCCCCTACCATACTTACGTACCCAGAAAACTGCGGCATCAAAGGATGTGTAATGGACTGCGCACGCCTGCGGGTCAATGGCATCGTTCACCGACCCCCCTTTGGGGTAAGACAGGTGGTGAATGAGCCTGAATTTATTTGGTTCCTTCTTGGGGACCACTCCCAAAGGAGAAACCACCAGATCGTGGATGGGCATCTCAGTAAAGGGGCCCGCCATTCTACCCAGCGCTACCTCTTTGTGTAGTTTCTCCAATACCACAGCTCGGTGTCTCAGAGCTGACCTCAAGTTATCCGCTCCGGGAGGCACCGTGCCCAATACCGCAGGAATCACAAAGCCCTCCCCGAAACCCCTTGTCAATAATTGGGGCACTGTCCTATCCGGATACCTACCTAGAAAAGGCAGCATTCTTTCCACTTTCACCGGCGTCTTCCCCTTTGTTGCTAGACTCGCTGGCCTTACCCTTCCCTTGTTTAAAGCACCGCGAGCTGGGGTGAGATCCCCCGCATCCTGAACACTCGTGCTTAAACTTGCACCCCGTTCCGAATTTGCAGGTGCCCTCATTATATTGCCAGCAGACTCCCTTCTTTTTTGCGGCCGATTGACCTGAAGCCCCTGATCCACTGGCCCCCCCTTGAAAAGACTGCCCCGCCGGCTTCGCCGATGACATCAGGCGCATCCAGAGGCTGATGTCCTTGTGGTCCCAGCGAAGGGCCGGCCTGACTGCCCTTCTCTGGCGAAATTGTTCGTCATAGCGCAGCCATGACAAACCCCCATACGTTCTATGAGCTTCCCCAATGGCATCCAGGTAACAGAAAAGAGCGGAGCAGTGCTCCGGTTCCTTCTCCCCTATCACGCTTGCCAGAATTGCAAACGCCTGAAGCCAATTCTGGAAGGTCCTGGGAATCAACCTATATCTCCTCTTCTCTTCATCCTCCTTCTTGCTGTCATCAGGTTTTACCCTATCTAGATTGAACTTTTCCAGGGGAAGTAGTGAGAAAATCTCCACATACTCCCCTTTCCAAATCTTTTCCCAGACTTCTTGCTTTAAGTGGGCCCCCAGGGGCCCTTCAAAACAAACGTAGACTTCGAAGCGTGCGGAGTCCGCCAGCTGTACGATATCTTGTTTTTTGGGTTTGTCGCCCCCTTTTTCGCCCTCCCCAGCAGCCGGAGCCGCGGGCGGACATGCCACCACCGTGCTTCCCACTCCTGCCTTGTTCTCCCCCGGGGCCACCGCGGGCGGAACCGCCACCGCCGTGTCCCCCGCCTGCTCATTTGCCCGTACCCCACCTGGCACTACCCCTCCCCCCGCACCCCCCCCCCAGTCCCGTCCCCCCCGTGTGGGACCCAGGCTTGCGCTGGCCCCCCAGGAGCCGGCGGGTTGAGGTCAAACCTGCCCACGAGGTCCCTAAGCCCTGCCAGGAGGACCCTGAGGCCATCTCCCGACAGGGAGGGTTCGGGAACCCCGCCGTCCCCCAAAAGTGACCCCCGGGCTGCCCCCCTCCCGACATGCCCCGCCCCCTCCCACTGTTCCCAACCTGACAATACATTTCCCCCCCGATACCCGTAACTGAAAAGGACTTACCAGGCTGCCTGGAAACGCTCCCACCAGCCGTAGTTTCCGGTTCCACTGCCGCCACCCGTCCTTCCGGGATCTCGTCCTCCGATCTGGTCAGCTCTCCCTCCGACAGCTCCGGCTCTTCCTCCATCGACTCCGAAGCCTGCCCCCCAGAGGATTCACCCCCGGAGGCGGACGAACTTCGCTCTCTCATGCTCCTCTTCCGTCCACCCGCCGACTTCCTGGTGCATTTTCTTGGGCTCTGTGACCTCGGCTCTGCTGCTGGCTCCATCGCTGTAGGGTTAGGCCGCACGCCTCTGTACCCCTGTAGTGGTGCTTCAGGCCTGGGCTGTGCGCCCCCAGCCCCAGCGGGCTGTTTTTTCCCGCTGCCGCCTGCGTGGCTCCTCCCACTTGCGTTTCCCCGCGTGGGCGGACCGCCTTCACCCCGCTTGTTCTGTGGGTGGCTGCCGGGCCGACTTGCCCTGGCCCCCCCGGCTGCCGAACGCCGGCTGGGCGGAACGCCCCCTGACCGGGCCTGCTGTCCTTGTCCAATGGGCAGCATGCCCCCTTGCGCTTCCCTGTGTTCCTCCACTGGCCCAATGCCCGCCTGTTGGTATCCCCCACGGCTCCTGGTGATCCTGCTCGCCCCCCCCCCTGGCGGGCTAGCATGGGCGGCCGCACGGATGGTGTCTGTCCCCAGTGGCTGTGTGCTGGCTGCCGGATAGTGGCTCCCCAGGTCCCCTCTGCTCGTTCCCCTGGAGCTCCTGCGCTGTGTGCCACACACAAGATGGCCGCCGAGTGCCTCCCCCGCCGCCGCCGCGTGCACAGCAAGGCCTGAAGCCTGTCCATGCGGCCTGGTGGTAGTGGAAGGCTTGCCACTGCCGCCGGGCCCCCCCCCCCGGGTGCCTGCCCCCCCCGGATGCCTGGTTGGAGAGTGACGCTGTCCCCCTGGCCGACCGCTTAGCCGGCGGTTCGGCGGCTGTGACTGAGATGCTGTCCCCCTGCCTGTGCTGGGCCCTGCGCCCCTCAGGCGAATATCTAACCGGAGGCCGGATCGGCCTGGACCGGCCGCCGTGTACCGTCCCCCCCCTCCGCTCTCCCCCCCTCCCAGGGCCCGCTCTACCTGAGCCCTCATCCAGTCCGACCCGTTCGCCGCTGCAGCCGCCCTGATGTTAGCCAGGAGCTCCTCCATGCTTCCTCTCTGTAACTTTCCTAACAGCAGACTGACTCTGGGGAGGCGGATCCCTCCCCTTCCTGCTGCCTGTCTCCACCCCCCTTGCAATCCTTAAACAGCCATACACAAAAATGGCATGTTGACTTTATTCATGCCAGCCCTGCGCTGATCCCTTCGTTCATAGCTGCGGGCTGTTCTGGATTAGCGTTGCAGGCTATATCCAGCAGCACTGATTAGTGTATTCTGACGGCGGGGAAGTCGCCCTTGGAGGGGAACCCATGCCGGTTTTTTATTATTAGAGAGGCGACATTGTCACTAAAGTTGCTTCAATATAGATGGAGATCCGACTTGGAGGCGATTTCCATTGAAATCAATGGGTACAAGTCACCTAGAAGTCGGATTGAAGTCGTACAGGAACCTTTTCTGAAGTCGGAGCCACTTCAGTAGTGTACATTAAGACGGCTCCCTTCACTTCCATTGATTTTCTCAACCCCGCAACTTGGGGCGACTTAAAGTCGGATCCCAGGTAGCCCCTGTGTGAACCGGCTCTTAGGGTTTACTTCTACTTTCAATTTCCATTTCAGAAGATTTCCCTAAATGTTTAATTTTATCAGAGCATAGTACACAGATATGTACCTGTGAATGTCATTATAAACATCAATCTGTAAAACAAATTTGGATCTTTTAAATAAGATGTAAAATGCAATGAGCAATTGCAGAAAGATTTACAAGCCAATCAGACTTCAGTCTGCTGTATTAAATATATACAGAGGTTGGACAAAATTATGGAAACAAGTATGGCAAAAGAACAAACAAATTGCCTAATATGGTGTTGGACTGCCTTTGGCATCCAAGATGGCCTGAGTTCTCCTGGGAATTGACAAATATAAGTCTTGGATGGTGGATATTGGAATCTGATACAACGCTTCATGCTAAAATTTGGGTCACAATCCTGCACAATGTCCTTTTGTGTCTTTCGGTCAGTTGACCATGTCAACCATGCTTATGTTTATCAGACAACATTTTCCAGTAAACTGTATATGTGGTCATAACCTTTGATACTGTACCTTGCGACACCGAGAACTAAATTGGCAACTTCAGTCACAGAGGCACCAGCTAAGCGGGCACCAACAATTTGCCCTCTTTGAAAATCAGTAAGCTCTGACATGACTTCGTATTACTAGCAGCGGACGCAATGAATAAAGAAAGTGAGGCTTCCAACCTGTTAGATAGGTGTGTCATTACACAGCGAAAGCAAAAGAATATTACATCACTTTCACTTTCAATACAAAACACTTTCACTCCTGCAAATCATGGATTGTTTGCATATATTTGTCCAACCCCTGTACATTTTTTTTTTTTTGCACAGTTAGGCGAAACACTGATTCAATCAGTGTTCTATCTAGCTCGGACCAATGTAAGAAGTTCCAAGAGCAACAGAGTAACTCGCAGAAGTTCCAAGAGAACAGAGAACTCGCAGGAGTGTGAAGCCTCCCAAGAAGTTAACTTACCCCAAGATGGGAGAAAGTTTCAGAGGACTCTGTTACTACAGCAAGGAGAAGTGCTGAAAGCCCTGACCCTTCCGCTGTTCATTTAGTGGAGGGCAACCCCAGCTCGCTCTCTGGCACAGTTAAGCAGTCGCACACACTGAAGTGACCTGTCGACAGGACAGCTCCCCATCTCCATGCCAATTGGTGGGAAGCTCCTCTGTCCAAATTATGTGAAAATGTTGTTCCCGAGAAAGTTTGTAGTTTGAGCACTATCTTTGGGGACCAAAGATTCAAAGTGGGGGGAGTGTGTAGCGGGGTTCTACCCCTTTTTCTGGTAGAGACTACATCTCCCATGATTCCCAGGCCCCCGGGCTGCTGACTTCCGCCCGGGAGGCTGCTGGGGGAGAACGGTCCAGGATCTAGGGACGACACAGGACTTGAGTCAGAATGGCTTCTGACCCCCTGGTGAAGAAAGAGCATGCATATGCCACTTTTTATCTTTCAAAAAGTGTTTGCCAAACCCCTCAACCGAGCTGCTGAAGACAGATGGAGAGGAGGATGGCAAGAAGGCCCAGTGCCTAAACCTCCAGGGTGAAGAGATTGCCGAAGCTGTCCAAGAAGGAGATGTGACGGTGTGACAGTTGGAAAGAATCCCATGGGGACGATTGGTCCGGGGAAGCCCTGGAAGCCCAGAGTCCAGAGGGGACTTCGCGTTACACCTTCTAAAGAAGCTCGCCTACTGAGGAGGAGAGTTGGACAAATTACTGGTGCATCTAAGATGCATTCAGAGAAAGACTTTACCCCATCAAGCGTGCCCCAATGGGGCCTATCTACAAAGTGAAGGGCCCACAATGGAATCTGGTATGCATTGGATTTTCTCTGCCTTGAACGATTTGAGCGGGATTGGGGGAAATTCTCCCAACCAAGCGACCAGAAGGGCATCTACAGTAGCCAAGTAATTCTGGAGAAATGGCTGCAGTGGACTTTGGCCTTTGGAATTTCTTTGGACCAGGCCTAGCGGCCTCCCACAAAGGATAAGTGGACAGACTGAGGCGCAATCTGAAGATAGCTTATGGAAAAAAAGCTCAAGCGGCCTTCGACCAGAGGGGGGGCCCAGAAATAAGAGGAAACTTTGATTTGACAGTTAGAGTACAGGACCTACAAGCCATGTTTGTACAGATCTTCCACCTAATGAAGGACGTGGCAGATAACACATTGAACCCAGGAAAGCCCACAGGAGTGTTTTTGCCATTTGTACATTTTAAAGCCAAAATAAAGGAATAGTAGTGGTAAAAAAAAACCCTTGTGGATTTAATTAACCTTTTTTTTGGGTTAATTCTCCTTTTAAGGGGTGTGGCAGGGGGCGTGTCCTATGCCTACATACGTTTGTTAGTAGGTGTCCCTCATTTATATATATATATAAGCCCTATATGCTTTCATATCTGTCTTTGCTATATATAATACACTCTTCAAATGTGCTTTAAAATGCATGGTTTTCCCTTTAATGAACCAGAAAATAATGACGTTGTTCTGTTGGGCTGGTATAAAAATGCTATGGGGCTGGTATGAATTTTTTTCCAGGGCTGTTTTTTTTTCCCAGTCCGGCCCTGCATATGCCATACTATTGGAATCCTCGTGGAAGATGGAAATCTTCTGGGTTTCATGTTGTGCTGCCCTTCTGCATGATGAAGACATGGAGGCACTTGCTTAGCAAAAGCGCATTCACAGAGTGCCTTGCATTATTCTCAATGAATGCAAGGTGTCCTTTGATTGAACTAGGTGGAGATCGTATGTCACGTACCTGATCGGCGACTGAAATTACGAGAATGACCTCTCTTGTATCTCCAGCCCAAGTCCCCCTGAAGGTGGAACAGAGGGAACCGAGGGACAAGAGGAACACAAGTGTCGGCAGATATTGGTAGGAGTAGTTTCAGCAGGAGATGCAGACCCTGGCAGGCTGGCAGAACATCAGTAGCCATGCATGAGATTCAGCCGAAGTTAAAGGGCCACTCCACATAGGCTGCAGATTCCAGATGCAAGGCTTGTCAGAGCTCCCAGCAGTCTTGAGACAGGAACTCACTGTGTTGAGCAGAGCTGATACAGTTGACAGCCGCATAGGCACTTAAACCAAATTAGAGAGCAGAGCCAGGAACAGCAGCATGGTCACAGGGATAGCTGAGGTCAGAAGCAGGCGGGCAAGGAGGTACGGAGTCATAAGACAGAGACGTGGTCATGAACGAAGCTGGGGTCAGGAACTGGCGACCGAGCAGAAGCAGGATCCAAGTTCAGGTCAGATGCAAGTCGGGCCAGCAACAAGGGAAACAAGCAGAGTAATAGCAAGAAACAGGGAACAGCTGAAAGACCAGTCAGTATTGGAGCATAAGCAGGCGATACCATAAGTAGTCCCTCTGGTGCCAACATTGCATGCATTGAGTGTGCGCCCGTGCTTGTGCATGCGCCCGTGCACATTCCTGTGCATATGCTTGCACCTAGTCACCATTCTGCCAAGAATCCTGCCCGCATGCGCATTTCTGGTACCCATTTCTCTTAGCCAAACGTCTGGTAGTCATTCACTGACATTGTAACATCACAACCCCACCTCTCCACCTTGCCTAATCTGAGAAGGTCTTGCATTCACTGAGAAAAATGCAAGGCATTCTGTGAATGGCGCCTATGCCAAGTGGCCAACCACCTGTAGCTACTAGGCAGCAGGGCAACTTGTGGAAGATGACCCAGAAGATGGTGGTGATCACAATAGTAGCAATTACTACAGCTTCTACAGGGATCGGTCAGTTATGGCATATGCATACTTACACTGGCCGAGTCTATGCTACTGTATAATATGTATCTTAGCTATAAAATCCTACCTGGAATTCAGCTTTTAGAAAACCTGATTAGCTGTCCTATGTTTCTGCATTGTGCCCACTTTCACGGTGAGTTGCCCTAGTTCACTGAGATGTACAGTTACATTTTCGATGTTATAGCCTCTTCATGATAAAATCCAGATATATGCCTATTAAGCCTCGTACACACGATCGGATTGTTGGCCAACAAAGTGTCAGACTTTTGTCTGAAGGGTGTGTGCCAGGAACTTGTCTTGCATACAAACAGTACACAATTGTTGGCCAACAAACACGAACGTAGTGACGTACTACGTGGAATTTCAGCTCTTGAGTGCCACCCTTTGGGCACCTTCTGCTAATGTCATGTTTGGTGAGCATTGATTCTGAGCATACGTGTTTGTACTTTCAACTTTTGTGTGACAGACTTGTGTACACACGATAGGAAAAACAGACCGTTGACCATCAAAAATTTACTAGCCTGCCATCCAACATTTGTTGGCAGAAAGTTGGACAATAATTGTCTGATGGAGCATACAAACGGTCGGATTTTAGGCCAACAGTCTGTCGTCACACAATTCCCTGCCGAAAATCCGATCGTGTGTACAAGGCTTCATTTTCCATAGGTCTTGTCTCCATCCCTCCCCACAAACCTACATTGTGAGATAACCACCTTGTTATATTCCATCAAGCCGTGTGTCATATGGAAAAAATAACAGCACTTAATGTTACACTCGTAGATGTGCTTAATAGCCATGGATCTATTAAATAGAAATTATTCAGGAAACTGTAAAAATAGCCAACAGAACTGCCAAATCTCTGCGGTCTGAAGCAGTTTACATCTCCGCATTACTGCTTGTAATTGTATATTTTTTATATCCACAAAGGAAGTAAAGATTAAACTGACACTACCACACATATTCTAAACTTTTTATGATACCTATAAACTATTTTAAAGGGAAAAGGACAACTCAGGAGGAGGCTGATGGTTTCTGAAATACCATCACAGGGTAGGCAATTAAAGTGTCACACCCCAAACCTTTTGAAAAAAAAAAAGGAAAAGGTTCTCCCTGGGTGGTGGGGTTTTTAGGCAGCAAATAGTCGTCTGATGGACGTAGTCAGACGATTATATGAAAAGATAGACCAGAATCCATCCAAATCAATTTATAATGTTTATTCAAAAGTATTTTAAAAGATGAAATGACACATAAAAAGGAGTGTAAAAACACAAGCCCATACAGAATAAAAAATACAAACACGGTACACAAAATAAAAAACCAGCGAAGAATCCCCTAACACCACTACCAATGGAATTGGGGGTGGTGATTGTGAGGTGTGACAAAAGACTGACGCGTTTCGACCTGTTGTCTGTATTGGTCTTCCTCAGAGTGTTTTTGTCAGCTGGAAATAAAAGGACATTGTAACAACAACTTCTCAGTTATGTGTTTCTGTACATTTATACTCATGTCTATATATATTTTTATATATTACTATCGATATAGTTACCGGTATAGGTGTAGTGTGTAGGATAGTCTTCTGCATGGGTATTTGTAGGGGGGTCCCGTCGTTGTTCCTGGTGGCTACCAATTCCCACTTCCCTCCGATAAGTCCGGGTACAAGGGATCGTCCAAACCGTATGTATCTTACGAGGAGTCACACATTTCAACTTGCCTCATGGAGGAGACCCCTAGATGAGACCCCGGGGTCACGGGGAGCCGAGGGGGGGGGTCCCCAAGAAGGGGTAGGGGGAGGACCAGACAGTAGGGCGCCCACAGGTAACGGACTCCTGGAATATACCAAAAAGTCATTATGGCACTTATCTATATATAATAGGGGCAAAAGGGAGAGAAAGTACTCTTTATAAGAGAGAATCACTCGGGCATGGTTGGGAGTGGCACCTTTCCATATGTTAGGTGTGTGGCTCAGGGGGTTGGCCTCAACCTCCTCGAGGTCATAGTTGGAGTATGTCTTATTTAATAGAAAAATAGATATTTATAGAGATTAGAGTGTGGTCAGGGGCGAATTAGGTAATGAGATAGAGATATGTCTAGTGGTGAAAAAGATAGGGAAAGGGGGGTACAGATGGGAAAAGAGGAAGAGGAGAAACGGGGGAGGACGACTGGGGGGGGGGAGGGGAGGATAGATGGGGGGCATGTGTGTATGGCGCGCTTCATGCACACAGCCTGGTAGAAAAAGAAGAGCTGGGGGAGGGCAGCCCGACGGGGGGGGGAAGAGGGGAAAATGATGGGGGGGGGGGGAGTTGGATAGTGAGCTAAACCAGAAGTGGAATCGGGAGTGTGGATAATAGTGTGGGAGTGGGGGGGACGTGTAGGATGGGGAGAAAAAAAAAAAAAGAGGTGAACAATTTCGGGCAAGTGGACAAGGGATGAGGAGAGGGAAAGGGGCGAGGAAGGGGGGGACAGAGGAGTGGTGGAATGAGGGGGGGGGGGGAGTGTGGAGGAGAAGGGGACCAAGCCCTTAAGGAAAAGGAACTATGGAAAGGATGACGGGTAGTGTGGATGTGATGTGTGAAATATGTGTACTGGGGCTGAATGGGATGTGGAGGGAGGGAGGGTGAGGGTGGGGGGCTGAGAGAGGAAAGGGGGGAGAAAAGGAGAGGAAGGTAGTGGTGTGGGGCAAGGAAGGGAAGGGAGGGTTGGGAATGGAATACGGGGTGGCATGTGAGTGGATGGAAGTGGGGGGGGAGGGGAGGGGTGGTGGGGAGGGGGTGGGGCAGGGGAAGACGGGGGGGTTTTTGGAAAGGCCAGGAAAAAGGAGGAAAGAGAGGACATGTACTCTATGTTGGTGATTGTCATTACCTGCGATATGGTGTTGAATCGTTTAGGCCACAGACTAGTAATACACCTGATTCTCCACAACGGTGCACCAATTTTGAGGAGATCAGGCAAAAACCCCAAACCTTTTCTTTTTGGGCTCTTAAGGTGTACTTACTGAGGGCTCAAGTGCATCAGAGATGTGCTGGGCCTCCTGCAGGAGTGAGGTGCCATACCCAGACATGCCTTGCTTATAAGTGTCTGTGCCCTGTCCTGATTGGTTCAGGATAATGGTGGATGGCCGAACCTTTTGGGCTCTTTCACACGGGGCGGATCAGTGCAGATCCGCCCCGTGGATAGCCGCTTGCTGCAGGAAGATGACAGGTCCGTCTCACAACTCCGTGCAGGGACGGACCTGTCAGAGCGCCGCTCTCCCCTATGGGGGATCGGGTGACGACGGACCGTAGAGTCCGTCGTCATCCGATCCGCTCTGCAGACGGATGAAAAAATGGGGTTTTCCTCCGTCTGCAGAAACGGAGCATTGCGGGCACGGACGAGAGCGGGTGTCAGCGGATGCTCATCCGCTGACACCCGCTATCCCATAGGGATACCTGTATGTCCGTTTTTCATCCGAAAACGGAAGGATGAAAAACGGACATACGGTCCGTCCGTGTGAAAGAGCCCTTTTTGTTGTTGTTGGATAGAGTAAGGAAGCAATAGGGCCCCTGTCTGGCTTTGTCACCTTTCAAGGATTTGAGTTTCTGTGCCGGTGACCATACAAGCATGAGAGGTTTAGTTCCTAATGAGAAAAGCCCATAATAAAAAGAAATAAAAGGGCTTCCACTGCTAAAATTCTTCTGAAAAAAAAGGCTTGTTACTTGCCTGTCATGCTAACATTTTCAATGCGGAACTTAACTGTATCTGAGAAATGAAAAATGAAAACACTGTTTAGCTTCTCACAATGACTAAATATGAACATATCTATCTACGCGACCACTCAGCTGAAGACTATATCTCTACTATCTATGCCTCTTTATTAAAGGGCAAGCACCTTATTCCCACAAGTATATGACCATAGGGAAAATGATCTAGGTGGGTCACTAGAGAAAGAGTACTGGACCCAAATCTGGGAAACCACAACTCATTGCTCAATTAATAACACAGCCATTAGATCTAAATATACATTGCTAATGTGTTAGTACCTGGTTTCCCATGGATAGCCAAATTTACCCCTACGTTGTCTGATAAATGCTTCCGGGGTTGTCAGGTGGTGGGCACTCTTCTACACATCTGGTGGGAATGCCCCAGAATTAAAGTAGAACTATAGACAAACATATTTTTTTTATTTTGGATAGACCAAAGTAGGTTATAACCCCTGTCAGATTTTTCTTCTCCATCTGTGTCCCATTGCAGAGAATTCCCTTCACTTCCTTTCCCATAGCCAAACAGGAAGTGAGAGAAAATCCCTGCAAGATAAAGGAAATTCCTTGGGGACCCCAGGTTACCAAAACTAGTGTCCCCATTGGAAGATTTCCCCTCCAAAATTTGGGATTTTTCAATGATAATGGTAAACAGGACAAATCGAGAGGATGACAGGTGTTCTAATCCATCTCCACTCTATCCAAAACTAAAAAAATAAAGTTTTGCCTTTAGTTAGACTTTAAACACTTTTGGGTGGGAGTATATCAACTGGTGTGCACTTTATTGGGTAAAGATATATGTAGCACTAACCCCCGAAGGAGCTGTTGGTTTTATTTGGGCTTACCGTTACCTCACCTGCTTGCTTCCCCGTCTTGGGGATCCTGTGGAAAGTGGTCCAAAGAATGTTGAAACTGACACTGAATCCTCTTTTGGGTTATTTATTTAGAAAAGAAGACAAAGTCTCGTAATAAAGGGTAGAGAGTTAGGGGTGAGTTCAGGTACACAGCATTGCGAGTTCAAGTTCTCTTTAGTGATCTAAAAGACAATGGTTCCTCTTGATAGATCTAGCCACCACCGGTTAAGTCCCCCTCACTGGACCTAGCAGCCGGTGGGGTATTTAGCACAGTCTCTGCCACAGACGTGTGAGTTTAAGCTTTAGCGTTACTGAGAGATTGAAGAACAATTCCATACGATACCAGAATCTTTCAGCCGAACCGAGTTGCGGGTTGTGATCCGGGTTGCGTCCCTCAACCAAGTCTCCAGGCTCCTCCAGAGAAGCCAGCCTTGCGCAGGGTCTTCTCCTATAAGAGTCCTCCCCTGGATCCTCCAGTTGCTGGGCCTCTACCTTCAAGCGAGACGGCACCAGATCATCCCTGGATCAATGGGCTCCAAGATCCGCTTGGGCCTATTCTCTCAGTTGTGTCGCCTCGGGCCAGCCAGCCGAGACACAGGATGCACAGTACCACACCCCAGGCCAGGAGGGCCACGGGGCTGGGTCAGGAGGACCACCAAACAGACAGAAAAGACCCTGTCACATGGTGTCCGTACCTTAAATATCACCCCCCAGAAGGCACACAACCACTGGGCTGGTTCCGAGCAGTAAGTGGCATCCAATACATCCAGCTATACTGCGTTTCTACACTTGCCGGTGGTGACAGCGACACCTGTGGTCAAGGAGAACCCAGTGCAACCCAGCTGGACTGGTACTGAAACCAGAAATTTGGAGAAATTATCCTGAAGCCCAACTGTGGCTTCAGGCAACTTAATTTGAGAAAAATAATAGCGCCTGCTCATCAGGAGCGAGCGCTACATATACATAAGTCGCCAAAAAAAGCAATTTTAAATCTTAAACTGCCTGACTATACAGCTATACAGTTGTGCCTGTTACATTTCTATTTACTGCTAACAGACAAACATTGGCGAAAGTGTGATGGTCCTCCACCCCAACAGTAGGCCAGGTAAAAAAAAAAATTTTTTGGTACTTGATCCAAGAAAAAATTACTGCAGTGTTAAATGATACAGTCTGGAAATTTGAGAGCATTTGGTCTTTCTTGGTGGAATTCTATCTTCTTGTGAGATTTGGCAGATTTTTATTACTTTTATAAAGGTTATATCATAGTATCGCCTTGGCATGTGTGGTCTTCCTTGAGATCCCCTCTTCAGCACTTTCTCTCCTCTTTCTTTTTTCTGTCTCCTTTTATTCACTTTCCCCACCAAGTGATTCCATGGTGAATCATGGGAAGGGAGGGGGGGGGGTAGTTGTGGGGGCACTAAGGAAGGTTACAAGGTTTCTTTTTTATCTTCTACACATCACCATGTAACTTTTGAAGCTCTATGGTCATACTTTAGATTGAGCCTTTTTTTTGTATGTATGTACGGTATGACATCCTTTTGCCCTAAAACAAAAACCAGCAAGCGACTGAAGAAATGTAAAAAAATTTAAACAAGTAAGAGAATCTACATTCCTATCGAATTACTAATGCAAGTAGCATTGGAATTAAAAATACTTAATGTTGATTGAGAGAGTAAAGTTTTGCTTTAAGTCATAGGGGACAAGTAGTTATTCAATTACTAGGATTAAATGTCATCACAATGATGCTTTCTCTTAATGCAGTTGTAAAACAGACCTAGAAATATGAATGTTGCCATTGCTGACCACCTTCTTATACGATGCTACTTGTCTGGCTATGATGCTGATCCACTGACATCATTACTTTTGATGTCACTTACCCAAAACAGTATGCAGAATACCAAAGTCAGAGAAAATCCCTAATATATTTATTCCAATATAATGTCTCAAAATAGTGAAGCAATTTAGTGCTTGCTCCCTTATTGTGTTACACTGGCCACCAGGTGACCTCTCTTGACCATGGTATTTTTCATTTAATATTCAACATTATTGCATTACAAAGTTAGGGCTTTTATGTATAGGTTGGAAACTGAATTTGTCTACCACTGTGCCCTCTTAGTATAATTTATAATTGACCGAAGTGGAACACGTATTTTGTATGCTCCTACTTCGTAGTTCTGATGATGTATATGATATCAGCCTACTTACCTGTACGTAATTGTATTATGCAACCCCCCTGTCTTGACTTCGTAGTTCTGATGATGTATATGATATCCGCCTACTTACCTATATGTAATTGTATAATGCAACACCTCTGTCTTGGTTTGTACAATGCAATTTATGGCTAAATTAATTAATTACAAAAAACAGTAGTAAAGCAAGAAGGTCAGCATCACAGCCAAGTAGCTTGTATTTTTACAGGAGGATAGGTCAATAATGGCTGCCTGTTCCTCTCATAATGGATTTCTAGGATATCTATGCTTTTAAACATCTAAAACCTAACAGCCCCCCCCCCCCCCATATAACCTATACCTCATTATCAGAGCCGATCGGCCCTATAGGCACACTATGCAAGCTGCTTAGGGCCCCGCCGCTGTGGGGGGGGGGGGCCCCAAGACCCAGCATCACCCCCTGCACCTCTGGCTGGCCGTTTAGAGTGCAGTGAGGAGGGGTGGGAGGAGGTGGAAGGCAGCGATCGGCAGCTATATGGTGCCTGAGTGGGCGGCGGGATCTCCCTGGGGTTTGTAGTACTCTCAGTGTATACAGTGGAGAGGAGAAGGGAGGGGCCTCTGACCCGGGCAGGTATCAGTTTCACTTTCACTCTGCTTGAACACTGTTGCTGATGCCCGGGTCAGAGGCCCCTCCCCTCTCCGCTGTATACATTCGGAGATAGAACTACTAGCCCCAGGGAGATCCCCCTGCCTGTGGACACCATATAGCTGCTGATCGCCGCCTCCCACCTCCACCAGCCAGGTACAGGGGAACCTCTGCAAGGGGGGGCCCTCTGGGGACACTGATGTAAGGACGGGGCCCTCTGGGGACACTGATGTAAGGACGGGGCCCTCTGGGCACACTGATGTAAGGACGGGGCCCTCTGGGCACACTGATGTAAGGACGGGGCCCTCTGGGGACACTGATGTAAGGACGGGGCCCTCTGGGGACACTGATGTAAGGACGGGGCCCTCTGGGGACACTGATGTAAGGACGGGGCCCTCTGGGGACACTGATGTAAGGAGGGGGGATCTCTGGGGACCCTAATGTAGGGGGAGGCTCTCTGGGGACCCTGATGTAGGGGGGAGACTCTCTGAGGACCCTGATGTAAGGAGGGCTCTCTGAGGACCCTGATGTAAGGGGGATCTCTGAGGATCCTGATGTAAGGGGGATCTCTGAGGATCCTGATGTAAGGGGGGCTATCTGAGGACACTGATGTAAGGGGGCTCTCTGAGGACCCTGATGTAAGGGGGGCTCTCTGGGGACCTCATTCTGTTCTATATTGTTGTACTTATGCTTTGACTGTTTTGTTTAAAGGAGGGAGGATTGTTTTGGGAGCACTGAAGTGTCAGGTGTGAATGTGTGGCAATGGCAAATGGTTTTCATAGCTCACGGCATCACGGGTCAAGTAGAGGGCCCCTTAGCAGAATTTTGCTTAGGGCCCCAGGGAGGTCAGGATCGGCACTGCTCATTATACACAAGGCATATTAGCGTGTGGCCCAGTCCATGAGCTGCAGCATAAGCCATGCCGTAATCCAGATTTCCTCCGAACCTGAGGAGCAGTTTGGTATTATCCATGAGCAGCCTATTTCCCATTACAGCAATCCTTTTCATATGTAGTATTCCACCCCAGTATCTCACCAAAGATGGGCAAGACATTGCTTGGGATGCCTGTAATTTGACCTCTTGTTCTGGATCACGTACATGTATTTGATTTTGTAGTTCCGTGTAGGGGGCATGTGCACCGCCCTGGCTGTGCTCTCATTCGTTACAGCACAAGCCAATCAGCGGTCCCGGCCAATTATGGCTGGAACCCACTAATCGGCTGAGCGAATTACAGAAAAGAGCCCAGTGTTGGTAAAAACAGCAGCGATGTACCACAATGGATACGTTTGAATGGGCCCCAAAGCAGCAGTACACAAATATCCATGACGTGCACACAAAAAAAGAAAAAAAAACAAACACACAAATACAATGGACACAAAATAAGATAAATCAAACTAACTAAACCAACTCCCGCAAAAACAAAACACCCTCTAAATAAAGGGTAAAATTTGAGCTACATTCCTTGACAAACCAAATTAAGAGTATCCATTTCTCTGATATTTCACAGCAAAGTCAACTTTGACAAAATCACTGCACTCATCCCAACTCAAGACACTGGCCTGTGCTTCTTACTACGAATTTTGCTGATCACATGTAGATACTTGTGGTCAGCATTTGCTGTAAGTATACATTAGCAATCTCTATTTAGACTAACCTGACATTATTTAGGAGTTCACCAGCTGCAGGCAGAATTCGGCCCTCAGTGAATGCATGGTATGATCACACTACATCACTAGTATGTATTCCTGAAATTCAGCTATGTGTTGGGGAATTCAGGCATGAGCGACTGTCACGATACTCAAACACTGGCTGCAACTGAATGGCTGCAGTAACTGCGTGGCTAACTTTTTTTCAACCTGGTTCCTTCAATTCCTCAATCAAAGTTTATCAGATTGGTGTCAGCAGGGCCACCATTGCTTGAATTTTAGCTGATTACAGGAATTGGTTACATTTTGAGCAGTGTACAGCCAGCTTAAAGCTGCCCATAGATGGAAGTTTTTGGGGTTTTTTCATTCAGCCAGCGGAGCTAATGGAAAAATCCTCCATCCACACAAATGAGATAGATGGAAGATTCCCCCCCAGGATATTGTATTCTCACAGTGACATACGCTGTTGTCAAAATACACTCATCAGCGGCTGAAGCTATTCGGATGCAGCTGCTGTTAAATGGAAACATTTTTGATATGTCCTGTAGATACAAGTCAATTAAACATTCAAAACATTTGACTTTTGTCAAGCGGAGGAGCCCACACACCCTGCTGGACTGTTCGAATTTCATTCAGTGCATGACCAGCATAAGACTTCCCATAGACTTTAGAGGTGCAGGTATGGATAGAATGCCAACTTACCAAACTTATGTCAGTGCAGATGAGGAGGGCACTGGACAGCAGGACATGCAGATGCTTCCAGATCTGCTTTTCCCAAGGCAGAACAATAGCATTTGCACAGTGTACCTGCCTTCCACCTCAGACATTAAATCACAACCAGCCAGTTTTTAGGCAGGTGCAGTCTACTTTCTCCACTGCAGGTGGCGCTCTTCCGCAGTGGCACTGTTGTTGGAGAGGAAGGCAAGGTTCCTCTATTGTCTCCTGGGTCAGTGAGGAAGCTATTCTATTGGTTGCTGCCACCCCATGTGACTCTAGCAGCCATCTTGGGTCAGGCAGAGCCTATATAAGGCCCTGGCTCCGAGGTTTGGCACGCATTTCGTGAGTTGGTAGAGTAGAAACAGATATCTCGCCTGTTAGGGACAGTACTAGTGGTAAGGGAAAGGTTCCTGACAAGGAGGGAACGCGTGAGGGCGCAACTTCTTAGACAACATCCAGCTTGGGAACTAGATGGCCAGACCACACTCTGATCTCTTTACAGATGCTCTCAATTTAGCTGATACCTGCTCTATTCACATAACTGGAACCATGAGTGTTAGTGTTCCCGGTTGGGCAGCCTTCCCACCGGGTTTGTTGTGAACTGTTGCTGTGCCATTTCAATAAAGGTACTCCATTGCACCTGACTGTGTGAATTATTGTTGCCGCACCACGCTGCACCCCACCTACAGGTTCAGCAGGGGATGAAAAGATTTTGATCAGTGTGTTGCTGTCCCTGCCAGACAGAAGTTGGTTGTTTGACTTCCGTAGAAGGGACATGCTGGAAAACTTTTAGCACCTGCAGCCCCATTTAAACCTGAAGTATGGCAAAGTCCTTATGTTTGATACCCTTGCAAATTTTTCAGAGAACACAGAGAGCAAAATGGTACAAAAACCAAATTTATTAGGTTGTGTAGTTACTCTGAAACTAGATTTTCAGCCCTGTCCATTTCAAATCTGTTTGGGTCAGGCAGGAAACTTGGGAAGTATTAAAATGGTAAAATAAGTAGGGCTGTGGAAATTAAAGATTAATTCCTCAATTCCTTTTTTTGATTGATCAAAATTCTTTTGATCAGTACTCACCTCTCCGCCAGCTTCTGGGTCTTCAGGGAGTTCCTGTCGGAGATCCATGACGTCACAGACATCAACGTCACTGGACTCCTCCCCCCTTCCCTAAGTGCCTCCGTCTGCTAATGAAGGGAAGGGGGGAGGAGTCCAGTGACATTGAAGTTCGGATTGAACGTAACGAGTACGGGGGAGGAGCTACACATGACATCACCTGCTGCTGCCCTACGGAACTAACATGATTGTCGGCTTTACATGCTGTGTTTTTTATTATCTTTATGCGAGTAGTTTGTGTTTGAACACAAAAATTTAATCTTATACTTAAGCGGTGAGCACTTAGATCTTTTCTTTCTACCCATGCTGAGATCTAAGGAGACGTGAGAGAAGTTTATGGTCCGTGTTAACCCTTTTGATACCTGCTTGCATGATCACCTGTTTGCACAGGGGTCCATGCCATAAGGTGAGAGTGATTAGTTAGACCAGAGGTGGAGGGATTGTCACGCTGCTGTGGACTTACGTCAGTTCTACAGTTTGAATTTAAAACGTATTTGTGTGAACTGTGAAGTTAAGTCATGGATTGTGGAAACAAACTAGTGTCGGGTGATTGTATATAGTGTATACCACATTTACCACTGACTAATGCAGAGTTGCAATGCAAGGAGATCAGCTAAAAGTAGTTGGATCTGTATGTGCGTTATAATTAGTCGATTAAAAAAAAAATCGAATTAATCGAACACGAAAATTTTAATCAGTAACAGCCCTGATTTAAGGCTAAAGTAATCTTTTTTAAAGGAACCTTATAAAGGTGTCTATAGCTAACCTGATTGAATGATTTGGGAATTGCATGTATAATGTGTCTCCGTGATTTAGTGTCTCTGGCAGTTAAAGTCGTTCATTACTGCAAACAGAGGTTTTTGCACCTGTTGTAAAATCCCAAGGTAGAAAGTTGGATCCTTCATTTGTGGAATGGAGAAGAGGTAAGGATGAAATGTATAGCATGTGTGCCAGGAGACATTCATCTATTTCCTGCACCTGAATGATTTGCTCCAGGACAGACCCATACCTCCCCATCTGTTATTTTCAGATAGAAATTTACCTGGCTATGTCATTATAGCTCTGTAGCTTAAATCTCAATATTACTAGGACATATCTGTTTTTTCTCTCTATACTTCATACAGTTATATCTTTTACATCCACTTCACTTCTGTCTAGACATGACCCCATAGGCGTGCGCACGGGGTGTGCCGGGTGTGCCTGGGCACACCCTAATCACCCCGAGCGCAGCACGCACAGCGGCAGTTGGGTGGCCAGTGCTGGAACACTCTGTGTTCCAGCAGCCGGCACAGAAAGGAGATGCAAGCAGAGTGGCAGCGGAAGCTGGGTGCTGGAACCCTCTCTGTGTACCAGCACCCGGCACAGGAAGGAGTACACTGGGGTTTTTTTTACCATCGGAACCTCCAGCACTGGCCTCTAGTGTCTGCACATACAAATCCATCCCTGCTCTCCCTAAACAACAGAGAAGGGGGTGGGCGGAATATCAAGCATCAAGCATCAAGAGAAGCCCACAGTAGCAGCCTGACCAGCCACAGTAAGTTTAAGATTCTGTTCTGCGGGGGAGAGGAGAGCTCCTGTGGGTATAGGACAGGGAATGTTGAAGAGCTGTAACTCCAGCTGCACTGGAAGGAGAAAAGAGCTTTTGCTTGGGGAGATATTGTAGGGGAGAGCTCTGTACTGGGGGAAGTGTCTGTAAACTGGCGTAGCATCTCCTGAACTTTGTACAAAAGCACACGTCTGAACTCTGCACCATGTGCATAGGGAATAACTGAACTCTGCACTCTACTTAACGCACTTCTGAACTCTGCACTCTGCGAGCAGCTCACCCTTGAACTCTGTACATAGCACACACATGATTTCTGCACCCTTTACCTAGCTCACTCCTGAACTGTGCACCCTGTGTGAAGTGCACGCCTGAACTCTGTACTCTTTGCATAGTGCATACCTGAAATTTGCATTCTGTGCATAGCGCACTCCTGAACTCTGCACTCTACATAGCGCACTTCTGAACACCTGCACTTTGCACGTATCTCACGTCTGAACTCTCTACATAGCACACGCATGATCTCTGCACCCTGTGCAAGCTCACTCCTCAACTGTGCACCCTGTATGTAGCGCACACCTGAACTCTACTCTGTGCATAGTGCCCTCTTGAACTCTGCACGTAGCTCACGTCTGAACTCTGTACATAGCACACGCATGATCTCTGCTTACTCCTGAACTGTGCACTCTGTGCCTAGCTCACTCCTGATCTCTGCACAATGCTTGTAGCTCACATCTGAACTTTGTACATAGCACACGCATGATCTCTGCTCACTCCTGAACTGTGCACCCTGTGTGTAGCGCACATCTGAACTCTGCCCTCTACATAGTGCACTTCTGAAAGTCGGAACTTTGCACATAGCACACACGTGAACTCTGCAATCTGTACATAGCGCATTTCTGAACTCTGCACCCTGTGCGTAGCGCACGCCTGAAGTCTGCACTCTGTGCTGGTGCACTCCTGAACAGTACACTCTGTATGTAGCATTCTCCTGAACCCTGCACACTGTACGTAAGTGCACTCCTGGGCCCAGCACTCTGTATGAAGCTAAAGTTAACCCCCCTCACCCTGCCACACACACTTTTTGTTGCCATCTCCCTGGTAGGGGTCCCAGTGTATCACTTTGCCCAGGGGCCCATGATACTTTTTACCACCTGAGATCCAGGCCAATTCTGACATTTTTCACCTACATGTAAAATTCCAAATTTTTTTGCTAGAAAATTACATAGAACCCCCAAAAATTATATATGTTTTTTTAGCAAAGACCCTAAAGAATACAATGGCGGTCGTTGCAACTTTTTATCTCGCACAGTATTTGCGCAGCAATTTTTCAAACGCGTTTTTTTCAGAAAAAAAAAACAGTTTCCTGCTTTAAAAAAAAAACAAAACGGTAAAGTTAGCCCAATTTTTTTGCATAATGTGAAAGATGAAGATACGCCGAGTAAATAGATACCCAACATGTCATGCTTCAAAATTGCATGCGCTTGTGGAATGGCGCCTTACTTTGGTATTTAAAAATCCCCATAGTCAACGCTTTAACATTTTTTACTGCTTACACATTTTGAGTTACAGAGGAGGTCTAGGGCTAGAATTATTGCTCTCGCTCTAACGTTCGCGGCGATACCTCAAATGTGTGGTTTGAACACCGTTTTCATATGTGGGCGGGACTTACCTATGGTGTTCGCTTCTGCGTAAGAGCTCGCGGGGACAGGTCGCTTTAAAAAAAAAAATTTCTTTTTATTGTTAATTTACTTTATTTTTTTAGTTCAACACCTTTAAAAAAAAATATATATATATTTGATTACTTTTATTCCTATTACAAGGAATGTAAACATCCCTTGTAATAGGAATATGACACGATCGGACCTATTTATAGTGCGATATGGGGTCAATAAGACCCCACATCTCACCTGTAGGCTGGGAAGCCTAAAATCAAAAAAAAAAAAAAACGATCACCGCTTCCCAGCCGCGGTGCCGCCGTTTTTTGAATGCAGAGGCCGGGCGTGACGTCATAACATAGCGCCCGGCCTCCGAACGATCATAGAGACTCCGGCGACCATCTGGTCCACCGGAAATCTTTATGATCATTATCCGGGGGCCGGCGGATCCTGTGTCCGACTCACCGATGGAAGCGGTAAGTCGGTAGAAGCACCGGAGGGCAGCGGGAGGGGGTGGGCGTCCCCTCCCGCCGCCCGGTGCAGGGAATCGCCGGCTGAAAACGGCAATATCCGAATGATGTCTGTAGCTACAGGCATCATTCAGATATACCCCTGAGAACAAAAAGACGTCATATGCGTATACATGGTCTCAGGTGGTTAAGACCACCCTGGCTCTGTGTGTAGATGGGGAAGATCTCCCACTGATGGCTCGGCTTATAAGAGAAGTGTGGAAGCATGTGTGTGTGTGTGTGTGTGTGTGTTTGTGTATATATATATATATATATATATATATATATATATATATATATATATATATATATATATATACACACACACACACACACACACACACATATACATACACACTCACACACACACGCGTGTTTGAGCTTTGAGGTGCACACCCTAATGCAATAGGCTGCGCACACCTATGCATGACCCAAATTTACCTTCATACCGCTCTCTCTACCCCTACAGCATATCTAAAAATTCATATTTATTTTTTCTGTAGCAGAAAACAACTTTTGTTACTACCTGTGACATCATCACCGGGCTTGGAGCCCTTACCCTACAGACAGAGAATGAGCAGGCATTTTTGGATTCAAAGCAGCAGCATTATTTTGTTGGGTGAGAAATCAATGTATTTGGACTGGTTCACACTGAAACATGCATTCTACTTTTCACTAGACATGTGCACACTGAAATATTTCATTTCGGAATTTCGTTTTCTTCCGAAAAATGTATTTATTTAGTTACTCCCGAAATTTGTTTTTATTTATTTTGTTTCGTTAAAAAATGCATTCGTTTGAAAATCCGAAATAATTAAGGTTGAATCTGTCATTGAAGGCTTATGGTGTCTGTCGAATGTTCTAAAAAGATTCGACAGAGCAGCTAAACTGTACGACGCCGCAATCGTACATTTCCAGTCGAATGTTCTGCCTTCAAGCTATAGTAGAATTCTAATGTTGTATGACACTAGTAATAATTATATTTATTAATTATTATTACTAGTCAACCAACATTAGAATTCTTCTAAAGCCTATGGGCAGAGCATTTGACCATAATGTCCGTTCACGCCGACTGCTTCGTCTAATCTTTATGTCGAATGTTTTCTCTATGTCGAATAATCTTGAACTAATAGAGTTAGGTTAGGCACATTCAACCTTTTTTGCTTGGTCTCTATAATGTCAAATCTTTTCTCTCTATGTCAAATCTTTTCTCTCTATGTAGAATAATCTTGGACTAATAGAGCTAAGGTTAGGCACATTCGACCACAGGTTCGATGGACACAGATCACTATTGTCAGCGTCATGTCGAATCTCCTATCTATATCGAACTGTTGTCACAACGAAAACAAAAATAAAGCATTTGTTTATGTTGGATCTTTCGGTTTTCGGATTCTACACGCTCGTTATCGTTTGTTAAAACGATAACGTAAATACCCGAAATTCGGATGAAAATGCATTCGGACAAGAATGAATGCACATGTTTACTTTTCACAACCCATTCATTTGAATGGGCTGCAAAACACATAGGAGCACTGCTTTTGCAAATCGCCCTGCCCTTTAAGTAAAGGCAATATATTTTTCTTTTAGTTTTGGAAAGGGATTGGCACATCTGTTAGTTATTATTGCTATTTGTGCCCCTGTTAGGGAGAGTCCCCCTCTCTATTTGTCCTGATTTCCATTATCATTGAAAATGAAAGTAAAAGAAAATCCCAAATTTGGGGTTGTCCCAAGAAAAGTAATAGAGGGGAAATCTTCCAATGGGGACACTAGTTCTGGTGACTTTGGGGTCTCCAATTAATTTGCAGAGATTTCCTCTTAGGGTTGCTACCTCATCCCTTTAAACCCGAATACCTTTGAATTACACAGGTTCTGTGGCTAATTAAATTCAGATAAGGCACCACATGAGTTTAATTATCACCTTAATCAGCCACAGAACCTGTGTAATTAATATGTGTTTGGGCTCTTTCACACGGACGGACCGTATGTCCGTTTTTCATCCATCCGTTTTCGGATGAAAAACGGACATACAGGTATCCCTATGGGATAGCGGGTGTCAGCGGATGAGCATCCGCTGACACCCGCTCTCGTCCGTGCCCGCCATGCTCCGTTTCTGCAGACGGAGGAAAACCCCATTTTTTCATCCGTCTGCAGAGCGGATCGGGTGACGACGGACGCTACGGTCCGTCGTCACCCGATCTCCCATAGGGGAGAGCGGCGCTCTGACAGGTCCGTCCCTGCACGGAGTGCAGAGACGGACCTGTCATCCTACTGCTCAGCGGAGATCACTACGGCGATCCCCGCTGAGCAAGCGGCTATCCACGGGGCGGATCTGCACTGATCCGCCCCGTGTGAAAGAGCCCTTAGGGTTTAAAGGGAGGAAGTGGCAACCCTATTTCCTCTAGAGTACGAGCACTAATACTTTTTCTCAAGTACTCACTGATACCAAATACTGATACATAGTTTTAGTGTCATGTGACAGTTTCTCTCCTTAAGGCCTGATTCACACCTATGCATTTTTAATGTTTTTTGCATTTTGCAGATTTGCACTACAGAATGTATTCCATAGGAAACCATGTTAACTGGACTGTAGTGCAAATCTGCAAAATGCAAAAAGCACTAAAAATGCATAGGTGTGAATCAGGCCTAAGTCCAGGTAAACATATGTGCAGTCCAGTTTTGACAGCAGGATTTCAGGCCCTTCTGGTGCAACAAATTCAGCAGTTTAGGTGAAATTCAGATGCGAATTATTAAAGTGTATGACAATGGAAATCGCACCTGAACCGTGCTCAAAATCATACCGGATTCTTTTTAAAAATGCGCTGCAGCCAGCCCTCACGTATATGAACTGTCTCTATTCAAAAAGGCTGCAGGTTCACATCATTCCAAATTGGATGCCGTTTCAAATGCATCCAATGCGCATATATGTGAACAGGGTTTAAAGGTGGTGGTTACAGTCTGCAGACTTGAAGGTATCGGTTTTAGTATTGGAGCAGGTAAGTAAACTACGCAAGCGCTTAGTATCGGTATTGGTATAATGCTAACAGGAAGTGAAGGGAAATGTCCCAAATGCAACACAAATGGCAACAAATAGACTGACAGGGGTTATTACCCTTCCCTACTCTATCCAAAATAAAAACAAAAAGTTTTGCCTATAATTCTACTTTAATTGCACCCACAGAAAACACTCATTGAATGTGCCTTTCCCACACAGCGTTCCTGTGTGAACCAATCCTTTATGTGGAGAGAGTCAGAAAGCTGCGGCTGCGGGGATAGGTAAATATCTGTAGTCTAGCAAAGGAAAACTTTTGCAGGGCTGACAACACCGTTTGGGATGGCAATGCTCCAGAAGCAGAGTTGTCAACCAACAGCAGGAAGTTAGAAGCTGTCTGAATTTCTGGCAAGATCAACGTAGAAAAATGTGCGTGTATATTGCACATTTTTTACTTTGCCAACAGATAAACGTTAACATGTCCAGTATATCTGTTCTTTATTTTCCAGGTAAAGAGATATATACCGTGTGTCCCTGAAAATAAGCCCTACCCTGAAAATAAGACCTAGCATGATTCTTGGGGATGGCTGCAATAAAAGCCCTACCCCTAAAATAAACCCTAGTTAAAGTCCTTGTAAAAAACATGTAATCCGTTTTCTAAAAAGATTATTAATGTAAAGTGTGTCTCCTTTTGTAACTTTATTGTGGAAAATACCTTATTTCCACAATAAAGTTACAAAAGGAGACACACTGCACATTATATAATATTTTTACAAAATGGATTACATCATTTTAAAGCGATTTTAACCAAGGTTTATTTTTAGAATTGCAGATTATCATAATGCTGACTCCTGAGCTGACAGGGGAGAGGGGAACACAGGAACTTTTTAAAAAACATTTTATTGTTTTATTACAGGTTTTTTAGAACATAGAGAGGGGTAAATGACACAGCACAAGCACTGTGTTGTCTATCATGCCTTAAAGGATGAGGATATCTTTTTTATTTTTTAGAGTTACAACCACTTTAAGATCGTCATTGTACATACCATAAATAAATAAGAGATCCCCTGAAAATAAGCCCTAGCGTGTTTTTTGTAGCCAAAATTAATATAAGACCCGGTCTTATTTTCGGGGAAACACAGTAGATAATACACTAAAAAAAAAGCTACTTCTGTACTGAATTAAAAGAACAGTGGTAAGCCACTCTCCAAACAGATGCGCCCATTGCACTACAAAATATGCATGGTGGGAGTCATTAAGGCTGCTAATTAGGCTCTTTTCAGGTCATTATATATATAATACAGCAGTAGGTACAAAAACCAATACACTTCTTATCTTTTATGTGTACATTTAAACTTTCCTCCCTCCAGCCCTGACTTTTTCACCCCCCTCCCTAGCTCGCAATCCATCTTGGTCTTTTGAAGATCCCTTTCCCTAGCTCCACTCTGGCCCCAGGCTAGCTAATTATTAGCATGGTGAGATAGGCTTTTTCGTGTGCAAAGAAGTCTCATTCCTGTCCTGGGGTGACATGCCATTATCTTTACTCAACACCAAAATGCCTATTCTCCTATTTCATGTTTGTAAGTTAGTCCAAGAAAATTTTCAATGCGGGATGAATCAGTGTTTGTATGCATATTTCCTCTATTTACGAGTGCAGCTCATCTCCATGGAAGTACCCCTTGGAGACAAATGAGGAGACGTGTCAGTCTGAACAACTTTTCTAAAGTTAACTATCTAAGGTCATAACACTGCAAAGCCATATGTGTGAAGAGTACTATAGGCTTAGGATGATCATTTAAACTAACAAAAAAACGGGGAATGAGGGAATATGTAATAAAGGTGTCACATAAAGCACCGAAAAATCTCTTCAAATCCTGCTAGTCCAATGTGGACAGTGTCACTCTGGTCAAGACTATGTCATATCATATACAAAAAACCTGGTATGTTCCTGTCTAGGCAGACAAGAACCAGATGACCAAAAGAGTATCACAACGTGCAAAGATGAAGGTAATAGTACAAAAAATTCATTTATTGTGAGTACAAAAAAGAGAAAAAATTAACATATGATTCCACAATCGGACCAATTAAAAATGATTGACATATGCAGCTGAATAACCACCATTGGAAATATCATGTCAAAATAGATCCAAGATGTAACAACAGACGGGACAAAAAAGACACAAAACAAAAATGACCAAACAACATAAAACAATGCGTCCGGACGCCGTAGATCTGTGTGTAGATATCCCACACCAGTCAATTGACGAGTGTGTACAGACACCAATGGCTGTCTATAGATGGGGGTATCTACACAGAGGTCCCGGAAAGACTTGAGCCAAAGTGGGATGGGGAGAGGGAAATTTCCAGAAGGAAGGGAGAAGGGAAGAGGGAGGATACACTATATGGAAACCAAATAGAAAATGTACATATCCTGCTAGTGTGCTTAGGATGATCATTGCCTGATACAAGCAGATTTGAATGATGAGCATTGTGGCTGGCTATTCTTAGTGATCAGATGTGCAGGTAGACAGGTCACTGAGCAGGACAAAGGTCCTGCAGATTTGGCTTGGCTGATCTTGCAGTGTCTTTCCATGGCAAGGGGGGCAGGCAGTAAAGAAAAGCTCAATTAGTTGGCTCTCGATCGTCATTTGGCAGTGGTATGGTTGTTCATTATATGTGAAATTATTGCCCAAACAGTTTTTTCATTCAACCAGCTGGGCTGAACGAAAAAAAAACTCATAGTGTGTAACAGGCTTTAGGTTAGCTTATGGCTCAGTATATGTACAAACAGAAACCCCATGTAACTTGTGGGTGGGGCTTACTGCACCTAGGTGGGAACCTGAAGGTAGCGTTTCTCTAGTGTCCTCAAAGTTGGGGTGAAGCTGCTGTTTAACACAAGGTAGGCGTTAAGGCTGAACTCCAAATTAAAAGCAATGTTTTTCCATAGAAAACTGATCGTAGTTCATGGCACAATTCTTTAACTCATTACACTCTGTAAACTATGGATAACAGTTCATCGATGCACTTCATAGGTCTTCTCCCACTTTAGTTGTGCAGCAGTTATGAGCCGGTACCACTGAGCTTGTACCAAACTCCACCCAGTTACGTGTCACCCCTGTACCAGTGAACTTTATTTGAATATTACACTTGAATTCTAGGAAGCTGAACTCCTCTACATGTCCCATGCTTATTCTTCTCCCAAGGGCTCACTTCATCTTCCATGACTTTCAGGCTGGGTCCCTAGGAAGCATTGTGCCGCAATGTTGGACCCAGTATTGGGGTTCCGATTTCTAGAGAAGGAACCAACATGCACAAGCTTCTTCACTACCAGGGCCTCTGTCACCTTTACCAAGTCACCCAACTTGCTGCGTGCGTTTACATTCAACACTAGTACTGTAGTCATTAGCAACAGAAATATAGCCTCTTCCACTGCACATTAGACATTTGTACTGCATCTTCTGTATCTCATCGTGTCCCGTAATAAGCCTTGTTCTTTGTCATACATGCATTGCACCCCTTTTAGATTGTCCTAAAGTCACTTCAGACCAGGCCAAATTAAATAACAATAAGCGCTCTTTAGTGAAGTTGTTGAAATATAACAAATGAACAGTCCACATGATATCTTCAATACACATTCTTGTACATATTCTTCTAAGTGCCCCTTAATTAGTCTCCTGGGGCCCCTGATTGCCATATGAGGTAGTCATACCATAATTAGGTGAGAAAGTCCTTATACTGCATCTTCTGTATCTCATTTTGTCCCCTAATAAGCCCTGTTCTTTGCCATACATGCATTGCACCCCTTTTAGAATGTCCTAAAGTGACTTCAGACCAGGCCAAGTTAAATAACAATAAACACTCTTTACTAAAGTTGTTGAAATATAACAAATTAACATTTCACATATCTTCAATACACATTCCTGTGCATATTCTTCTAAGTGTCCCTTAATTAGTTACCTGGTGCCCCTGATTGCCCCATGAGGTAGTCATACCATAATTAGGTGGGAAAGTCCTTCTAAATCCAAAGCACGAGTCCCTGGAACCCCGACTGGGCTCCCACAGGGGGTGGTCAAGTGTAAGAAGTAGTTCACATCCTTAGCAGAATTCTGTTCCTTGAATAGGTCAAATTAGAACCATGCCTCCAACAGTCTTACTAACTATGGCATCCCCGAGAGGTTTCTCCCTTCCTTTTTATACAAGTGTTTGCCCCAGCAGAGGGCAGTAGTTCCCCAAAAAGCCTGGGAAAACCTGACAAGCAGCGCTAACTCTTACCTCACAGGAAGTATCACCTCAACAGGGTAAGTTCAACTAAACAGTGCAATATTCGAACACAGAAATCTAACCACAGACATCAAATGAAATACCGTAGAACCTTTTAGTAAAATTTAAACATTTAACATCCACCTGCTTACAAACTTGATTTTGCTTCTGGCTATGGGTTTTGAATCTCCAGAATTTTCTCTGCCACTCAGCTGTCATGATTTCATATACAGGAACAAATGTCAAATCTCTA